>MU564352.1:7135796-7168411 GCA_024362625.1 Silurus asotus | reverse complement strand
CCATTAGGGGGCGCCACAGCAGATCATCCGTCTCCATACCACCCTGTCCTCTACATCTGCCTCTTTCAAACCAACTACCTTCCCTCACCACATCCATAAACCCCCTCCTTCCTGGTGGCTCCATCCTCATCATTCTCCTACTGATATACCCCATGTCCCTCCTCTGCACATGTCCAAACCATCTCAATCTCACCTCCCTCACCTTGTCTCCAAAACATCCTACATGCGCTGTCCTTCTAATAAACTCATTTCTAATCCTGTCCATCGTCATCACTCCCAACGAACATCTCAACATCTTTAGCTCTGCTACCTCCAGCTCCACCTCCTGTCTTTTACTTAATGCCACTGTCTCTAATCCATACAACATCTCAGGTCTCACCACAGTCCTATAAACCCTCCCTTTCACTCTCACAGATACTCTTCTATCACAGTATTATTATACACATGCCAGCACTGGTTTATGAAATGTACAATGCTACAACCTTACTGCTTGGACCCATGAATCGCTGCTTGTGGAGTTGGAAACTCACTGGTTACGGCGTTTGACTTTGGATCCGAAGGTCGTGGGTTTAAATTCCAGCCTCACCAAGCTGTCACTCCTTCTCCCCTGAGCAAAGCCTTAGCCCCATAGCTGCTCAGTTGTATGAATTAGATAAACAGGTCGCTCTGGATAAGAATGTCGTAAACGTATGTTTCAACCTCAAATACACATCACATGCCAGTGCCATTATTATCAATCCGAAAAGGTAGGTGCTGATGTGACTATATCATATCGATGTTTTAGAGGTGCACCTTCACTGGCAAGATTTATTTACATTTTCCTGGATATACATTATGCAGTGAAGAACAGTTGTTACGTGATGAAAATCCCACTTCACCTCCCTGCACACACCAGATGGAGCAATCCTCTTGAGGCTTTGGTGTGTACTGGCGTGTAGGTGGATGCTAATAGCGGCATATTTTTAAACAGAGGTCACGTGGTGCATTAATGTGAAAAAAAGATGAACATTTTGGTCCACACGTTTCAACGAATGTCTATCGGATTATCAAACAGTATGCAGAACTCTGATTGGTCGATGATGGAATAATGGGAGGGATTAACTTGAAGATGATGTGCAGATGTTATGAGTTTTGTAATTTACACATCTCTATTTGATTGAAGGGTTAATATTTTGGGACAGGGTTAGGGTTACGGGCGGGGTTATTATATTTACTGCATGATCAAATCAAGTTCAATCTCCGGTGGTGCTGGTTTCTGTTTTTTTTTTTTTTTTTTTGTTTTTTTTTTTTTTTTTACTCAATTCCATTTATTTTTATTTGTAGATTGTTTTTTTTACAATGGATATTGTCTTAAAGCAGCTTTACAAAAATAAACAGGTGACAAATTTTAGTGTTTAGGTTTAATGTCTATAAGTTTTCATAATTGTAAGTTTGTCCCAAATGAGTGAGTCAGTGGTGACTGTAGCAAGCAAAAAACTCCCTGAGAAGTCATTAGGAAAAAACCTTGAGAGGAACCAGACTCCAAAGCCTTTCAGCCGTTTTTTTTTTTTTTACTCAATTCCATTTATTTTTATTTGTAGATTGTTTTTTTTACAATGGATATTGTCTTAAAGCAGCTTTACAAAACAGGTGACAAATTTTAAAAAAGTGTTTAGGTTTAATGTCTATAAGTTTTCATAATTGTAAGTTTGTCCCAAATGAGTGAGTCAGTGGTGACTGTAGCAAGCAAAAAACTCCCTGAGAAGTCATTAGGAAAAAACCTTGAGAGGAACCAGACTCCAAAGCCTTTCAGCCCAGACACAAACACTGAGACCATGTATGAGTCTCAAGCACTAATGAAAAGGTCCATAACTGTGGGGCTTTGTAAGAGAAAGCTCTGCTTCCTACTGTAGTCTTCATTATTATAGGTACCAACAAATGGCCTGCACCTTTTGGTTGAAGTAGGCATGGGGGATCATAATGTAACAAAAGTTCGCTTAGATAGTGCTTTATATGTCATTAGTAGTATTTTGTTATAGAATAGCACCAGTTGAATTTCTCCCTATGTACACATTGGCACACTGATTTGTAAAGGTCGGCGCTCCCTGTGACTTTGCATGCAGCCGTGTGCTGCCATCTGTTGGCGAGTTACAAAACAAGTCTTGAAACCACCTTGTATAGTAGCTTTTTAATACAAACTTGTACAGAAGCCATATGTGTATATAATAGAATGCGACCAAGAGATGCCTAAAATAGGAAGTAAAAAAAATAGAAAACAGATTGAAATCGGCCCACCCTCAGCAGTCACAGTAGGATGGCACTAATTGTTCCGAGTAAAGGACATCTCAGTCCAGAATAAGGTGCTAAGTAAAAGGCAGTGAGTGGCGTAAACCAGAATCAATTATGGAGCATCTCTGTTGCCTACTGCGTTTCGTCCCCGAGGCGTCACACCCACGTGCTCCAGTCCTTGCACTCGTCTACTGAAGGAAAAAATAATTGCACCTGTTTTTCATCTCCTGCAAATGCACACATAAGCCATTGTTCTTGACTCAAGATGATCCTCTACTTAGCCAAGTAGTCTATCCACACACACACAAAAAAGCTTGTAACAATAGAAATATTTTACACCGGCTAGAGAACAGCGTCGTTAACATCAGCAGATTCATTAGATTCTTTCAAGGTCTGCGTTTTTTTTTTTTTTTTCACAGAGGTTTGTACAATCGTTGCACAAAGAAAAACAATAGAATAAGGAAGCTGGTGCTGGTGAAGCGATGGAAATGCCTGCTGGGAGCTGAAGCTTCATGATTTCACTGAACCAGACAGATGTTGGCATACGATAAAACCAGCGTGCAACAGCAATTAATTAAAGCCCTGATGAAAACAGGAGCACGAGACAAAGCAGAACAAATTGGACTGAAAGGAAAAGTGTCACGCCAGGACTCGTTCAAACAAAAGTCAGATCGCAGGCAAAGGGGGGAGTATTTATTTTTTATTTTTGCAATGCTTCACTTCTTTTTAAAACAAGATAACAGTGTAGTTTTTTTTATTATTCAGGGTGCACCTTTAAGATTTGTCAGAACAATCTTTAGTCTGATCATATATCTGTCTGATTGGTATGAGCTTTAATAATAATATAATAATAATAATAATTAATGATGATGATGAGTGAGAGCCCAGTAGATAAAAATGTTCTAATTGGAAGGATGTGAGGTCAATTCCCAGCACCACCAAACTGCCACTGCTGGACCCTTAACCCTAAATTCTCAGTTGTACAAATTAAATAAATGTCCCTCTGGAAAGAGCATCTGCCAAAAGCTATATGTGAAATATGTATTTTAATTTAATACAGTTTTATTGGTTGAGCGCTTTTAATAGTGAACATTACCTCAAAGCAGCTTTACAGAGATAAAGTGGTTATAAAATTGTATAAAAGAATGTACAGGTGGTCTCTCAAAAATATTTGTAGTTTTTTTTACAATATATTTAAGTTTTGCATGGCAGGAAAATGTAGTGACATATGCTCCACCAACACTCAAGAACCGTCGCTCGTCCACACACCTGCTGCCACTTACCTTTATACTGTATAGTTTATATATATGTAGTTTTATTAATTCTTTATAATTCTGTATAGTTTTGCTAAATTATGTAGTTCAATTATTTGTTCACCTATTAAAAAAATGACAGTATCCCTCCCCATACTGATCTCCATTCTTTGAGACTGGGTACGTTAAGCCATGTCTCAACTTACAAGTTACGATGGAGCCATCGGGATCGCAAGTTGGGGAATTCCTTTATAAGTTCAGGGCAAATAAGTTTGTTTCTCATTATTTTACCGCTAACGAGTGACCCAGTGGCGACTGTGGCAGTAAAAACTCCCTGAGACGGCATGAGTAAGAAACCTTAAGAGGAAACAGGCTCAAAAGGGAACCCATCCTTTTCGGGGTGTCAAAGAATTTTATAAACTTCTACTTTAAAGTGCAGGTCTGGTGCAGTTTGAAAGACTCGACAAAAAGCTAATTATGAAAAGACCGGGTCAACGGTGCACAGACGGGAGGAAATCTATTCGAAGGCAAACAGTCACTTGCTGTTCTGGAAAAATATTATTCGAGTTCATAATGAAACATAATAAAACATGGCTTTCTCAAAGTTTGGCAGCGAGAACATTTACTTCTATGCAACATTTACCTTCAGCACATGACCCTCAATCAAGTTTCATTTTTGGCCCCTCAAGGGATAAAATTCATCTGGAATATTTACAATTAAATGTATGTCCATTTACATTTATATTATTTGGCAGATGCTCTTATCCAGAGCAACTTCCTGTACAGCTGAGCAGTTGCGGGTTAAGAGCCTTGCTTAAGGGCCCAGTAATGGCTGTTAGGTGGTGCTTCTTGTGACCTTCTGATCCAGAGTCTAATTCCTAACCCACAGAGCTACCACCTCCTTAATATAAAATTTATCTTCTTGTAGAAAACATTTGGGGTCATTCAAATCCCTCTCATGTGTGGTTCTATAAAGAACTTGTGAGAACCTTCTGCTGTAATTTAAACGTTCCTTGGGGAACCAAAAAATGGAGAGGTGGTATTTCAGTGGTTAAGATGTTAAACTTCTGATCAGAAGGTTGTAAATTCAAATCCCTAAACCACCAAAACACCACTGCTGGGCCCCTGAGCAAGGCCCTAAACACTTAATTGCTCAGTTGTACAGTATAAATGAGTCGATCGGGATACTCTTTGAAATGCAGTAAATGCAGATGGTTCTTCTATGGCACCGCTTCAAAAACCAGCTTCAATTTTGACCCATCACGTGAAGATTATTTACTATATCACAGCATATCATACGAGGATTTGCATACCAGGATGTACAGAAGGCCATTACACTAGCTTGGTGTTACCAGGTAACTGAACGCTTCATGAATTCCACCCGGAGTCTTAATATCTCCATGTACGACCAGGAAATATGAGTGGCGTGTGAGGAGTTTGTAAAAATGCCGTCGCCGTTTTCCCACTTTGCATGTGTGAGAACATTTTGACCATATGCTCCATCCGAAGCGCGCTCTCTCGCTGTTCTTCCGTCGCTGCGACTCGCCGGGAGACCGCTCTCGGGGCGGGAAGCTGACAAAACGCTGTCATTAGCATCCTCCCACGCATACACACACACACACCATTCATTCGTCTCGCACGCGCCGCCGAGGTCTCGAGCGTCTCACTGAGAGTGTGAAGGAGTGCGATGAGGTTGGATCCGAACAGGCAACATTTCTTTCTTTTATTTCCGTGTGTTACAATCCCCCTATTGTACGAACATCACCAAATATGTCAGGTCTAATTGAATCAAACGACTGAATCTGTTGATGCTAATGACTGAATTAGCCTAGCAAATATTCCTGCGCTATGCTGCAGAAAATTTAGCTTGTTATTGTGTGTATTTTTTAAAATATATTTATTTATGCATGTTTTGAGGATACTAATGTTGTCAAGTGAAATCCAGCAGTGTTCCTTGTGTACCGTGTGGACACAACTGCTAACAAGGAGCAATTATCGTGATTCAGGATGCCTAGCGTGTAGGTGTGACGTCTCAGGGAGAACGTGAAGGAAGTAACATGGATCAGTTGTATTTTTTTTCCTTGGGGAGGAAAAGGGGGTGTGTTCTTGTTAACACCAATTACTGCTTCTTATTTAGCACCTTTTCAGGCTAAAGACCTGCGATACCCTGAACAATTAGTGACATCCGTTAAACTGTTACACACACACACACACACACACACACACACACACACACACACACACACACACACACACACAGTAAAAATGTTCTACAGTATTTAGCAGATTCTAGATGCTACCACTTTGCTGCAGTGATTTGGAATTCTGGATTATGATTGGCCAGAAGGTGCTTTGAGAACTATCTCCACTGCCAACAGTTTTAAAAATGTCCAGACATTTTGACACAGAGGATTATACTTTGGAGCAATGAAACACTCTCAAACAAACCCTTTTACTAAAAGTGTAAAAAATGTGTGGAAACATCTATTCTGGTTTTTGAGATACATGTATGTTTCTCTTCTTTCCATGCAACAAACAAAGACCAAAACACACAAGAACTGGACATTGAATAACTGAAGTCTCCTCGGCTCTAAAAGGAGAACTTGTGTAAGATAGAGAACTGAAGAGAATATTTGATCGGATTTCCTCACCCCCACCGACAAACATGGAGGTGGAAGCTTAATGGTTTGGAGTTGTTTTAGAGCAGGGAAGTTTGGAGAATAGTTCCAAAAAGTGAAAGGAACCAATATGGCAACCATTCCATACTTCACCATTACACCCCGCAGTTCCGCCTGGACTGCGGCTCATTTGAAGCCAACTTCACCATACAACAATAAAATAATGCAGATGAAGCATTAAATGACCTCCCAGTCACCGCACCTAAATCCTATTGAACTGCTCTGGGATGAGATGGATCACAAGAAAGAAGGAAATCTCCAACTAGTGAGGGACGTCTTTGGCAAATTTTAAGAGGTTGGCAAAGTATTTCAGCTGAATGTTTGGAAAAACGAACCGATGTCTGGATGCTGAAAGTGTGTACAGCTGTGAGTCATGATACGAAAGCATTTAAAAAAAATGAGAATAAAGTTGGACATTTGGACGTTTGTTTGGTCAAAGGAAATCTTTATATTGTTACATTACCAAGTTTGATGCATAAAAACAACAGGACTATGCCAAAAAAGTATGGATGGATTGAATAGTTGGTTTAGTTCATTAGTTAGTTGGTTAATTGGCTACAGTACAACCTCATGTACAACCTGATTTTCCCAGCCATATGTGGTTCTTTCCCAAACTGGTATCGCAAGGCTGAAGGCACACAATTTAACTGGACGTCTTTGGATGCAGTAGTGTGAAATTTTCCCTGAACCAGGAGGACCCAAACCTGGAGGTCAGCTCCATGAAGATCTGCTTTCCTTGGTTTGGAGTGGATCTCCTGCTATTGATCTATTGAGCGCCTTTGCGACAAATGTGAAGGTTGACTGCACCCCAGGCCTCCTTACCTTCTCACCAACATCCGTATCTGACTTTACCAACACGCTTGTGTGTGTCCGCATATTTTTGCCAGTACTGTGTTTAGTCAGATAGTTTGATCGTTCTGATGAGGTTGGAGCACAAACGCTTACATGGAAATATACTTCAAAAGCACATGGAATCAGTTTGTGCTGTTATTATAGTGAGCTATTATTCATACTTTCCAAACTCTGCTCTTTCGTTCTTTCTTTCTTTCTTTTCTTTTTTTTTTTTTATACACAAGCTTGTGTGAATTCTGGTCCATTTCCGGCGATGAGACCGTGTTGTCTTGGCGCACGCTGTGAGACGGGCAGAGGACATGTGGCTGGGACGACAAACCTCTCAGCCAGCCGACTGGCACTGCGGGCATCTGGGCCGGCGGCCCGATCTCAGCGTGCAGGGACTGAAATTTGTTTTATAAAGGGCAGTGTGTAGCTGCTGCATTGCAGTGTACATGAGCCAAACTGGACACACACACACACACACACACACACACACACACACACACACACACACACACAGGCACACTTTTATCTTAATGTATTCTCATTTGTTAACCAACTTCATCTGTGTGTGTTTCCATCTGCTGTCCTGTTCAAATCTCTATAGAAAAAAAACACGATGACGTCATTAGGACACCAAACACACACACACACACACACACACACTGCCTTATTATTTATTCCCAGCGTAATGTAACAGGAAGGAGCCGCAAGCCTGCAGCGCTAGATCACGAACTTCTATATATTCCCCAGACCGAGGCAGACGACATCTCATCTAAAGAAAACGTTCGAATCTATAAAGTTATCTTTCGAGCACACGGAGGATTATAATAAGGTGACATCTGGAGATAATAAACGATCAAGATGGAAGATAAAGGTAGACGAAATTGTATTGTTTCGAAGCGAATACGAGGGAAAGGCTAAGCAGAGCTGTGGTTATTTTAATATTTATAAAAAAGTATACTTTATGTGCTGCGGAAGAACATCTAAGAAAGAGGGGAAAAAGCTCAAAACCTCTGTCTCAGTGAAGGGGGCGTGGCCTCAGTGTTTCTCAATCGTATTAAAGGAGGCATGGCCTCTTTGATTCTTTGTCTTAGATAAGTAGCCATGGCCTCTATGTCTTAGTGAAGGAGGCGTGGCTTCTTTGTCCTCTAGTATTACTAAAGAAGGTTTGTCCTTTAGTCTTAGTAAAGAAGGTGTGGCCTATTTGTCTCTCAGTCTTAATGAAAAAAGGCGTCTTGGTTCCCCATTCCTAGTGAGGAGGCGTGGCCTCATTGTCCCTCAATGTAAATGATGGAGGTGTGGCCTCTGTCTATCAGTCTAAATAAAGAATGTGTAGATTCTTTGTCTCTTAGTCTTAGTGAACGAGGCATGGCGTCAGTCTAAGGGAAGAAGACGTGTCGTCCGTGTCCCCCAGTCTCAGTAAAGTGGCCTCTTTGTCTCTCAGTCTTATTGAAAAAGAGGTCATATGTCTTTTAGTCTTAATCAAGGAGGTGTGGTCACTATGCCTCTCAGTCTTAGTGAAGAAGGCGTCACCGCTGTGTCTTTCAATGCCAGTGAAGGGGGCGTGGCCTCAAAGACAGTTGAAGAAAGAGATGCTAAGTAAGACAGGCTCTCCATCTTTGTCTGAAAGCTGCATTAAAATGAATGATAAAGCATAGATGTGTAGGAGAGCTGAATTGCATGAGTGTGTGTGTGTGTGTGTGTGTGTGTGTGTAAGAAAACGACAGAGAAAAATAGAGTGTGAGGAAAGAATTGGATGCAATTAAAAGATGAGGTCAGGGAGCGGCGAGCAGTGATTAATACGCCTCTCTGGTAAAGAGCTTTCACAGAAGGAGAGAGGGATAATAGAGGCAGGGCAGCTCCTCTGGGATGCACTCCTCCGCCTGCCTCTCTTCTCACTTTATTCTCTGGATTTCTCTCAGTCTCTCTCGCTTGTCTTTATGCATCTCAACTACAGTCACTAATGAGCTCTGTATCACCTATTATTACAGCTAGGGGGCAGGAGTGAGCACTAAACAATGCTGAATGGCAGAGAACAAAAACATATTCATATGTAGTTATAAGATATCAATTAAATCGTAATAACTATGTGATCACACTAATAGACAATATTTTTTTTTACAGACATATTTCTTGAAATAGGTATTGTATATAAATAGCAAAAAAAAATCCACTGTAAGCACTGTGTTTTGAAGGTTAAAGAGTCTTTGCATTTGCCCTACAGTGTCTCTCTCTGACAGTTCTGAGATTTGAACTCATAACCCTCCCCGTCTCTGGAGCGCAACCTTCCCGAACGAGCTGCCACTACCCACAACGAGTTCACATACCAAGTTTTCCAGTGCGAGTGCCTGAAAGATGGACGGTCAGGTAAAATCGATACTCGGCGTCTAACAGGATGCAGGCGGCTCGTTCTGTGACCGGGTCAGGGACTGGAAAAGATTTTGTAAAAATGATGAATAATTGAGGAGAATTGAAAAGAACATGGAGACCATGGAGATAAGCTGGCTGATGGTGAAGAGGAGTATGAAATGCAGGATCAATCCAGCTGAATTACAGACAACAAATCACCTCAAATGCCATCGATATCACAAACATCATTAAATAAACTGATATAATGCCATTATATATACAGTATATATATATATATATATAAAATATCACACACGGGAATACGAGTTTCTTCTACTTGGTCGCTCATTGTGGAATAAAAAAAAACGATTAAATCCACACCAAAATATTAAAACTTGTGCAGTTTGCTACAGATGGGGTTTGAAAGCTCTGACTGAACTGCCCTCTCGGATCATCCAATCAAAAGACGGGAAAATGAAATTTGACTGGATACAAACTCCTACGTGACCAGACACTTTTTGAAGCAGCGCACCCGAGAGAATCACTATCAAATAAGGGAATTTCATTTCATTTATATTTTATATTAATACATATTTATAGGCAAAATTATATTTAATTGTAAGTCAGTGATCCTCCCTTTAGGCCAGCAGAGAAGTCCTTACTGACCCCGATGACCTGCCACTGCTTTGTGGATATACAATTTATTATACATATATTTCTAATAAGCATCTTAAGTCTTATTTATTTATTTGTTTGTCTACCTGTAAAACCCAAAATAGACATGATTTTATTTATCCAGAATGACATAGAATTATCCCATTTATACAACTAAGCAGTTGAGCGCTAAGGGCCTTTCTCAAGGGCCCTACTCAAGTGCCCCATCAATATCATGTCCCCATCAATACCATGTCCGATTCAATAGCCAATAGCCAATGAACAACAATATACTTGCAATGTGTGTGTGTTTGTGTGTGTGTGTGTGTGTGTGTGTGTGTGTGTGTGTGTGTGTGTGTGTGTGTGTGTGTGTGTGTGTGGGTGTGTTTATAAATCACACAAGTATGATGACTGGAGTCACCTGCTTTTCACCTACTTTCTCTTTCTCTCTCCCTCACACACACACACACACACACACACACACACACACACACACACACACACACACACACACATGTACACATACACATGGTAGTTCCTGGATAAATATATTTAATCAAGTTCATTTCAAAGAGCTATAAATAGAGAACACAGGGTGTGTGTGTGTGTGTGTGTGTGTGTGTGTGTGTGTGTGTGTGTGTGTGTGAGGGAGAAAGAAAAAGAAAGAGAAAGCAGGTGAAAAGCAGGTGAAAAGCTGGTCACATGACCCCATTAAGGCAACAACTGACAGGCTCTAACGGTGCTAAGCAGCTAACTCAAGATGCCGGAGACGGCTAATGAGGACGATGCTCTCACCTTTGCCCTCGGAGGCATGCTGCTTCGGCGCACAAACAAACACACACACACACAGTGGAAGTAAATCGCTATGGAAACACACAGTTCACACTGCGCTGTTTACTTGCACTTGCTTGTTTTCGGATCTAAACTCAGTGGTACCTCTTTGCCACGGTTCATCAACGTTGTGCCAACAAACACACACAAACACACACAGACACACACAGACACACACACACACACGTCTAAACAAACAATTTGTTAATTGCAAGCAGCTGTGGAACAGTTCAAGCTTAAACCGAAGGCAAACTGTTGATAAGAACCGCAGCACGACTGATACGACGACTATGAAATCAGAAAATCATCGGAGACGGGGGACGCGATCACGCCGAGACCCTCTGCCGTCCTGGATTTGATTATCGTCCAAAACCAGAATGTCTCGGAGTGCTGAATTTCACTTTTCCCACAGCGATTGGTCAAACACATACACGAAAGGGACGGTAAGATTCACTGATTCGCATCGGTGCATCGGCGTAAAAGTTAACGATGCGATGCATCAGTGTAAAAAAGTGTGCATCAGAACACAACTTGGCGTGTGTGTCGTGTCAGGCAGAGCCGCATCTCCCTGGAGACAGAACAGGAAAAGAACGTCTGGTTTTATCTCAGCTCGGAACTCACAATCTTCTGAAACCTGACACATTCATCTGTCAGGGTGTTTGCGTGTTGAAAGCAAACATTTAAATTTATCGCATTCATACAGCTGAGCACTTACAGGGTTAAGGGCCTTGCTCAGGGGCCCAGGAGTGGCAGCTTGGTGCGACTGGCTTTTTAACTCATGATCTTTAGATCTAAAGTCCAGTGCTTACAATTATCTATATTAATCCTTAGACACATGAGTATTAAGGGCCTTGCTCAGGGGCCCAACAGTGGCAGCATGGTGGGATTTAATCTAATGATCTATTGATCTTAATTTCTGGTGCTGTAGTACAAAGTCACATGAAATGGTCAATACTTGCCGAGCCACAAGGTCACTAAGTGTGTGTGTGTGTGTGTGTGTGTGTGTGTGTTATTGTATTCCCAGTGACCAAAGAGGCAAAAATGTAATCCTGGAGGAAAAAAAAGGATAAAAAAAGAAAAGCCAGGGTGGGTTTTAAAGCAACGGAACATTATTTCAGTAATCCAAGTGGAGTCATTAGAGTCGAGTCCGCAGGGAAGGTCGCACGCGGTGACTAAACCCTGCAGACCCGCACCGTTTAGCAACTCACACACCTCTTAAAGAGGCAGAACATTATGCTATGCAAATTAATATGTAAATAATAAATAAGTAAATAAACAAGTAAATGAAACAATAAATCAATCACCCAAACACATCAATTCATTAATTAATGCTAAATTCAATCTCATGAACTCCAAATAATCTTCAAGGTGAACATGTTATTGATCTTATTGTGTGTGTGTGTGTGTGTGTGTGTGTGTGTGTGTGTGTGTGTGTGTGTATGTAACACATTAGAGTCGAGTCCTCAGGGAAAGTCGAACTTGATGACTAAACGCTACAGATGAACAGCGTTTAGCAGTTATTGAAACACACCTCTGACAAAGCCAAAACAACATGCCATGGAAATAAATAAATAAACAGACAAACAAACAAACAAACAAGTGAATGAATCAATGAATCAATCAACCAACCAACAATCGATCAATTACCCATTAAATTAATTAATAAATTAATTGGTTAATGCTAAATTGGATCTTCGATTTTATTTTCAGCAAATTGTATTGATCTTATTGATCTTATTGTGTGTGTGTGTGTGTGTGTGTGTGTGTGTGTGTGTGTGTGTGTGTGTGTGTGTGTGAGATAGAGTCCGAGTCCGCAGGGAAGGTCACACTCCTTACAGACGTACACCGTTTAGCAGCTCACACACTCTGAGTCAGTAAATAGAGAAACAAACAAACAAACGAACAAACAAACAAACAAATGTGACAAACAATTGATCAATTAATTAATAAATTGAGTTTTTTAAGGTTTTTAACCTCATTAACTCAAAACAATCAGTAAGATGCACATTTTTTTTATATTATTAAGTATATTGTGTGTGGTGTGTGTGTGTGTGTGTGTGTGTGTGTTCTACTGTGTGGTAGAAGGGTTCCACAGCAGGACAAGAACAGAACTGTTAAGTCTGGTTATTCTGGTGGTGCTTAAAAGTTTGTGCTCCCTCTACATGTTCTGTATGTTCTACATCCATTAGTATGAACAAAATCCTCAGCAGATGTTCACACATGTTCTACCATGCGAACCCTTGAGACAAAAAAAATATTTTAAATATTATATATTATTCTTGAATGTATTTTACAGTAACAGTACTTATATTAGATGCATAAAAGTATTGGGACACCAGATTTGATTCCTTCCACAAACTGTTCCCTCAAAATTGCTAAATTGGAGGCACATAATTCTATGGAATGTCGATGAACTGGTGTCCATCAAACTTCTGCACACGATAGCATGTGTGGACATTTCATAGTGGACAGTTCCTTTAGAGTAAAAAGAACAAGGAAAGAGAGACAGAAGAACGTAAGAAAGCGATTTCTCTGACAGTGAAAAATGAAAACGGGATGCAAACTTTCCAAGAACTAGTTGTCTTGATGAGAGAGAGGGTGAACGAGAGAGAAGGAGAAAAGGAAAGAAGGAAGAAAAGGTCTGTTGTGTTATTGGAGCTTCGCTTTCCTCGGAGATCAAACTCGGTGCGTTCGCCGGTAAATGAGGGAAACAAATCATTTCAGGACTTCTTCCCCCTGCTTTTTATTCCTTTTCCAACTCTTTGATTATCGGCACGAGGAAACTGCCGGCGAACACAAACACCGCTTCATTATACAGCCGAGACGAAACGAGCCGAGCCGAGACGAGACGAGACGAGACGAGACGCTCTGGTGTTTCCCATACCTACTTGTTTAAGCTTTCGGCATTAGACACCCCGGTTTCATTTACATCCGCGCAAACAAGCTGATATCAAACGCAGCGCAGTGGTGAGGTTCGCGCTTCCACAAAAAATTACACAAATGAGATCGATCGGCGGTGAGGTTTGAGCTTCAGGGCCATTTCACACCTATTAGTGTGTTTGTTTGAGTCTGACTCGGAGAGAAATCCAATGGCTTCGTTTGCTACTCGTTCGGATTTACTCGGGGTGTAATTACACAAACCATGAAGGGGAAAAAAACAAACAAATAAACATATCGCCTGAGGGACGTGTCGGGCTGGAAATCCTTCTACATCTGCTTGATCAGGAATCCATCTAAAATATTAACGAAAATATTAATAAATAAAAAATTAACAATGAGCTATAGCTTAAAAGCTCTATAGCAGGAAGCAGATCTTTATGGAGATGCCCTGTCATGCTGGAACGGGTTCGGATCTCCTAAATATGTGCCACCACTTTTCATGTTCCTCTGCAGATACACTACATTCACCAAAGTATTGGGACACCTGACTTTTCCATAGGCCATAGGTGGCTCCTTCCCAGACTGTTCCCACAACAGAGGAACACACCTGCACAGGACGTTTTAGGATGTGGTAGGAGACCCAAACCTGGTCCAGAAAGCACACTTTTCCTGTGCATGGGTTGGAATGTGTCCTGCTATAGATCTAAAAAAAAAACTACTGAACACCTTTAGGATGGACGTGAATGCTGACTGCACCCTAGGAACCTTCTCAAGGTGTCTTAAGATCTCAAGCTTATAGTCCACAAGGTGTCCACAAACTTTTGGACTACCCATTGTACATTATAAGCCTTCAATTTCCAGGTTATGGGTGATGTGTGTTGGTTCTGGTTGACTGTACCGATGTGAAGAGATCAGGGGCTGTTCTGGTTCTGGTGAAGTGACATGATTTGAATGAAAGTGTGTGTGCGAGCGAGAGAAAGAGAACGATGGCGTGTCTTGTTTAAAGCGGAGCGTGTGCCGTTCCTCCCGGCGTGTTATCACAGCCTGAGATCGCGAGTCGGTGTAAAAACACTCGCGCACAAAGGCCAGCCGGCACGCGGTGCAGACGAGCGCCGCATTGTGCTCGTGTCATTAGCCCGATTCGCGCCGAGGCCTCGGAATGGAAATTCAATTTTCTGTTTTTGAAAGGAACGAGATGACACCATTTCACATCCTTCGAGATAAAAAAAAAAAGAGGGAAAGGGAGCGAGCGAAAGAGACGGAACTGAGAGGGAGAGGGAGCGTTTTTCCGCAGATTGATGGCCAAATAAGATGGATTGATGTGTAAACGGAAGAATGAATGAAGAAAGTGAAAAAATGATGGTGAGATCATTAGACGCTTTGGCCTCCTGGTTTTCTTTCTCTCTCGCGCTCCATCGATCTGATCTGAATATCACTCACGCGCTTTTCTTCCCTCTGTCGGAATTCGCTCTTCTGAAATGTTCGTGACTTTCAGCACCTTTTCCACTAACGGGTTCCTGTGCAGATACACAACATGCGTATGGGGACACCAGACTTTTCCAGTGCGGTTCTTCCCCAATCATAAAACTCGTGCATGTTGTAGAACTTGAATCAGGAGACCCAAACCTGCTCCAGCATG
Organism: Silurus asotus; assembly: GCA_024362625.1. Lineage (NCBI taxonomy): Eukaryota > Metazoa > Chordata > Actinopteri > Siluriformes > Siluridae > Silurus > Silurus asotus. The sequence continues at coordinate 7,153,022 of MU564352.1, read as the reverse complement.
ACAATCCTGCTCCAAAGCCGCCTCTAAGTAGATCTACTTTACATGGGGTTGGAGTGGAAGATCTCCCGCTATGAACCCTATTGAACACCCCAGGAACATCCTCACCATCTCACCTACATCAGACTTCACTAAGCCCCTTCTGGCTGAATGAATCTACACAAATTTCCACAATATCTCGTGGAACATCCTTCCCAGAAGAATGGAGGTTCAAGAGCAGACGAAATAAAAATATTTGTGACACTTTTAAAAGATTGGGATGAAGTAAATTTGAATATTATTTGAATATTAAATTAGATATTATATTTATTATATACTTATTAATAATTGTTAAATATATTATAATATATAATGGCATACAAATTATGATTTTATTTAATACGGGAAAAAAAGCTGTTCAACCTTTGTGACAAAGTCATTTTCTCTCTCTTTCTCACACTATCTCTCTGTCTCTCTCTCTCTCTCTCTGTCTCTCTCTCTCTTTCTCACACTCTCTCTCTGTCTCTTTCTCTTGCTCACTCTCTCACTTACTCTCTCTCTTTCTCTCTTTTTCTCTCTCTTTTTTTCTCTCTCTGTTGCTCTCCCTCTGTCTCTTTCTCTTGCTCTCTCTTTCTCTCTCTCTCTCTCTCTCTCTCTCTTTCTCTCTTTTTCTGTCTCTCATTCTCTTTTGTTTTTCTATTCTTTCCTTTGCAGTATGATGCTTATTGTCAATGAATGTATATCTTTCTCTTTCTTTCCCTGTCTCTCTCCATCTCTCTTACTCACTCTTTCTCTCTCTTCTTTCATTATACAGTATATCTCTTTTTTTCATTTCTCTCTCAGTATAAGATGTTTGTTATAAATAAACGGATGTCTCTCTCTCTCTTTTCTCTCTCTCTCTCTCTCTCTCTCTCTCTCTCTCTCTCTTCTCTCTCTCTCTTCTCTCTCTTTCTCAATCTCTCTCTTTTTATCTTTTTTTTTCTTTTATGCAGCATAAGATGCTCATTGTCAAGAAATGGATGTCCATTTCTATCTCTCGCTCTCTTTTTTTATCTTTCTCTCTGTCTCTATCTCGCACATACACTATTTATCGCTCTTTATCTCTAAGAATATGTTAATTGTCAATAAATAACTGTCCCCTCTCTCTCAGTCTCTGTACATCTCTCTCTCTATCTCACTTTGTCTATCTGTTTCTCATCTCTTTCTCTCTCTCTCTCTCTCTTTTTATCTATCTCTTTATCTCTTTTTGCTTCCTTTCTTCTGTGCAGCATAAGATGCTTATGGTCAATATATAGATATTCTCTCTCTATCTCTCTCTCCCTCCCTCGTTCTCACACTCTCTCTCTTTCTCTCTTTTCTCTCTGTGCAGCGCAAGATGTTCATTGTCAGACATAATGATGCATGTTGTCTTCCCAACAGGGGATTCAGTGAAGAATCTGTTTTAAAAATCAGAGCTGTTTGAAAGAACCTCTGTGAATGTGTGAGTGTGTGAGAGAGAGTAAGAGAGGGAATAAGCGAGAGAGTAAGAGAGAGAGAATAAGAGAAAGAGAGAGAGAGAGAACACAAGGCTTGCTCTTCGACAGACATCCGCAGAGCAGAATGATGAGGATGGCTGATGATAGAGTTTCTGTCTGTAATGGATTGATGATGGTAGTTAGAATTTGGTGTCCTTTTCCTGTCTTTTATCTCTCCCTTACTTTCTCTCTCTCTCTCTCTCTCTCTCTCTCTCTCTCTCTCTCTCTCTCTCTCTCTCTCTCTCTCTCTCTCCCTCACTCTCTCAAGCTCTCCCCTCTCTCTCTCTCTCTCTCTCTCTCTCTCTCTCTCTCTCTCTCGCTTACTCACTCGCTCCCTCACTCTGTCAAGCTCTCCCAGTGAAATGGAGTTTAAGAAAAGAGAGAACAATTTCCATTTTCCCATTTAACAGCAAAAGACCGAGAACAGTTTGTTCAGAGACGGGTCATCCAGTGTGTGTGTGTGTGTGTGTGTGTGTGTGTGTGTGTGTGTTACCCAGCATAGTCTACTTGTAAATTCAGAACTATTCATTTGAATCAATTTGTATGAATTGTTACATAGTTGAAGGTCAGAGGTCAGGCGTGTGTTCACTCCCGCCGTTACTTCATTAGTAGGAACTCAAACCACATAGTTTCACACCAACCAGAAATATCTGCATAATCCTTGTTTTTCATTAGATCAATGTGTGTGTGTGTGTGTGTGTGTGTGTGATGGGGATGGTAAGATTCAGCGATTCGCATCGGTGCATCGGCATAAAAGTTGCTGATGTGATGCATCGATTTAAAAAAGTGTCCACTGGATATTTCATACTAAAGCTACACATTCAGACTGTGTACTGGAAGCTTATAAAGTGTGTATATCACTCTATACGAGCTACCAGTACGTTTGATTTCTAGCTAACAAAGTAATCCTTAGGAGATAAACACGCTCTGGACACGGGCGTCTGCTAAATGCTGCGAACGTAAATGTAAATGTAGTCAATAACAATTTTACTTGCTGGCTAATGTTTAATCCCTAAAACAAAATGCTTCCAAAACACCAGTCTGGATCAGGTAGCCGAGAGAAAAGATGCCAGTGAAGAAGTCTGGGTCAGAAAGTGGATGAATTTAAAAGATGAATTATGCATATGAAGCAAAGGATCCCATCAGCATTGTTAAGTATAGTGTGAGATGTGGTGTGGGCATTATTTCCTCCAAAGATCATTCAGGAACCAAGAAAAAGACACAGCAAGGTTGCGACTGGATTCTCCAGACAGTGGTCTAAAACAGACACAGTGGGGGAAAAATTTGATGTAATAAAGTAATGAACAGTCTAGAGTTTTTATGGTAATATGATCTGAAGGACGCTGGACCACAGTCACCGAGAATTGGAGCCACACTGAATTGTTAACATAATGAGGTTCCTCTGCTCAAGAATGCACAATCAGGTCCATCTGAAATTTGCCAATGAGAATGGCTCACAGGCCTGTGAGAATGTGATGTCAGATGAGACCAAAATTGAGCTCTTTGGTATCAACTTAACTCGTGTTTGAAAGCAGAGAAAAGCTGAATATGACCCTAAGAACACCATCACTACTGTCAAACATGGAGGAGAAAACGTTCTGCTTTGGGGCTGTTTGGGGTACAGAAAGACTTCACAACATGAACGGGGCCACGCACTGTAGGATATTGGATGAGAACTTTCTGGCCTCGGCCAGAACACTGAAGATGGGTTGTAGACAGATCTTCCAGCATGACTATAACAAAAAAAACCATACGTTCAAGGCAACAATCTGATGGTCTTGTAGCCCATTCCAGCATTGTGCAGGTCTACAATCTTGTCCCTGACATCCTTTGACAGCTCTTTGGTCTCGCCCATGGTGGTGGAGAGGTTTTAATGGAAAAGGTTGATGTCTTCATGTAGGGGTGCCAATAGTTATAATAGATACAACAGAATAATGTAAAATAGATGCATCTCTATGTTTATATACATAGGTGTGTAATCCATGTCTGTAGTGTATGCATCAGATTTGTTTGTATGTGTGTGTGTGTGTGTGTGTGTGTGTGTGTGTGTGTGTGTGTGTCCTTGTAGAGCAAAAGTTCACCACGCTTCTTGAGGAGCATCCGAAAAAGCTGTAGCTCTTTATTGAAGATGACATGTCCTTTTAGTGAGGAGCAAAGGGCTAAAACAGCTACACACAGACACACACTCACACATGAACACACACACTTAAATTCGCACACTTCTAATAAGAAAGAATGGATTCTTCACACCTAAAAAGGGTTCCTTGCACACACACAGACACACACACACACACACACACACACACACGCAGCTCTGCTCGACCTTATCTCCAAACACACCTCCCCTCTTCATCTCCCATGCAATTACCGGTAAGGAAAAAGATCTGCAGCCTCTCGAAACGGCGGCCATGATCGGTGAGCTGTGGCTTGGGCGCCAGTTTGATACACGGCTTCATGGCTGTAATCTCATCAACCTTCATCACCCAGCTCATTTAAAAGACAAACCGTCAAGCGCTTTCGACATGACGGATGTCAAAATACCATTTTCTCCTGAAGCCAACCTGCTTTCCAGAGCCAAAAGTGTCATGCGTGTATCTTAACTGGAAATCCCGCCTTATCCTCGCTTCAGCAGGCGTTTAGAACGTTCCCTAATGCCTCTGACGGGACGGAACTCACTCCATACAGCAGGTAGAATCGCTATCAGACATGCACTGAGGAAAGGCTCTCGATTACTTATTGGAAGGTCGGGAGTTCCATCCCTGGTATCGCCAAGCTGACACTCATGGGCCCTTGAGCAAGGCCCTTATCTCTCTAGGCTCCAGGGACACTGTATCATGTCCGACCCTGTGCCCTGACCCCAGCGTTACTAATATAAAGGTGGGAGGTTTAAGCCCTGGTATTGCCAAGCTGCCACTCTTTGGCCCTTGAGCAAGGTCCTTAACACTCTGTGCTCCAGAGACGCTGTATCATGTCTGAACCTGCACTCCAGCCCCAGCTTCTCATTATCGCCGACAAGAAAAACAGACGACGCCACACGAGTAGAACCAACCGCGAGGAAAACACACCAAAAAAACGAAAGCCTAAAACGATTTCTAGCTGAATCGCGTGTTTCTATTCGTCTCCCTCCCTGACGTACAATCACGCTTGATTAATTTTTATTTTCAATACATTCAGATTTTCTGTCAATGCAACACTACTTATTGATGCTAATGATGTGTGTTTGGGCGTGAGGCTGTGGAAGCCGAGGTGCGTTTACAGGGCCGAGCTGAACTCGCAGATCGATCCTGACTGAGACTTTATTGCTGACGGGTTCGTTTTTTACACTCCCGTCTGGGCTCCCGTGTCTGAAAAATCCAGACAAAATGCTGACACCGTGAAATCTCATGCTTCTTAGTGTGAGTGTGAGAGTGTGTGATATGAAAGTGTGTGTCAAGGTGTAAACCACCAGTTCCTTTTTTATCCAGTGGAAAAAAACGCGTCTTAGGTTCTCATTTTTCTCTCCTTATTACCTGTATGAAAGAGTGAAAGAGACCCAGGTTCAGAGAGCCGGTCTGGCCTGGGCGCTCGGTGGTATTTAAAATCGCTATCTTGGCCACATTGATTAATCAATTGTGCCATTTATTCCATAGGGCATGAGAGGATTAGAAGAGCGGGAAATGGTCACTTGTGCAATCGCCGGAATCCCGGGCTGTCGATATGAACGGGGTTTTGATGTGTGTGCGGACTACAGAGGTTCAGCGGGTCTCTGGTTATCGGTTCTGGCTCGGGCTCCACAGACCTCGGGTTTCTCCGACAGAGGAAAGAAGAATGCCTCTCTCCGGGCCTGCGGATTTATTTTCGCTGGTGTAATACACTCGAACTGAAGCAGTCACGCCTACGCCGGTCGGGTCGAACCAATTTGTAATTTGGCCACAGTTCACATACGGCGGCGCAAAGCGAAACTCGGGGCGCGAGCATAAAACGCTCGATGTCGAATAAAAACGCCATGAGGGATGGAAATGGGTCCAATTCAGGAGGCTCCTGATGGACTCAGGCTTTCTTGTAATAATAGTAGCAGCTCCTGCACTGTGTTTTGGAACCGGAGGTACCATAACTGCGATGCGCTTTACGGTCGTGCAATCAAAAAGCCATTTTCCTGGTAGTTTTCACAGGAGGACTCTGGGAAAATCACGGGTGTGCCAACAACGGATACCTCACTATATACAGTTAATGCTAAATATCAATAACGATGGAATTCACCAATATGAATTTGCTGGCAATTGAAGCCCCTTAACGCTGATCTTCGTCTGTTCACATTAGGGATCCTTGAGCCCAAACTTGCTGTTCAGGTAAACAGAGATTGTTTTGAGGAGATTCATGTGAAATAAAGTCATTTCTAGTTTATTTAATTACAAACCCTGGAGCAAAAAAATGGGCAGAAAAAATATGTAAATGTTTAATTTTTAATGGTTTCAACAACAAATCAGTGTTCAGCAAATGAGCAAGAAGGAAATGCATGCATTACTGAGACCCTGTAAGGAACACGGCCCTGGAATACAGTTCCCATCAGCCACTGGGAATGAAATTCAAGGCAGAGTCTAAATCTTGCAAGCTTTGCAGAAGCTGATGGGAATTGGATTTTAGGGTCATATTTCTGACAGACATATCCCCAAGTATGTGTAAAAAATAAAAGCTAGATATAGGGCAGTTTTCTTCTGTAATCTTCTTGTAAGCAAAGGTAGAATTGTGGTAATAATCGTGTCTACGTGGGATTATGCCTGCATGTCCTACATTTTCAGAAATTCATTTTTGGGGTGAGGGCAGTGGTGACTCAACAGGTGAGGCTCTGGGTTACTGATCGGAAAGTCATGGGCTCAAGCATTAATACCACCAAACTGCACTGTGGGGTCCTTGAACAAGGCCCTTAATCCCCTCTTAACCCTCTGCTGTATCACTGCTGACCCTTTCACTGTGTGTAGATAGATAGATAGATAGATAGATAGATAGATAGATAGATAGATAGATAGATAGATAGATAGCATTTCATTTTTCATCTTTAAAAGCTGCATCATCAGTCCATCAAGTTATTGATTAAAAAATCAAGAGGGTGCATTTCTGTCTTTTTAATCAAAACTGTTTGTTACAAAATGCAATTATTAATCGCCATTACAAATCTCAACATCAAACATATTTAACATCATCTTGTACATGTAGAAACTTTAAAATACTTTTAGATGTGGGCATTAATTATTGTTTTTTTTATCATTTTTGGAAAGCAAACTTTGGCCAAGAATAATAAGAAATAAGAATAGATTTGGCCAAAACAAGGCCGAATATGGAGGTGGGAATGGTCATTCGAATGGTCAAAAAATAACCAAGACCCCCTAGATCTCTATTAATTCTGGTAATGCTTTCATTTCTGAACTAGTTATCAGCCCCTTGATGGATCAGATCGAGTCTAACAGATAACCATGTCAAGACCCCTTTTTTTTAAGAAAAAAAAATTATATTTGTATTTATTTATTTAATATTGTACAATTTAATTTTTTTTTTACTATTACCACAATTATACTTTTAAACTACAGAATTGAGATTCTATCTCCATTTTTTTCCTTAAACACTTTACTAGATAAAGAGAAAATGAGCAAGTATGGCACTAGAGAATCTTATTTTTCTTCACTTTTGCTCAGTTTCTGAAAATGACTAGTGTAGATTTAATATAAAACATAAAAATGTAATATTTACTATTTTGAGAGGACCATTTTTTTGTTGTTTTTGCACAGGAGTGTATAATAGCATATAGTGAAACGATTTAGCCTGCATTACCTCAAAACAATCTCTATTTACCGTGACAGAAAGGAAACGATGTAGAGATAAGGGCACAGGATCTAATAGTAATAATGCGAAATAAAGAAAAGGGCGGGGCTTCAATGGCTGGTCATTTAATACGAAAGATTTTAAACTTTCAATCATAGCGTAGTCATAGAATGATTTAACAGAGGGAACAAAAGAATCTAAAGAAGATTTTGCCATATTCTTGTTTTAACAACTCGCACTTAGTGTGCTGACTCTCTTATTATACCCGTGTGTGTGTGTGTGTGTGTGTGTGTGTGTGGTGTGTGTGTGTGTGTGTGTGTTTTTGTGTGTGTGTGTGTGTGTGTGTGTGTGTGTGTGTGTGTGTGTGTGTGTGTGCTTTTAATCAATAAGAACACAATTAGAATAGACTTACTAATATTCACAGCAGCCTATCAAGTTTTGATGTTACACACACAATATCGACAAAAGCATTTGGACACCAGACTTTTCTAGTCATATGTGGTTCTCCAAACTTTTCCCACAAAGTTGGACCTCAGCCCTTATGAGATGACTGTGAACTCTGAGTGCACCCCAGGCCTCCTCACCACAAAAACCACACACCCTTGTGGCTGAACAAACACAAATCTCCACAAAATCTAATAAAAGATCTTTCCAGAAGAGTAAATATTATAATCATAGAGTAGCGATTGGATTCAATGTGGAATTGGATGTTTAGAAAGCAATATTATGGTCCAGTGTCTGGAAAGTTCTGGACATACGGTGTATTCGAATACTTCTTTGCATCAAAACAAACCATAAATTAGTGATAAAAATTCAGTTTTGCACTTTCACATCATCTGACGGAAGACCCTTTTACAGGCTCACGTCTCTCTCAGGACGTGTCGGTATTAATCTGGATGTGTTTACACAAGGATCGAGAGCTGAGGACAGATTAGCGACAAGAGCTCGTCGTCTAATCCACAGCAAACAGAGAGCGATGAAGTAGAATCGAGTCACTCACACTTACTTAACATTCTGACCATCCAAATGGGCTCATTAGCCTAGCTCAGAAGTCTTAGGGTAACTGGCGGTAGGTTAAAAACACACACACACACACACACACACACACACACACACACACACGACACACTTTGTCTGGCATTGTAGGAATGTGTGAATAAACAAATCTTACCCTTTAATCTCTCTTTATAGCGCCTAGCATAGCACAGACCAGATCAACTCACAAATTAGCTTCCCAGTGAAAAGTCCAACATATTATGCTAACAATAATACCGACAAGGTAATCATGAAAGCCTGAACACTGTACAGGATCATACATTAATAAATATTACAGCAGACTAATGCTAATCTAAAGTTTAAGTAAATACATTTCAAAATGAACATTATAATAAACACTCTAACCAATTATGTATTAAATCAATAAACCATATTAACTTGGATAAATTTGAACATATTAACCAGGAACTTAGCATAAATGCACAGGATGATAACAATAAAATATAATGAGAATTAAAAAACTAGCCAATAATTTAGCATTATAGTAAATGGTGTAACTAATAAACTAGCATTAGAGTGAAAAAATTTGCCAAGAAACTAGTATTATAGTAAATCGTGTTACCATTTAACTAGCCAATAAACTAGCATTTGAGTGAATATACTAGTCATTAAACTAGCATTTGAGTGAATATACTAGCCATTAAACTAGCATTAGATGTATACTAGCCATTGAACTAGCATTTGAGTGAATATACTAGCCATTAAACTAGCATTAGATTGTATATTAGCCATTAAACTAGCACTTGAGTGAATATACTAGCCATTAAACTAGCATTAGATTATATACTAGTTATTAAACTAGCATTAGATTGTATACTAGCCATTAAACTAGCAATAGAGTGAATAAACTAGCCATTAAACTAGCATTTGAGTGAATATACTAGCCATTAAACTAGCATTAGATGGTATACTAGCCATTAAAATAGCGTTAGATTATATACTAGCTATTAAACTAGCATTATATTGTATACTAGCCATTAAACTAGCAATAGAGTGAATAAACTAGCCATTAAATTAGCATTTGAGTTAATATACTAGCCATTAAACTAGCATTAGATGTATACTAGCCATTGAACTAGCATTTGAGTGAATATACTAGACATTAAACTAGCATTAGATTGTATACTAGCCATTAAACTAGCATTAGATTGTATATTAGCCATTAAACTAGCACTTGAGTGAGTACACTAGCCATTAAACTAGCATTAGATTATATACCAGCCATTAAAGTAGCATTAGATTATATACTAGCCTTTAACTAGCATTAGAGTGAATACACTAGCCATTAAACTAGCATTAGCGTTAATATACTGTTGGCTAGTGTCTAGTATTAGACACTTTGCTATCAATGTTTTGTGTTGTATAGTTTAGAATAGTATAAATAGAGTTAAAACTAAGACATGAGTGTGTGTGTCTGTGTGTGTGTGTGTGTGTGTGTGTGTGTGTGTGTGTGTGTGTGTGTGTGTGTGTGTGCGCGCACGAGCGAGCGAGGGGAGCACTTGTATTATTCTTATGTGATGTTATGAAGTGTTTCCTGGCATCTGCAGACATTCGAGCGTCTACATCACATGGGTGTCGTGTCGTTCACCCGTCTCTGGGGTGTATGTCTACATTCGTTCACCGTCATCTCCTCGCTGTCACTCCATCACTGTCTCTTTGCCTCGTTCGCTTTGGGGATTTTAACCTCAGGGCAGCAGAGCGCTTACGCTTTAGTGGAACTCATCTTCAAACTGATCACGTCGAGCGCTCTATGTCAAATATATACACTCTCACACACACACACACACACACACACACACACATACACACACACATCTGTCTGAGCCCGAACATTTCAATACGACAAAAACAGCAGGAGAGGGAGACTGGGATGAAAGTGTAGATGTGTGAAAAAGAAATGAAGATGGTACACAGAAAGATCCTGGGTTTGTATTTCTTTCTTTCTTTCTTTCTTTCTTTCATTCTTTCTTTCTTTCTTTCTTTCCTTTTTTTCTAATTATTTTTTGCAAGTGTTTTTTTTTCGTAAGAACAATTTTGAGCAGTGATGCAGGATTGACTGGACACCAAGCATTGAAGAAGATGAAGCAAAAAGAAAAATACAAAAATAATGCCATGATTTGTTCAATTCAAAGACAACATGCGTTTAGGTCATCGCTATTCACTTTCAACAAGTTCTACTGACATCTGGCAACCCGAAGTCTGGTGGGTGTGTCTAAATTATTGCAAATATCGAGAGATCTGAAATCATGGCCATTCTGATAAATGTTGTTATGCAAGATAATACTGATATATTCCTGTCAGGACACCGAACCATACGAATGGAATGTTCATCCAAATCATCAATCGTTTCTCAAAAGCTGCTCCTCCACACTAAACCATCAGAAAAACGCTTCCGTTTCTGTATTGTGCATCAGCAAAACGTCCGTAAGAAACTTCGACCTGCGTCATTTCCTCCTGCCTTTTATTTACTTTCCAGCTCTTTAAAACGTCGCAGCAACGATTTAAAATTCATCATCGTATTCCAAAAACCTAAGAACATTTTTGTTGACTGATGAAAACATATTAGTGTGGACACGGCTTTAGTGACCAGTTGCTGGTATATCAACCTCCACTCTTCTGAGAAGATGTTTCAATAAATTTTGTGGAGATTCATTTAGCCACAAGGTTGTTAGTAAAGTCAGGTAGTTATGTAGGTGAGAAGGTGAGGAGGCCTGGGGTGCAGTCAGCCTTAACAATCATCTCAAAAGTGTTCGTTCGAGTTATTCGGAAATTTGTATGACATGGGATCTATATATATATATATTTTGAATTTAATTTTTCTTTTCCCTAAAAATTGTATAACATTATTATCAAATACACAGATGTTTTTATATTGACAAAACTTTACTTGCTTTCTTGTGGTTCACCTTCATGTCTTTCGTACATGACGCTCGCGAGAACTCGAGCCAAACTAGAACGATGTAGCAGACACACACTGAGACCTGACTTGACCTAAATAAAAATGAAATAAATTGAGAATGGAGTGTTTGTGAGTGTGTGTGTGTGTGTGTGTGTTCCTCGCTATGTGATAGAGCTGATGGAGGCCTGCTGTGAGTGACGGAGCCGAACGCTCGCAGTGAAAGCGAGGAAGGAGAGCGAAACGGTTCTGAGAAAGAGTATGAGAGAGAGAGAGAGAGAGAGAGAGAGAGAGAGATGGGGAGCGTAACAGGAGGAGGAGAGACACAGCAGGTGAACGAGTCTGACTGATCAGACACTGAACAACAGAGAGAGTGAGAGAGAGAGAGGAAAGAGACATTTAACACTTTTATTTGTATTGCGTGAGGCACGTTAACATACCGCATTAATACCTAAACCATGATGGCGATGCTCAGTGGTTGCGCATGTAAATAAACAGGTGAATAAATAAATTAATTGATAATTACATTAATATATAAATGAACAATATATAAATACCACTGTGTAAGTAAAAATAAATACACACGCACATTAGCACATTAGTGTGCTAAATATTTTGGATTAAAAGCCGGATACACACGTTGAAACGTCATGCGTTTAAAAGCCGTTGCTGATCCTGGTCCAGTGTGCAAAGAACATCATTCAGTACCCAAGCATTAACCAACCCATTAAGATCGTGAGGATATTGATGCTTTTACTACCACATCAGAATCTACTGTACCTTCTCCTTTCAGTTTCTTTTTTACTGGTTTTACAGATTGCCATCTTTGATTCCCCAATCAGGAACCTGATAAGGCAGATACATTTTCTGTCTAAACTCAGGTATTTGGGCCAAATGTTCTTCATTAACTGCTGTCCAGGTCTCTGACTCATTTCTTCAAAACCCGGTCAGCCTACGACAGTTTAAAAACTGGTGATATACTGACTGTACTGTGTTGCAGAAAGGGCATTCTTTGTCTATGGTGGTGTTGATGTGTGCCCCATGTCTGTTGGTAGCTACAACTCAGAGAACAAGCCACCACTGGAGAGCCAAAATGCATTTCTCTATCTGATGTTTGAAGAGATATCTCCAAAAGCCTTTGGTTGACGAGTATGGCTCAAAAACTGACCACTGTAGTGTGACACCCTTATGCAGTTGATGTGCAGGACCTTCTTTGAGGCGTTCTCAAAGTCCTTCAGTTACAGGGTCCTGAAGCTTAGAAGAGAGACATCGTCTGGCTCTGCTTTCAATGCTGCTGAAACCTGCAACTGAGGAAAGTTGCTGTGGTTTCCTGCATCTTGTTCAGTTTCATCATGTTACTTTAAGCTCTGTCTGAAGGCAGAAGGTATTACTGAGAGGTTGCTCTTCATCATTTGTGTTATGACCCTCGTGGACTTGATGTATGTTAAGCCTGTACATCTCTTCAGGGCTTCTCCAGCTGGCATTGCTCTTTAGATCTGCGCTGCAGATCTGCTTGGATTAGTGGACTGTTTAATACACATTCATTTTCCCTCGTGTCCAGAATTTAAAAAGTCCCTCTGGACTTTAGAGTCCCAGCTGTTAGAAGAGCTCAGTAGAAAGAAAATTTCCACAGTCTGGTTAAAAACAGTTCAACGTTGTGTTCAAAAACATTCGATTTTTGCAGTAGGGTGTGAGCTGTGTCGGCTCAGAACGGTGTTAAATACAGGAGTCTTTGAGCAGCTTGAAGTCTGAAGGTCTTGAAACTTGTATCCAGTGCTGTCCGGCCCAGAAAAGGTCAGTGGGCTTCTTCTGTATACCCTGAACAGTGAGTTTGGGGTTTTTGTGAGGTAGCTGAGGTAGCACCCAGGACCATTGAGACAACCTGTCACATTGTCACATTTTCTTCATTATACCCTCCCAATCTTTCTGCATGTAATCCTTTGTCCCTAAATGTACACCTACAATCTTTAGACCTTCTCTTCACCACTTGACTCCCCCTGGAAGAACTGGAGGATAATTTCTATGCCAGTCACCTAATAAGTAGTCTTTATTTTCCCCCTAATTTACTTTCGCTGATAATGCTTTTCCATAGTTAATTGAAACTTGTGTTTAAACTAACACATCTCTGTCACCTCTTGAAAATACTGTTACATCATCGGCATAAGAAATTGATTGGTCTGTTTCTGAAAAATTGATTGGTCTGTTTCTAAGAAATTGATTGGTCTGTTTACAAAACCATCAGCACAAAATCTTTGCAGTTTTTCTTTGAGCTGCCGAATTAAAGGCTCGATTGCTAACCCCAAGCCCTCCCCCCAACAATGCAGCAGCTCCAGTATATAATATTATATAATAATAATGTTCTTGCCTACACCAAAAAAGTTTTGAGGGTTTCAAATAAATATTTCTGGTCAACTCAGTGAAAGGCTTTTTCTATATTCTGTATTAAATCTGTATTATTGTTGAATGCTATTGTAATTATGTCACATACAAGGTAGAGATTGTCCATTATTGGTCTGTTTGGCACACAGTATGTTTGGTAGTCATTAAGAATCTGTTCTAAAACCAGTTTTAATCGGTTTGAAAGACACTTTGCAGGAATCTTATAGTTGCCGCACAGCAATGATACCGGTCTTCAGGTCATTGGAAGCCCAAAATCCTCCTTTCCTTGGTAATAAAATAATAATATTTTTTGTTAAAAGCAGCTCTTTTGTTTTTGTGAGAGGTTCTGTAGATTTAAAACAAGTCATTCTTTTATTAAAGACCAAAAACATTTGTAAAAATTCATCTATTACCAGAGACGGTCCAGTGCACAGATGGTTCACAGAATCAAACATTTCCTCCAGTTGAACCTCTTAGCTTCAGTAGCTCCTTTATGTAGTTCAGATTGCATTCTCCTGCGTTAAATAGATCCGAATAAAAGTACCTTGCGATGTCCCTTGTATTTTGGGGGTCAGATGTTAAAGTCCCATCTGGCAGTTTCAGGTGCAGCTTGACTTTCTTTTCTCCTTCGTTGTGCTCCAAGTTAAAAAAGAAGGAGCTGGGGGCGTCCATTGCTCTTAGTGAGGAGAAGCGAGCCCTGATTAAAGCCTTTTTTGCTTGTTCATGGAACAGCGATTCCAAAGCTTTTTTCTTTGCTCTCAGCGCTCCCACTTTTCCAGAGACTTTGTTGATGAGCTCATCTTCAATTTTGGTGTTTTCGTTTTCAAGGGCTTTGATGGTTGATTTGGTGAGGCTGTTAAAAATGTGCTGTGTAGTTCTGAGAGAAAATTTTAATTCTTGCTTTTCCAAATTACATTTACATTTGACGCCCCTTGTGAAGAGCAACAAACAAAAGCACTTGTTGTGAACAATGTCTTCATACTCCTTTTTCCACCACTTTGACCACACAGATTTGTTCACAAAATGAAGCATCGTGAAGGAGTTTGAGATGAAAATGCCAGTAATAGCTGATGTGTTGTGACTTTTTAAACTTATTTCTAACATGCAGGTGTGATGATCAGCAAAACCATTTGGAAAAATATTTGTTTCTAAAACTCTGTTTCTGTTATTGTCGCTGATGTAAAACCGATCTAATCCAACTGCACTCATGCGTTCGCGAGATCCTTTGACCCATGTGTACCACCTCACTCCTGGGTGTTCTGCTCTCCAAATGTCACACAAGCTATGACAATATTGCTAAGTGAGGTAGCAGAAGAAGGATAAGGTTTCTCTCCATTTCTATCCAGTGTGTGATCAAGTGCACAATTCCAATCGCCCCCAAACACAATGCACATATTAGCTGAATTCTCTAGAGCATCTTGCAGTTTTACAGTGTCCACTGTCCACACACACCACATTATTATTCCCATTATCACAGTCTCTTACCAGTTTTATCACAGTGTATATCTGGTTTTTACTGTACTGGGCTCCAATCCGGGATTTTTTCACTTTCACTAGTCTTTCCTGTAGCGGTTTTCTCGATGTTTTCCCTTATGATTTCCCTTCATGATAGACATGGAAGGAGATTTCAAGGTTCAGGGAATCTGGAAACATGTAAACCTGGCGTTTAAAGGACTTGACGTGTTTGAGTCCTTCATTTTTGCACCCATAAGGAACCATTTTTCATCCTGCTCGCACTTTTCCCAAACTTGTTGAGTTCCTTCTCGATTGTCGGTGTGAGAAATAAACATTCGACACTGTAACACTCATCGAACAACTGACCCACCAAACTCTACTCATCACCGATTTGTCCATCCTCGAAGTCAATACAATTTTTTTAAAGCCAATCTCCTCACCTACCAACCAACACCCAACACGTCCTTCACCGGAACCGTGGGAACTGGAACAAACCTCATGCCATGGCGGAATAAGAGTCAGACGCCGTCTCCACCACGAAGCTCACGAACACTCACAACACTATTATTAACACTATTTACACTATAAACAACACAGCTTCTTTCTTTTTTTTTTTACAGAAAAAAGAAAAACACAGAAAGGGATGAATTAAGAAAGTAGAAACAGGGAAAATGGGGAAATAAACTCTGGATAATAAAATCTGGATAATAAGAGCTCTGGAAAGGAATGAGGTGGATGAAAGATGATGAGTGTATGAAAGAGTGAGAAAGGAGAAAAGAAAAGAAAAAAGATGGAAGAAGAAAGAGAGATTGATAAAAACAAACAAAAACAGCCACCAAGTGTTGCTTAGCTTAATGAAGTGTGGTAAAAGAAGAAAAATAAATTAGTAAATAACATCAAAGTAATTTGTTGGAACGGAAAAATAAACTTAATGTGTAAAAATGTTTGTTTGTTTGTTTATTTATTTGACAAAACACATTCTTTTTAATTAATAAATACATTTATTTATTTATTATTTAAAAAAAATATATATATATATTATTTATTTATTTAAATAAATTTTATTTTTTTTAATAATATTTATTTGTTTGTTTGTTTATTCATTTATTTATTTAAATACAATTAATTTTTTAGATTATTTATTTATTTTTTTGTTTATTTTATTTGAATATTTTCTTTATCTATATTTATTTATTTGTATTCCTTTTGACATTATTCCTTTCCTTCATTACTTCTTTAATTATTTTATTAAAATATAATTTATTCTCTCTCTCTCTCTCTCTCTCTCTCTCTCTCTCTCTCTCTCTCTCTCTCTCTCTCTTTCTTCTTTTTCAATATATTATCCAAATCCAAATCCAAATCTTTTTTAGAATTTAATGATGTCATAAAAAGGCGCCAATTAAACACATAAGCTACACGTCCACCCAAAATGCAAACATCTTCAAATAGTAATGTTCATTTCTTTAGGCCTATTTCTGAATATGCTAACTATCTAGCTAGCTAATTATCTCTCTAGTTAGCTATCTAGCTAACGATATGAGCTAGCCAATTCGAAACTAGCTACATAAGCTAGGTTGTGAGGTTCTTAACCACAGAAAGCTCTGAAAACATTTACATGTGATGTGATGGTTATGAATTCATTATGATTGTAAACTCAGGGTCAGTGAATATGTTAAGATTTGATGGAATGAAATCTTTAAATCTCCAATCATCATCCAGGAGCTTCTTCATGTCATTGGAAACCCGTGAATTTTCCAAATTCATAATTGGGGTAAAACTCCACCTCCGTTTCTACGTCCCACGCCCATCCGAATGCTAGGTCCTATTTTTGGCTTTTGCGTTCGAGCCATTGAGCTTTTTAGACTTTGAAGTGGAAGGCTTAAACAGGATCGGAGCCACACAGAGAGAGAGATTGTGAGGGGAAAAACTCCACAAAATGGAGTTTGGGGCCTTTGGGGCGAAGCGGCTTTGGGTAATCCCTCAACTATCAATTAGGTTTCACAAACGGATCGCTCCTGTGCAAGGGCTACATGCCTGTCTTTCTCCCAGCCCTCTACGCCCTCATTCTCCACCTCATTAAGCAACGTGACGGGGTCACTAATTCATTACACGAGAACATGGCAAGAGGAAAGAGTGTGCATGCTTTCTATATTG
>MU564352.1:7105503-7135601 GCA_024362625.1 Silurus asotus | reverse complement strand
TCTCTCTCTCTCTCTCTCTCTCTCTCTCACACACACACACTCTCTCTATCTCTCTCTCTCTCTCTCTCTCTCTCTCTCTCCTACTACCTGCAAGGCTACACTTCTGCCTGTATTTACTGCAATGGAAAGGTCTTAGTTCAGAAAAAGGGAAGAGAGAGAGAAAGAGAGAAGGAGAGAAAATGAGAGAATAAAGAACAAATGAGAAAAACGTTCCATTTCTTTCTTTTCTCTATTTTTCTTAAAAAAGCTTCCTCTCAATAAAAGGGAAGGGATAGAACAAGTGAGAGAATGATTAAAAGTAATAAAATGCACATACTTTTCCCTTTCTATCTTTTCTCTCAAAAAAGAGCATGAGAGAATGAATAAGTAAAAGAGTGTGAGAGAGAGAGAGAGAGAGAGAGAGAGAGAGAGAGAGAGAGAGAGAGAGAACAATTAAAAGATTAGCAAAATTAAACATTTTTCATTTTTTAATTTTCCATTTTTTTTCTCCCTTACTATCAAAAGAAAAAAGAGGGAGCGGAAGAAAGAGAGACAGCGAATGAGTAAAAGAGTGATAAAATGTCATGTTACAGAGAAGCAACAAAACACTGGCACTGGAGACTCCTTCCATAAAGGACAAACAAAGGTCAAATCTCTTTATGAGAAATCGAGGACTGTATCATTGACTCTACTTAAATTCTTTATCAAATAACCAAAAATGGGTGTTTTTGTCCAAGTATTTGTCCACATGCGCTCCTTTTACATTCGCAACGATCAAATAGCGTGCGTTTGATCCTGATCGGCGACTCGCCGCGTGTTTCACTGGTTACGTTTTTATCCACAAATAAATACCAAGAAATGACTGATTTTACAAAATGTGTTTATTTAGAAACCTAATGCAATGGGAACGATTTTTCACCAGCATCAACGCCATCTATGGAGCTGTATATGATCTTTATCTATCTTTCTCTCGCTCCCTCTCTCCCTCTTTCTTTCCTTCTTTCTTTGTCTATTCCATCATCTAATCTCTTTTGCCAAATGTATGCCTGCGATTTTATTTGCTCTATCGGGTTCCCGCTTTCAGATTTCCCCCAACACACACACACACACACACACACACACACACACACACACAGACACACACACACACACGCACACGCAAACCGTCTCCACGATGCGGCCCACATCCAAGACACAGAGGATCAAAGTAATGAACCACACACAGGCAGGAGAACACACACACATGCACACGCACACGCACACACACACACACACACACACACACACGCAGAGAGATGGTGAATCAGGATAATGAAGTGCACGCCACACTGGCAAAGCCATCAATCACACAAAGACAGGAGAAAAAAGAAAGAGAGAGAGAGAAAGAGAAAGAGAGAGAGAGAGAGACAGAGACAGAGATGAGGGAGAAAGGAGAAAAAAGGGTGACACATGGAGTGTCTCAGATTACAGTCGTACACAGAAAATGGGGACGAAATGAATGAATCAACTTCAGATTTCTGACAGAGAGAGAGAGAGAGAGAGAGAGGGAGGAAGAATATAAACAAGTGAAAGAGTGAGACCTAATCCCCCTTCAAAGGACACTCTGAGCTTTTTTCGGTCTCCCAGAAAGCTTATTAAACTTTTATGCTTTAACGAGTCAATATTAGCTCTGACATTTCAGCCAGGAAGGAAAAAAAAAACCAGGCCGGGTGGAACCGAAAGTTCCCGGTAGGCCGGCTGAGGACGGAGGGCTGACGGATGAGAGAACGGAGAGAACAGGAGAGGCTTTTTTATTCCAGAAAAACAAAGACATCGTAGCTTTAGAGTCGCATCAGATTAGAGTCATTCTCTCTCTCTCTGGCTCAGAGGGGATGATTTTTCCTCCTCCGCAGCAGAGACAGGAAGAACGCCGTGATTGCAGACCGATGCTTCACTCGTCCTGCACTGGATCCATCGTTTCTTTAAAGAACAGACGTGTAAAATAATACAAATCACTCAGACGCACACAACGTTGTGTTTACGCGAAGAGATCCGGATTTCTGATGTCTGAAGCTCTGTAAACGGCTGCGCGAGGATCCGATGGCACGGTACGGATCGACACTGATATGAATCAAAGATCATTATAGACTGGAACTGATTATAAATCCATCCGAGATTCGAATCTTCACGTGCAGTAGGAGGACATCCTAGAGAAGTGTGTAAACAACAATCAGGATAATCAGAGACTATTAGACTAGGAGTACATGTAATCCGAACCCAGAAAATCTAAGCAACGAAATGTGATCAGAAAAACAACAGGAAAGACGAGGAGGAAACAGAAACAAGGGTCATAACATGAAGCATGAAAAGAAATGATACTTGATACACATAATCAAGTGTTTTATTACCTAAATATATCAAAACTATTACATTTTTCAGCCTCTTATAATGTAAATTCAATTATATGAAAAGGTACAAAAAATTTAACCCCTGTGTATCAACTAACTGCTATTACTCACCTAACGCTCATCTATTCCCTCGTCTAACTTCTGTCCCTCATCAAACCCCTGTCCCTCATCAAACCCCTATCCCTCATCTAACCCCTGTTCCTCATCAAACCCCTGTCCTTCATCTAACTCATGTCCCTCATCAAACCTTTGTTCTTTACCTAACACTTGTCCATCATCAAACCCCTGTACTTGTTCCTTATCAAACTCCTGTCCCTCATCAATCCCCTGTTCCTCATCAAACCCCTGTTCCTCATCAAACCCCTGTTCATCAAACTCCTGTCCCTCATCAAACCCCTGTCCCTCATCTAACCCCTGTCCCTGATCAAACCAATGTTCCTCATCAAATCCCTGTTCCTCATCAAACCCCTGTCCCTCATCAAACCCCTGTTTCTTACCTAACGATTGTACCTCATCATACCCCTGTCCCTTGCCTAACTTTTGTTCCTCATTTAACCACTGTCCCTTATCAAACCCCTGTTCTTCATCTAACCCCTGTCCCCCACCAAACCCCTGTCTAACCCCCAATCCACGTCGTACCCCTTTCCCTAACTGTACCTACCCCTGATTTAAACCCATTCCTCAGCTAAACCCCAATCCCTCCCCCAACCCTTATCTAAGTTGTTCTTTATCTAAGACCTGTCCCTCATCTAACTCCACCCCAAAACAGGAAATAATGCTGGAGTAAAAAATAAGGGAGAAGAAGAGAACAGATTTAGGAAAGGAAGAAAAGAAGACAAAGAGAAAACACGAGTCACACATGCTATCCTTTTCTTTTACTCGCCATACCAAAACCATTCCTTGATCATAATGCCATCAGAGACCAGGCTCAGTCTCTCTCTCCCTCTCTCTCTCTCTCTCTCTCTCTCTCTCCCCCACCATCAATCGTATGCTAATGAATCCTTCACGATGGAAGCCTTAAAAGCCAACCCTGATAGAAACAGGAAGTTGGATGAAAAAGCTTCTCCATATCTCCCACCCACAATAACACACACTAACACACACTTGAACTTGTGTACACACACACGTACACACATGTCTGATGTGCACAAATGTCACTTCCTGCTCTTTCCTTTCAGGGCTAACCTTTCTAGCCGCTAAGAGCCACGAGTCCGCAAAAGGAAGGAGGTGGAAATGTCGCCGTTTCACAAATAAAAGCATAACAATTAATCCTGCCTGACCTTTTCCCTTTCTGCATACCTTCAGACTCTTTTCTTCTGCACATTAGCATCATGTGTGTGTGTGTGTGTGTGTGTGTGAGTGTGTTTTGCAGAACTTGCAGGAACAGTACAGTGCTATAATTCCTCCTGTTTCTATATCATGCAGAACGCAATCTCTTCTTAGCTCATGTGTATAAAAAAATTAAATAAATAATATAATAATATCCAGGTCAACCAGACGCTGACAAATCGCTAGTCATTTTGTTGAGTTATTGAAATATGTTCAGTCACTTTGCTAGTAAAGCTTATGTAAGTCAAACCCGTGCAGATTTTGCACAAATCCTCAACTCATTATACATTAAACACAACTGAATTGCACAGCAGCTGCATATATCTGGTTTCCTGAACATACCTGTCACTACACATCTAAAAACAATTAGCTGCCTCATTTGCACGAAAGCAACATGCTTACTAATTTGACATACTTTGTGAATAACCTCAGTGTAACAAGGAAGACCCCCAGCGCAAAAAATGAAGCACAAGAAAAGAAAATCGTTTTTGTGTCAAATGGCAACCGGAGTGACTCATGTACGATGCTATATTATGTATTGTGAGGACTGCAGGACAAACACAAAGGGCAAAGGGTTAGTGGCTAAGATGTTGGATTTCTGATCAGAAGGTTATGAGTTCAAGTCCCACCACCACTAAGCTGCTGGTCCCTTGAGCAACGCTCCAATCTCTGAACTTCTCAGTTGTATGAGGGAGATAATTGTAAGTCGCTCTGGATGAGGCCAAATGGCGTAAATATAAATGTAAATGTCTAACCGGCACTGATTTTATTAACGCAGCACGCATTCCCGTTTGACCATTTTTATAAAAAATTAAAAATTAAAATATAAAAGAAGCGAAATTAAAACCTCCAACGCAACACTCATTTATTCACGACGTCTTCTCTTTACTCGGATATAAACAAAATAAACAACCTCCAGCGAAAAATATTATTTACCCACTAAATATTTGTTTTACCGATGCGCCACGTCTCAAATCGAACACAACAATTTGTCATGATGTGCCAATTAAAACCGTCCGTGTGGAAAAAAAAAAAAGAGGTAAAGTTCCGTTTGGTGTTCTGATGATTTACGTAATTAAAAAAAATTCAATACTTTTAAACAATCACAAGAATATTTTGTGTACATGCTCTATGTTGAGTTTGGTTTCACTAATAATAAATATACATTTGCATAAAGAATCCATATTTGTCTTTGCGCATGTTGATTAGAAGATTAAAATCGTGAAAAGGTACATTTGAAACGGAAAAAAAAATGTGTGATTAAGTTGTGATTATTCGCGAGTAAACTCTTGGCGGTCGTGCGATTAATCTCAAATAAACGTTTTAATCGATTGTCTTAATTTTTATATAATTCGACTTTGTGTTAATCATGTATAAAGTATGCAGGAGGCTTCTTGTCTTTTTTTTGCACGCTAATTGTCTCACGATGCGGATTAATATTGCATTGTGTGTATTATTATCAGTTTGTGTATGTTATTGTCTCTTTATGTGTATAAATATCGAATTGTGTGTATTATTATGGCATTGTGTGTATTATTATCGTATCTTGTGTATTCATATTTCTTCTCGCAGGCTAATTGTGTTTTGGTTTCTTTTCGTAATTCGCTGCTGCGTTTCTTGGCTCCGGTTTCTTCTTTACAAAAGAGTTTAAACAGAGTTGAATTCTCAGTTGGATTCTGCGAGATAAACTACTGCTAAATATGCAAACAATAATGTGCAAAATAAAATAAAAAAAGAGAGAGTGTATAAGTGTATGCAGGGTGAGGGCTGAGAGCAAGGCAGCAGTGATGAATGGAAATGGATTTGGAACGAGGCCGGAGGTGAAACGGAGCTGTTTGACTCCTGCTACACTCATTAGTGACTTAGTGTTTCTCCATCTGCCAACAGCCTCTGTGTGTGATGTATGGAAATCAGATTTAAACACACACACACACACACACACACACACACACACACACACACACAACCAAAAATATAAACAGACACATATTTGTCCTGGAAAACACGATTACAGTTTCATAAAATGATTCACAAAGTGATTTAACATGCAAGTGCACAGTCTGCTTTATTTATCCATCCTTTATATTCAGTAACTAGCGCAGTGAAACCCTGCAAAGCCGGTGCATTGTGTAATGTGTAGTGTGTATTGTGTAATGTATAGTGTGTAATGTATATTGTGTAGTATGTAATGTATAGTGTGTAATGTACAGTGTGTAGTGTGTAATGTGTTGTGTGTAATGTATAGTGTGTAGTGTGTAATGTGTTGTGTGTAATGTATAGTGTGTAGAGTGTAGTGTATAATGTATCGTGTGTAAAGTGTAGTGTGTAATGTATAGTGTGTAATGTGTAATGTATAGTGAGTAATGCGCAGAATGTAATATGTAATGTATAGTGTGTAGTGTGTAGTATGTAATGTATAGTGTAATGTATAGTGAGTAATGTATAGTGAGTAATGCGCAGAATGTAATATGTAGTGTGTAATGTATAGTGTGTGTGAGTGTAATGTATAGTGTGTAGAGTGTAGTGTGTACTGTATAGTGTGTGTGAGTGTGTAGAGTGTAGTGTGTAATGTATAGTGTGTGTGAGTGTAGTGTGTAATGTGTAATGTATTTTGTGTAATGTGTAGTATGTAATGTATAGTGTGTAATGCGCAGAATGTAGTGTATGTATAGTAAGTGTGTACTGTATAGTGTGTGTGAGTGTGTAGAGTGTAGTGTGTAATGTATAGTGTGTGTGAGTGTAGTGTGTAATGTGTAATGTATAGTGTGTAATGTGTAGTATGTAATGTATAGTGTGTGTGAGTGTAGTGTGTAATGTGTAATGTATAGTGTGTAATGCGCAGAATGTAGTGTATGTAAAGTATGTAGTGTGTAGTGTGTAATGTATAGTGTGTAGAGTGTAGTGTGTAATGTATAGTGTGTGTGAGTGTAGTGTGTAATGTGTAATGTATTTTGTGTAATGTGTAGTATGTAATGTATAGTGTGTAATGCGCAGAATGTAGTGTATGTATAGTATGTAGTGTGTAGTGTGTAATGTATAGTGTGTAGAGTGTAGTGTGTAATGTATAGTGTGTGTGAGTGTAATGTATAGTGTGTAGAGTGTAGTGTGTAATGTATAGTGTGTGTGAGTGTAATGTATAGTGTGTAGAGTGTAGTGTGTAATGTATAGTGTGTGTGAGTGTAGTGTGTAATGTATAGTGTGTAGAGTGTAGTGTGTAATGTATAGTGTGTGTGAGTGTAATGTATAGTGTGTAGAGTGTAGTGTGTAATGTATAGTGTGTGTGAGTGTAGTGTGTAATGTATAGTGTGTGTGAGTGTAGTGTGTAATGTATAGTGTGTGTGAGTGTAATGTGTAATGTGTAGTGTGTGTGAGTGTAATGTATAGTGTGTAGAGTGAAGTGTGTAATGTATAGTGTGTGTAATGTATAGTGTGTGTGAGTGTAGTGTGTAATGTATAGTGTGTGTAATGTATAGTGTGTGTGAGTGTAGTGTGTAATGTATAGTGTGTGTGAGTGTAGTGTGTAATTTATAGTCTCTAAATGGTGAGCATCAGAGAAAGTGCTGACGCAGAGAAGACGTTAAAGAAGTCTTCCCATCTGTCAAGCTCCAGGAAAATACACAGGGTACGAGGTACGAGATCATCTAAAGCTCAAGGCTGAAAATAGTGTGTATGTGTGTGTGTGTGTGTTTACTGCTCGAACAGCTCATTTTAATGAGGATCTCTGGAGGAGACAGGTGCGTGTTCAGCCGTTCCTGTAAGAGCTCAGCATCACGCCGTTTCTTCTCCGTGAGTAATTAATCCCGTCATTAGTGCGCTAACGGCTACGGCGAGAAGCAGAGCACGTAGACAAGCACAGCACTGACCTAAAACACGCCCCGCAAAATCACCCGCATTCATTAACACCGCTCGTTCTGTCACCATCACGCCCACCTGTCCACCCGAATACACAAAAACACACACATTCCACAAACCAGGAGGGGAACATTACACAACTAACGCTTCTGCGACCTCCGGCAAACGTTCCCTTCTGCTGCACAACAATACAGGGGTCAAGGAAATGTTAGCTTTATTATTTAATTACTTAAACAAAAAAAGTCACAGCTGGAACCAGACGTCTCGCACCATAACATTTAGACTGTGCTTTTACTAATTTCACTGATTTATATAGGAACAAGTGACTTAATTAAACCTGCAATTACTGATACACAAGGAGAGGTTTTATCCTTTTATATAACAGAAAGGAAGGAAGGGTGGATTTAATAAGAAAAAAAAAAAGATTACTGTTAAATGGATACATTTAAAGAAGAGAAGATGGTTGGATGGATGGCAAATAAAGTGGGCGGCGACAACTAATCGCTAAAATCGATCATAATCGATAATAAAATTCATTTTGAACTAGAAAGCACAGCCGCTTCGGAAAATGGCAGACAATACAGGGTCAACCAGCAACAGGAAAAGTATGCGTCCCAAGTCATCCAAGACATGAGAGCATTTTATATTAAACACAACAAAGAAAACTGTACCTGCAAGTTATTGTAAAGTTGAGCTTGTGTGGGATGGAAGTACCTCAGTGACGCACGATTATGTAAAAATAAAACACTATAATCCACGTCATGTAAAAATGGTAGTTTAATCAAGCGTTATTGTGTAAACTGTGTGTTCAGGAAAGTCGTACTGGATCTGTTCTGTTGGGACTCGCAAGCATCAGGTTGCGTTATCGGTTCGCTCGCAACATCTTGATGATTCAATTAAAATGGTGCGAACAAACACTAAATCTAAAAAACAGCAAATAACAGCAGCAGGAAACGATCAGATATTTAGTCACTGTTGTGTTTTTCAGCGAATGATTATGCATTTGTACACCAAAGGTTTTAATCAAACCTGTTAGTTTGCTGCGTTTCTGCATTTATTCTCTTTTTATAGCATTTGTCTACTTCAACAGTAACGTATCAGTTTTCAAACGTGATTTACTTTTTGTCTATTACATTTATGCGGATAATTTAATTATCATACAAAATGTAATTAATTATATATTCTAGATGCGTATATCTTCGCGAAATAAATTTTCTAAAAAAAAAATTTCAAAACAATGTTGAATTATATTTAATTTTAAAAAGATTTTGGTTGCCAACTTGCCTTTGCAAAATACAATACAAATGTTAATTTACACAAATTACTTCACTGTGCAAACTTAAATGCTTTTGTTTTTTGTTTTAAAGAAAGAAATGACCCAGCATGAGGGAATTTGTTCAGAGGAGAAATCCCCCCATTCACTCCTCAACAAGCAGCAACTATAAACTTTTAAATGTCTAAATTAAAGAGTTAAATTAAATATGTTGCTTTTGTATTTTTTAAGTTCACTTTTTATTCATAAATACCCTGAATTAGGAGTTTATATAGTTATAATAAGCAAAACATCAAAAGAATAGATGACAAATGAAGGCAATACACATGTATGTGGCAGTGCATTAGTCACTGATGAAACAGAAACAGCTCTCTAAACGTTCTGATGTTCTGGTCGTGATACTTCCTGGCTGTAAGATTGATCCTAAAATAAACCAGCGTCTAAAACGTCTCTAAAAGAATATTTAAACTTTTATTTCCGAGCTCAGTGCAAACATATGGCTATCTCTTAGCGACAAAAATTAATAAAGTGTAATAAAGAGGATCTACGCCTGCAGTTGCCAAGGAAACACCCAGACCTTTTTATTCATCAGCCTCGCTATCAGCAGCACAGTAAGAAAACCTTGAGTGTGTATAGATTCTTTTTATCTATTTACAGATGTAGTGTTTTCAGAGGAATAAAATGAAAGGTGGATGAAAGGAAAAGACCTGGCTAGCGAAGGAGAAGCTGAGGTGGACCTTTGACAGATACGATTGAATAAGCGGTCTGAGCTAGATGTAGATATTTGACCTTGTTGATTGAAAAAAACATTTTTTCAACTTTGTTTAAGTCTTCAAAAAAATAAAAAAAGATCATTTAATTCCATGCTGACTTCAATAAACAATGTTTGATTTAAATGCAAGTGTGTTATTATGTAGTGTAAGTACCATATTTGATAAACTCACATTTTATGTTTATTTTGAACTATATGTGTTTCTCTGTGGCCCCAAATAAGAACAGCCTGACCAGCTTTAACCAGGCTGATCAACTTGCACCATCCTGACCAATTGGAATAAGCCTGACCAAAAGGAACTATTCTGATCAAGTGGGACTAGTCTGACCAACTGGAACCAGCCTAGACAAATGAAACCAGCCCGACCAACAGGAACCAGCCTGATAGAGTGGGACTAGTCTGATCAACAGGAAGCAGCCTGACCAACAGAACCCAGCCTGATTAAGTAGGACTAGTCTGACCAACAGGAAGCAGCCTGATCAACAGGAACCAGCCTGATCGAGTGGGACCAGTCTGACCAACAGGACACAGCCTGACCAACAGGAATCAGCCTAAACAATTTGAACCAGCCAGACCAACAGGAACCAGTCTGACCAACAGGAACCAGTCTGACCAACAGGAACCAGACTGACCAACAGGAACCAGAATGATCCTGTGGGACTAGTCTGACCAACAGGACACAGCCTGACCAACAGGAACCAGCCTGATCGAGTGGGACTAGTCAGACCAATTGGAACCAGCCTGACCAAGAGGAACTCATTTGACCAACAGGAACAAGCCTGAACAAGGAACTAGCCAGACCAATTGGAACCAGCCTTATCAAGTTGGACTAGTCTGACCAACAGGAACCAGTTTGACTAACTGTACCAACGGGACTAGAACAACACCTAAAACCATTAGAATGTAAACCATCATAATATGAATCATGGTAAATTGTGAATTGTGACGTCTGATCCAACATATTTAGACACCAAAGTTTAGCCAGTAAAATGCTCCTGTGATGGACATATTGAGTTCATGTTTATATGATGCATGAATCTTTATGCTTCTCCAGCGATTTTAACATATGTTGGCGGAAAAAGAATGTTGTTCAAGGCAATGTTTGTCAGAATAATAGGCTCCATTTCACCGTAAAAGACGATAATTAAGGAAGCTTCTGTAGAAACTTCTCTCTCTCTCTCTCTCTCTTATACACACATTAGCAAAGACGACGTGCTTCACTGTTCCAGGTTTTTGCACTTTAAATTAGCAGCCACGCTGGACTATTTTCTTCGCCTGAGTGAAGCAGAAATCAGGCGATTACACGTCGAGCCGTGTGATGTGATTGTGGAGGGAATGAGGAACGGTTGGGGTGAAACTCGCTGTACTGAACATCACTTTGATTGTTCAAACACAAGCTTCATACAAAGACCTCGTTCACCTTGAAAGTGGCTCTGAAGTGTTTTTCCATTCAGCAGATACACTTTGATTTCAATCCACACCAGCTTTGTGACTTTCACCCATCCTGCTGTATTTTCTGTTTTTGTGTTATGTCTATTTTCTGTTTTGTTTTGGTGTGTGTTATGTCTATTTTTTTTTCAACAACACTCTATTCAAATCACACACTCACACTATAAGTGTGAATAAACTCTACAGCGATGCGTTCTATTAAACTGGTTGAACTTTTAAAGAAAAAGTTCTTTGAGAGTCTCTGGAATGGTTTGATTCGGAACATGGAACATGGAAGCGAAACACATGGAATGAGCTTCAATGGAACAAATAATAATGAAAAAAAAGTTAAACCAGTGTTTATAGCAGGGGTTGAAACACAGGCGGGCAAAGTGAAGTAAAGAAAACCACATGATTCTGAGCTTTTACACAAATATATTATCACACCAGGGTGTTGTGCTTCAGCTCGACACAAAGCTGAGAATTATTTGCATATAGAATTATAGTCCGAGGTGTGTTAGAACATGGCTTGTTATATGACTGATACACCAAAACTTACAAACTCTTCTGTTTGGGCAAGGGAGACCTCAGAATTTAAGATGTTGTGCTTCTGATCAGAAAGTTCTGATTTCAAATCCCAGCACCAGTCAGCTGCCACTGCTGGGCAATTTGAACAAGGCCCTTAACTCTCAATGTGAAGCGGTAGCTTACTCATTAAGGTTACTGATCGGAAGGTCGGGGGTTCAAGCCCGTGTTTCGCCAAGCCGTCACTCTTGAGCCCTTGAGCAAGGCCCTTGACCTTCTATGTTCCAGAGGGCGCTGTATCATGGCTGTCTGCACTTTGGCTTCCTTACATTGCTGGGATACTGTATGCTGTTATATAGATGTGAGAGCATCCGTGTGCTTAAAGGAATCTAGATTAAATTAGCGAGTGTACCATTGTCAGGATAAAAATCGCACAATAGCAAATCCACGAACGATCCACAAGCCCTGCTCTCAAACTTGGAAAGTTTTTAACTTGAGAGCTTTTTTTCTTCCCCCATCTCAGTTGTGCAACAGCGGGGGTTTTCTTCAACACAAACGTTGCTCTGGGTGCCATCATTATCTACCACTGTGCTAAAAAAGCCAGCAGAGGAAACGCTGCGGTGAAGAGAAAAGAGGGAGAGATGGAGGGAGAGAAAGCGCTGTGTGTGATTTCCCTCGACGGTGCTGCGGCTTTGAAGAGCGAAGCGTGGTGATGGTGGTGAACCATGTATATATATGTGTGTGTTTGTGTGTGTGTGTGTGTGTATGAGTGGTACAATCCTCACTCCCTGAGCTCAGACTGGCAGTGTAGACTCCGAGCTAATGGTGCACTGCTGCTAAAACAAGTGCACGCTCAAGCCTGACACTCGGAAGGAGCCATGCAAGTTTTATTCTGGCTCCTTACCGGAGTTTAGTAAGTTCCTTTTTGTTCTTTTGCTTTGGGCACGAATTTGACTTTTTATGGCCTTTTCTTCACTTTCCCCTGCTGTTTTTGTGTTGGATCCTGGCCTTTGTCCTTATAGCATTATTCCATTACTGCATTATTCCATTACTTACATCACTAATAAAAACTCTACTTACTTTTATTGATCATTAGTAGGTCACATGACTGTAAAGTGTAACCTAAATCAGGCAACCAATTCTCTAAATACTTATTTTAAGTGGGATGTTGGATGTAGTAGCTCAGTGGTTAATGCTCTGGGTTATTGATCAGAAGACAAAGCTCAAGAATCAAGCTGCCACTATTGGGCCCCTGAGCAAGGCCCTTAACCCTACATGTGACAAGTAAAAAGTTTATCTACGACTTACTAATTCTCTGAAAAGTCTTTCTGTCCATACATACAATCATCTATATTTATTGTTCTATATAAATTAAGCTAACACATGATTACAATTCTTTCCAATAAGTTTATTTGGACTGGAGGTATTTATTTTATTAATTATTATTATTATTATTATTATTATTGATTAGTTTGAGAAATTCTACAGCAGATCTTCCATTCAGTTCATACTGTTTAAATAAAAAGTCCAAGGCTTGGACATATGATGCGATAATTTTATTGCAGTTTTCATAATGACACCTTGTTCCTTGGTATTATTTAGCTTAAACAAGTAAGGTCAACTTCACAACCCAACATTTCCACCGCAATTCTGAAAAAGTCGGGACGCTGTGTAAAACGTACATAAAAACAGGATGCAAATCAAATAAACCCATTTGTTATTTACAACAAATAACATAGAAAATTTGAATTTTTGTTTTTGTTGAACATCATTGGGAAATTGTTCAACAATTTGTAGACCCAGTCTTTCACAGCTGCGTGAAGCTCTGCCCATCTTTAATTATGTGAGACTCAGACTCTCTAAGATACACTATTTATACCCAATCATCTCACTGACCTGCTGTAAATGAATAGAAAACCTTTATTTAGCTCATATACATTACAGTGAAATTCTTTCACCTCATATCCCAGCTTGCTCAGAAGCTGGGGGCACAGGCTCAGCCATGAAACAGAGCCCCTGGAGTGCAGAGAGTTAAGGGCCTTGCTCAAGGGCCCAAGAGTGGCAGCTTGAACCACCAACGTTTCGATCAGTAAGCCAGCACCTTAACCACAGAGCTACCACTAATTATCTTCATTAGTTGCAAAATGCTCTTTAAGCTTTTTCTTGTTGGTACCACTTACTTTTATCAGCCTTTTGTTGCCTTGGTCTAATTTATTTTTTTAGATGTGTCGCCATATATATATATTTTTTTCATTAAAATGGTACATTTCCTCAGCTTAAACATTTGATATGTTTTCTGTGTGCTATTGTGAATAAAATATGAGTGTATGAGATTTGCAAATTATTGCATTCTGCTTTTCTTTACATTTGCCAACTTTCTTTGGAATCGTGGTTGTAAAAATTGATTTATTATTTCGTATTCAAGCTATAAGCAAGAATGTTTGAGACCTCACTTTTGTCAGTTTGCTATAACAAGCTTTCACATGTTAAAAAATTCCATTAAAACATGAATCCAAATACATTATTTATAGCAACAAGCACATTCAGGTTTTGGATGCTAACAAGAACGATGTAAGTTCAACAATTATTTTGCTTTGCTGGCCTACAGAACATGGTTGAACATGTTTCCCTGTGTATCGGATAAACAAAGCCAATTCTGAAGGCTTGTATTGGGGTAGATAACACACGGATGGATGGGTAGATGGATCAGTAGATGGATGGAGGGATGGAGGCAAGGACCTGTCGAATGGATTGATTTCTGATTGAACACGTCAGCCAGGAGGTGGGCTGTTGCTGTTGGTGACAAGCTGATTAGCAGTGTTCGAGCGATACTTCACAGATCTTACTTTCAATTCATATGGCTTAATTAAAAAGTCCAAGGCTGGACATTATTGAAATGTCCACACACACACTTATACAAACTCATTCATTCAATATTAACCAGACTAAAGGGGGAATAAAAGGAACAATAAAAGATTGCCAAACCTGAAAAAGATCCAGGAGAGGTGGAACATTTTCAGCATTTTCCTGTCACTAATTACTGTAGTGCGTATGAATACAGGGGTTTACAACGTCTGATTTAACACTTTATTGCCATCCTGATCAATTATTAAATTGTCTATTACCTTCTGAATAAGAATGTTTTGAGACGATTGACCCTTCCAGCCATACGCGGTTCTTCTCCAAACTGTTAGCACAAAGTTGTAAACACAATTGTTTCTGACGTCAAAATTGTCCCTTTATTTGAACTAGGAGACCAGAACCTGTTCCAGCAGGACAATGCACCTGTGCACAAAGCCAGCTTCATGAAGATCTGCTTTACATGGATTGGAGTGGAAGATCTACTATAGAGTGCCAACCCTTTCAAACACCTTTGGGATGAATTGAAACGCTGACTTTTAAACCAAAATAAATCCTGTGCATTGCGGTTTTCCTGGGGATTTAAAATAAAGGCAAATTGTGTGTTTTTGTGCAAAAAATCTACAGAAAAGAAAAAAGCCAAAATATAAACTGTAAATAGAAAAAGCTTAATAACCATTTTGAACTGCATTGGCCGACCTTTCCTCACGATGTCCGGCTTTTCTTGAAAAGTCGGTCTTGTACATTAAGACCAAATCGATTTCTTCTCTTTGGTCAGTCGATGTGGAATAATAAAAAAAAAAGCTATTAAATCCACATGAATCTATTTGAGATTGTGCAGTTTGCTACAGAAGCAGTTTCTCAGAAGCAAACTCTGACTACTGCTCTATCTTAACCAAAAGACATGAAAATGGCGAACAAAATGTACGCCTGCTAGACAGCCCTGGTGTCGCCAACTCACAATCTGATTGGTTACATCAACAACTTTATTGTGTTTCATGTATTTAAAGCTACAGGCACCTGCACTGTTGAAGGTCTCAAGGCAGAATTCTTTGGGAAACATGTGATTGCTGACATCTAATTGAATAGAAACTCCAACATAAACATACTAAAAGCAGCACAAATAAAAGAAACTCTATGAAATGAAGAATTTAGACTATTGGGAACTATTTAATGCAAAATTGTGGAAAAAAGATATATTGTAAGTATATTGTAAATGTAAGTCTGGGATTCTGAGGGTGTGTCTTTCCTGGGGGCGGAGATTTCAGCTGGTTCTGGAGTGACATTAGAGAATTGAAAGCCCTGTGGCGTCACTGAATGACTGTTCATTTGGTGTATTTTTGAGGACAAACTTGTACACTGATAATGCAGACAAATGCAGGTTGTTTAATGGGAACATATCAGTTCACAGTTCTTTGCAAATATCCTTCAAGCTATCCGAGTGTGTGTGTTGTGCACTTGCAGCCTATTTTCTTGTTCTCTCTAGACTACTCTCTCTCTCTCTCTCTCTCTCTCTCTCTCTCTCTCTCTCTCCTCATTATCTCCTCTCTGACTGACCAAACGTTTCTTCTCTGCTCTGTCGAACAGCCGAGTCGAAAACAAAAGCCTCAAACTAACAAAGAGAGCAAAGCCACTAAAGAAAACATCAATACCTACTCTGGGGAAATGAGTGATTATGGCTGACCCTCTCTCACACACACACACACACACACACACACACACACACACACACACACACACACACACACACACACCACACACACACACACACACACACACACACACACGCATGCACCAAGCTGCTGTCAAGTCAAACATCTTTTATAAATTAGTACATTTATCTGTGAAACCAGGCTCTCTCTCCCTCTCTCTTTCTCTCTCACACACACACACACACACACACACACACACACACACATTCTGTTTTATATACGCAATTTCATACATTCTGTCTGACACACGCACACACACACTGTTCAATGCAAACACACATTCTGTCAGACACACACA
The DNA here is from genome assembly GCA_024362625.1 of Silurus asotus. Lineage (NCBI taxonomy): Eukaryota > Metazoa > Chordata > Actinopteri > Siluriformes > Siluridae > Silurus > Silurus asotus. Next base: position 7,119,187 of record MU564352.1, on the reverse strand, counting down.
CAATCACACACTGTCTCAGACACACATTATGTCACACACACTTTTTAACACATATAGTTCATTCACAGTCTCACACATGCACATGCACGTGCACACACAGTCTCACAAAAACACACACAAACAAGCTTACATGGAAAAACAAACTAACACACACACACACACACACACACACAGACATACTTTATTTCATACACTATGTCTTACACACAAACATTTGCAGACTGTTTCATACACTTACTCATTGTCACACAAATAACACACACTGTCATACGCACATACACACTGTTTCATTCACTAATACATTATCTCATAACACACTTTTTCTCACATACACACAGTCACACATTACACACAGTGTCTAACACACATACAGTAAACACACACACATCCAGTAAACACAAACACACAAACACACACACTATTGTATACAATCCACAGGACAGTATTTTATACACTCTGTCTCACACATACACATTCACACCTCTCAAATACACACACACACACACACACACACACACACACACACACACACACACACACACTGTTTCATACACTTACAAATTGTCTCACAAATAACACACTGTCTAGTGCACATACACCCAGGCGCACTGTTTTATTCACTTATACATTGTCTCATGACACACACACGCTATTTCATACAATCTGTGTCTCACATACACACAGTCACAAATCACACACACTGTCTAACACACATACAGTACACACACACACACACACACACACACACACATAAAAACAAACACAAGCGCACTATTTTATACAATATATATTTTAAACACGGTCACACACATCACACACACTGTTTAACACACACACACACACACACACACACACACACACACACACAAACACAGCTTTTGTCTATTTAAACTTTGTTAATAAATAAGTATATTAAATAAAAATTTTATATAAATAAAATCATGTGTATGCAAATAGTTTATCATTCTCTGTATAATCTTGATAATCTCGATGCAGATTTGTGACCTTGCTTTGACCTTCAAACATTTTCCGTCACTAGTATTTTCCCGAGTGTAAGGTAGGAGAAAAAGGGGCGGAGCTACAGCAGCACTTGTAGCTTCTAAGTTTCCTCTCAGTCGTATATAAAAGCATTCAAGTCTTTCTGGGATTTGCAGAGTGTTTGCCTGATGGGGCATTGTATATTAATGCAACATCATTAGAAAGAACACAGTGTGTGTGTGTGTGTGTGTGTGTGTGTGTGTGTGTGTGTGTGTGTGTGTGTGTGTGTGTGTGTGTGTGTGAGAGTGAAATGTTTCTGCGCATTGCCTTTACAAAAGGAACATCAATTATTCTCTTCCATGCCGAAATGAAACCCATTATTTTGACAAACGTTGTCTTGAACACTGATTTTGTCACAAACCCAGAAAAGAGCTAAAGTGAAAACTGGAATCAGCATGTGTGTGTGTGTGTGTGTGTGTGTGTGTGTGGGGGGGAAAAGTGCTGGCCTGCGGGAAAGCCTTTATTTTACTATAAACATGGCCTCGATGTGTCACTCACTGACTGCTCCGTTATTACACATTACATGCGCTTCAGAAAAATCCACAATAGACTGACTTGAACCTTCACTCCAAACTCACAATACACAATATACACACACCATATACAGACGTCTATCGTTACTACAAACCAAACAGCATCCCAACCTACACACCAATCAGCCATAATGTCAAACCCACCTGCCTGATACAGGCCTGGACTCCACAGGACCTCAGAAAGTCTGCTGTGGTATCTGCAATCTATAAATTCTGATTTCAAATTTGTCCAATAAATCTGACAACCTCGGGACTGAGATTAGGAGAATTTGGAAACCTCTTCATACACTGCCATAAGGGGACACGTCACCATAAAGGGGTGTAACTGCTGGGTGTCTGCCCGCTAATTTATTGGTGGGTGGTACATAAAATCATAGTCATGTTCATGAGGATTTCCAGCAAAACCTAAAAACATTACAAATTTAGTCCCATTCAAAAACAAAAAATTAAAGTAAAAACTCTTCTACAAAAATGTGCCACTAGATTGTGTGGAGATTCATTCAGCCACAAGGGTGATAGTAACGTCAGGTACTGATGCAGGTGAGCAGTGACAGTTTAGTGGTGGTGGGATTTGAACTCATGACCTTCTGATCATCAGTCAAGATCTAATCTGCTGAGCTACCACCCTTCCTTAGATAGGGAAGGGTGGGTATATAGCTAGCGAGATAATAAAATAGATAGATAGATAGATAGATAGATAGATAGATAGATAGATAGATAGATAGATAGATAGATAGATAGATACTTTAATAAACAATTTTTCATGTACAGTTTTTTAATGTTTATCTGTTATTAGAGTTCTTCGTCCCATCAGTTGGAATCTGGATGCTTCTCACTGTTTGCAGTGCAGCTTCTGAATTCGAAACAGATAAAATGCTACGTAATGTTCACAGTTTGCGTTTAATAACGGACCTCTGGGTGACTCTTTCTCTGAGCCAGCGTTTGCGGATTAAGCCGAGTGGTGAAGCATCAATTATTTACCTCCATCTTTTTATGGAACAGGACCTCCGAGACTCAGGAATCCATTTACATTAAATGAGTTGAAAAGAAATCGCCGTTAAAAGTTTAACTTATATTATTAGCATTGTTAAAAGCTGGGCGGAGTTTATTTGCTGCAGAAAACTATCTATCTATCTATCTATCTATCTATCTATCTATCTATCTATCTATCTATCTATCTATCTATCTATCTGTATGTAAATTCAAATACAATTTCTAATTCAAATTAACTCCGCCCCCTGCACTTTCAGTATTTATGCATCTGTATGTATCTCCATCTATGCATGTATGTATCTAAGTTAATGTCTGTCTAGAAAGTGGGTTGTCTCATACGAATTTTCCCTTAGCAATGAATAATGTGGTTTGTCTGTCTGTCTGTCTGTCTGTCTTTCTGTCTGTCTGTCTGTCTGTCTGTCTGTCTGTGTCTAGAAAAAGTTCAAGCAGGCAAAATATAATGAGAGGAATAGGTGAGATGGTTTCCTCGCCCTGTGTGGAGGTTAAAGTTCACTTGGATTTATTGATAAAAGGGAAACATTCTTGTGTAAGTGTAACGAACCTGTAGCCTGCAGTAACCCGGGGAGCTCTGTGCAAGTGCCAGTTCAGCACTTTTCACTACATTTTCTCAGCTCACTGTTCTTTTCTTTAAGCTACAAAACAGCAACGGGGAAGAAAAAGCCTGGGTTGCCATACCCCGACAAACTCCCCCGCCGGCGACAGGGTTTGGAAGGTGTGCCGACAGCTGAGCTCGAGGGAGACGTGTCACGCAGCAACGTTACACTCTTTACACACTTCCTCTTGTGTTCTCTGTAAATATCAAATATAGGCAAATATCTTCGCCTGCAGTTTGATGAATAATTAGTGTACACATCCACCTACGCAGTCACAGCGCGAGAAAAACAACAACATCCTCAACAACTTCATCCATTAGTCATAATGAACACAGGACAAGCAGAGATGTCTTTCTCACAACGAGTGTGCGGTGGAAGTAGGCAGCTGGGAAAACACACACATATACATAAGAATGAGGATATCTGAGTTTCCCAGTCATATTTGTCTCTTCCCCTTTTTGGGGTCTCTAAACCCCAAAAAGTCAGAGGCACCCAATTGTGTAGGATGTCTTTAGATGCTGTAGCTTGAAATTTTGCCTTCACTTGAACAAGGAGACCCAAACCAGTTCCAGCATGACAATGCTCCTGTACACCACACCACACAGTATATGAAGATATGCTTTCCATGGGTTGGAAAAGTGTGGAAGATGCTGACTGCACCCTTCTTGTGGCTAAATAAACAGTGGACAGTGACTCAGCTGTTCGGACATCTAGGAAAAGTTCATTCCACCACCTTGGTGCCAGAACAGACAAAAATCTTGATGTAGACCTGCCTCTGCTCCTGAGAGATGGTGGGACCAGTCTAGCAGTGCTAGAAGAACAGGCTTGGTTCTCGCTCTTGCCTCACCCTCGTCTTGTTTTTTGCCAATCAAGTTTGCCTGCTGTTTTGGATTCTTTGCCTGCTTGGATAAATAGACAGCATCTGGCTCTAGCATTGTGTATCCTGTTCACTGCATGATGTTATTGTTGTTGTTGTTATTATTGTTATTACTGTTGTTATTATTAATATTTATTATACATCATATGACTAATATTTGTCTATTTTTGGCCGTGAATCTTCAGTAACTCCTGCCTCCCGCTTTGCTACTCCTCCCTTCCGAGGGCGCATCAGGGGACATGATGAGTAAATCCGACTCCCTCGTGGTTGGATTTCTCCCCTCGGTGAAGTTCATCTCCAGAAGATATTTTTCCCCGTAATCTCCGGCTCCGTGACTGATTCCCAGCGAGAGCTGTGAGTGACACCCCGGATCTGTCTCCGTTTGATGCCGTTCGACTTGGGGAGCCATGAAAATAACCTCCACTGTGTGTTTTTTTTCCCTTTTTTTCATTCTCTGCGACTTCCTTCTGATCTTCCCTCGTCTTTTTATTTCTTTTCGTTTCATTCTCTCTTTCCTTTATCTGTCTTTGTTCCTCAAAGTGGTGCTAGCTTAGCTCGTCGTTCGGGAAGCGCTTTGTGATTAGCTTGTTTTCACATATGGCTGCTTCGGTCATTAATATTCATAGGATTTTTTTTTTTCTTTCGTGTGTTTTTGTTTTGTTTTTTCTTATTCCCGCCCAAGCAGACGTCCCGTACTAAAGTGCTCGCGATTCACGGCGCACCTTATGCCTTGCGCGTGTTCATAATACCAGCACTTGTGAGCGAGAAATGACTTAGAAGGCCTCATTTATCACCGAGCACATTTGCATATCGTTGATGAAAGCTCAAACGTAGACGCGGAAGCGCGAAACAGAAAACAGCTACCGTGCCCCGAAGGCGTGCTTTCACATGTGCAGGAATAAAGAACAGGGTCTAAATCTCAGGTGTAGCGCTTCAGTGTGGAGGGGAAACCGATGAACTCCTTCATCAAAGCCCACACCTGGACGCTAACATCCATTTATAAGCATTCATTCGTCTCACACGCTCGAGTGGCAGAATGAGGAAAAACAAAGGTCGTCTGAAAGTCCCTCGCTTCCCCGAGTCCTATTCGTTTCTCTCAGAAAGTCATTCCGTTCCCGGGGGACCCCCGGCAACGATCGAAAGATCCGTCCCTCAAACAGATGCCGTGGAGAAGCGATGGAGCTCTCCTGAGCATTGAGCCGGGAGGACAGATGCAGATTCTTTTGCTCAAGTGGGAATATAAAAAAAAAGAAAGAAGAAATTGGCCACTAGCATTTGCAAAAACACGCCACACACACACGTCTCATCTCTCTCTTTCTCTCTCTCAGACAAACCTGTCAGCCTTGTGGATGAAATAAAGCAATAAGGAGCTCTGGAGAGAGAGCTGGCATCACATCCGAGTGACTTATTCTGTTCTCTGGAAGAAAACATTTATAGGCTCCATTCTGGTCCAAAACTATAAACTACTCGGTAACAACAATGACGTTCCTGAGCACTCTGAGGAAACCATGAAAAGAAGGACGATCATCAAGACATTACCAGAGGCCGCCATTGTAAATGCGTCCCTGCTGAGTTATTATTTTCCAGTCTTTCTTTCAAAACCTTTTATGATTTGATTTTTCCTTTTAGCTGAAAGTGAAAGGTAATAGGTTCAAAAATAAGAGTATCATTTAGGAACGACACCTTTAACTTCGATTTACCTAAATTACCCACAATGCCAGGCTGGTATTATAGTAAAAATGAAGGGTTGTACATTTCCTTTGCCTTATCTCAAGCTAAACAGAGCCATATACTCCGTCGCACTCGTCATCTCAAAGATCATGAACTAGCTGAGCTGAGTCTCTGTCGTAACCTGTAACGCGTCCGACTAAACCATCGTACAGCTGCATTGCATTCTGGGATTTTGAGACTAGTATTTGTGCCAATATCTCGACATGACTTCTAATTAATACGAATAAAAAAATCAAGGTAAAATGGCGAGCGAGAAAACAAGCTCTCGTGCTTTTTAGTTCAGGAAATTTCTTTTATCTCTGTTTTTTTTACTTTATAGTATTTTAAGGAAAATACCTCAATGCTATATTGGTAAAACTCTGTAATCTCATGTATGTATTATCAAGTCAAATCAAGTTTATTTCTATCGCGCCTTTCACAACAGACATCGTCTCTAAGCAGCTTTACAGAACTCAACAGTCAAGGTAAATGATGTGTATTTATCCCTGATAAGCAGCCATGAAGCAGCCATGATGAGGAAAATTCCCTTAGACTCAAAAGGGGAACCTCATCCTCTTTTTGGTGACATCAAGAGTGTGATCATAAATATTTAAACAATACAGAACACTGGAGTGAGAACTAACATCAGCACTGGAGTGTGAGATTATAAGTAATTTTCTTTCTACAGTCTTATACAGTCATTTGAGTTTATGGAACCTGGAGCTACTGAGCAACTCATAAAATAACTCAACATAAATCCAACATCAGCTTCTTCATGCCAAAGCCTTTAAACACTGAAAGAGATCCGATGTCCAAACTCCACATGAAGTGGGATCCGAATGGCTTTGGTACGTCTCTAGGTGAAGCTGGACAAATCTGTCACAGAGACGTTTGACGTGACGTTTGACACACGGGGACCCGAACACGAGTCGTTTCGAGCTGAATGCGCGATTCAAGAGCAAAGGATGACAAGAGATCATGGAGACCTCAACAAACTCAACCCCCAAAAATGTCGAAACCGTTTGATGACTTGTACGTCATGAAAGTCAAAGAACAATCCGCATCATCTCACTTCAGAACCCATCCTACTCGCCAAATTTGGCTACTGTGGACTTCACCCTTTTCCTGAAGATAAAGTTTTGGCTCGAAGGTCGCCGTTGTGACACCGTTGTGGAGATCCAGTGTGAATCGCAAAAGGTGCTTGACACGCTTCAAAAAGAAAACGTCTAGGAAATGTTCATGGGGGTGCTGTATTGTTGTGCAATGGGATTATTTTGAAGGTGATCGTGTGTAAACGTAGATAAATAAAGTACTTTCCTGTAAACTGAGCTCATTTTTAAATCTTTTTAATAGAACCTCGTAATGATCAATCAAAAAAGACCAGAGCCAGAAGATGCTAGTAGTTGGTCATATACCACTTTAACCAGCGTGGTTTCTGTGCTATGATGAAATCTTGACTGAACAGTTCTGCTACAACAGCTATGATTTGTGCTCATGTTTCCTTTAGTGAACAGATAATAACCACAATAGTAAGGAAACTAATAAATGAATGAAAATCTGAAAGATGTAATATCCAGATGTCTGGAGTCCTTTTGAGTCCTTCGGTTCCTCTCATAGTTCCTTACTTGAATCTTCTTAGGGAGTTTCCCTTTAGCATTATCAACTGTGGACCATTCATTAAATGTATAGAAAGAAATGTATTATTTTAAGATTTGTATTCATACAAATACAATAAAACTGAATTGACACTGTATGAGGACTGCGGCTAGCTATTAGCCTTCAGATATTCGATATGGATTGTACAGTCAGATCGATTATCATGAAAGCTGACCTTTACAAAATCAGGAATAAAGCTGTGTATCAGTATTAGCCGTAGCTAATGGCCTCCCCACGTTCCACAGATCAGCCCTGAATGAATTACGAGTTACTAATATCAGCTGCCTTTTTCTTTCCTGAATCTTCCATCTTCTTTTTCATCTCTTGTCACTGTGTAAATCCATTTAAAGATACACTTTAGCATCAACTGGCAGGATTTATTTACATGAGCAATTGCACTTTTACTCGAGGAAATAAAATTCCTGTACTTTCTCCCAGCTCTGCTTCTGCGGTCCTTCACATCAAAGCTAGTTCATCATCAGCATTTTGGAGCAATGCTTAGCCAGTGCTAATGAGCTTTTTGGCTCAAGTTCTCCTTATCATTTTTCAGAGAATCTTTCTAGCGGTCTGATGGCTTAATGGTGAAAAAGAACTAGCATAAATTATGGATGGTTAAAGGCTAATTTCTGGAAGGAATTAGCCTCCGATAATTCTTTTCCAGCCTTTGAGCGTAGCTGAAACGAAAAGACAGTGTTGCCAAATTTGCTTCATTTCACCTATGACTTTTATCTTTTAGCTCGAGCTGTCCATGACTGCCTGCACTTTGCTAATTATTAATGGCTAATTAGCTTGTTAGTCTCACCTGTTTAACTTCTCACAAATGGCTAGCATAATGCTTCAACTCTGGCTGTTCCTTTTATTTTTTATTACATTTCTTTGTGATCCTTTACATTATATATTACATTTTGTTATATTATATTATAATATATTAAATATTGTCGAAATAATCTGACCTAATGTCTCCTATAAATAATAATACATTTTTTTTTACATTTTAAATTGAAAAAAAGTGGAATCTCTGGACATTTGTAGATTTGTTTGGTGAAGGTACATTACTGTAAAAACATTCCTTAGATGATATGTGACTCATAAGGGAACCGATCCCAGATCTGTGAGACACCAAATAATGTGATTCTTAATAGTGTCCTCCAATATTTATGTGCTATATGGTCGAAAAGAGCAACAATGTAGCCTGAAATTCCTTATAGCTTCGAAATAAAGTCTATTTTGTTGCTGTGATGTATCGATGACTTCGATGTGCGATTGTCACTAGTTCTTTGTGATTGTTGATAATCCTCATGTCACACTTTAGGAATTCAGTTGTTATAATGTCAGACTGTACGACTGTCAGAAAAATGGACAAAAAAATAAAGAATCGTCCGAAATTTTACCTCACGAATATAGACTCGCGTTCTGTCGCTAATGGTAGCTATGAGCAAACAATAACAATCTCTGGTGCTCATTTGGTTATTGACGTTCGTTGATAATAAAAACGTCATCGAAAACGCTCTATTTCCCTCCAAATTCAATGGGTTTCTCTTGCTTTTCTGTCCACCTGACTGGTCACCACATTTCCCTGAACTGGTTTGCAGTTGTCGCGCTAATCACGTGTCATCCTGTTCAGCGCTCTTATTGGTTCCTGGTTGGTGGTGGTGATCATAGAAGTCACCCTGCAGAAAATTGTCTGAAATCTACTGACACCAGTAGAATTTCAAGAGAGGGGAAGAAACTATCATGACGGCCGTTAATCAACTATTGGCTATAAACAAGCTGGCGATCAAACAATACAGAATTTAGCCTTGGATAATTGGAATCTTTTAGGATTCTCAAAATCCTAATCTGATTTTGACCAAATCATGGCACAGTGTGCACCTGGCTCAAGTCACATGATAACATTACATGTCTGTACAGGCTCGTATAGTCTGTATTGTCTTGTATAGTCTAAGCTAAATGTATAGTGTGGTTATTTATGTCTGTACTTTTAAGAGTCACCGACAGCTGGAACCAAATTCCTTGTGTTTGTCAACACGCTTGGAAATAAACCTGATTCCGATTCAGCACAATTATACGGTACTACATTTTACGGGACTAAATTTTACCACGCAAAATTTCATCCTAGCTAGCAGAGTACCTAGCTTTTGTTCCATACTGTACTAAACCTAATCACTTGTGCTCAGTGATTGCTGTCTTTGTAACTGAAGGTCATGAGTTAAAATCCCAGTATTCGTATTAGCTGCATTCCAAAGCCACCTTGTTTCCGAGTCCTCCAGTCATCTCATGAATCTCATGTAGCCTTCAGCCTGTCCATATAGGGGTTTATGAACATCCATAAACTGCCCCTGACCACCTAATAAATTCCTCTCTGGGGGACAGATATAGACATCGGTGGGGACTGTAGGAGGCTTCTCTCGTTTAAGATAAAAAATACGGTAAAAAAAAAAAAAAGAAGCACCGATAGAGAGAGTGGGCGAACTGTAACGGACCGGGGATGAACGTGGGTGGGCAAAACGCCGACCTCGGTTGTAAAAGTATTACACAAAAGCCTTCAACTTTCATCTTTTTTTATTGACTGACATCTGTTTTGTACTCTGTATACTTTTCACCCTTGGCATTAAAACATTTTCAGGAGAGCATTTTTTTCTTCACTCCCTTTTCAAGTTCCAGGAACGCATTCCTCTATTTGGAGGTCAAAGTTACCCTGGAGTACAGTAGCTCATTGGAGCGGTTCAGCGATCCTTACTGGGTGGCTGTGTTTAGTCTGGCGCTTGCCTTTTTTTTCTCTCATTCCTTCTTTCTCTGTGCATTGTGTGTTTACCTTGGCTGTCGTTCCACTCCTCCGTTTCTGTCTCTCCGGGTGAACATGAACGTCCACGGTAGTAGAATCAATTATGGCTGCAGGCGATGAAGCAGCGAAGGCACTTTGCTCTCTCGCTCTATTGTTCCTCGTTTCTCCGCGATGTTTATCCGCAACCGAGAATCTTTTTTTTTTGTATATTTATACGACTGGCAAAGGATCAGGGTGCAGCTTGTTTCAGATCTAACTGACCCTCTTGGCTCGTTGGTATTTCATCATTTTCATCAAAAGAAACGCTCGCCTTGTACAGCGCGGCCTCCAGCCAGCGCTTTTTCTCTGTTTAGCTTTCGAACGATTTGAAGTTCGGAGAAGAAATCTGACTCTGATCCAGCGCTGAAGGTCAACATCCATCTCGCTGTGCAAACACATCGGGAGCGCGGTGTTAGACAGTGGGGGAGGTTGATCATCAAATGGTGTGCGCTGTTAGGCTAAAAGATGTGCTCATAGAGATAGAAATAGCGAGGCCTTGGATAGCGGAAAAGAAAGATGACGTGGAGATCCGAGACGAGCGCGTGCCCAGGCGCAATCGGAATTTTTTTTTTTTTGGGAATAGGTTAGCCAATAATTTATGTCTTTTGGCAGAAGAACTCATCCAGAGCGAATTAGAATTATCTCATTATATACGACTGAGGGTTAAGGGTCATGTTTAGGGGCCATCAGGTAACAGTTTGTTGGTTAAACTCATGACCTTCTGATATGAAGTCCAACGACTTAACTACTGAGCTGCCACTTTCCATTATTTTTTGTTGCTGGTGGTGCTCTCAGACATTATAGTAGCTTGATCATGGGCACCTTCTTGAAGACTAGCATAAGACAGCTACGATTTATTTTATTAATTTAGCATGTTTTCTATAAATTGTAATGACCTTCTCAACATGGATTTGCTGTAGGTTATAATAAGTTTTGTGTTTTATTTAAAAATAAATATTTCTTACTGCTGCTTGCTTTCAGACAAGATGGCAGCTTTATCTTCTCTCGAGGATGAGAAGTAAAGAAGGAAAACATCTTCAGATTTTTTAGGAAAGGTTAGCAGGGTGCCAAATTGTTAGTATTTCCATTTCTGAATACTTGCTCTTGTTAGCACATTTCGCTGTTGTGTGTGTGTGTTTTTTTTTTTCCTTTTCCGTTGCTTGGTTTTAGATGTGACGGCAGCTTCATCTCTCCCACATTAGCATGAGAAGTTGAGAAAGAAGACAAACAAACAATCGTTCCGTCTCTGGCTGCCTGCGTTTGAGACTGCAAGACGCTTTTTCCCCCTGCAGAAACTTTGCCACTTTGTTGTTTATTTTTTCCCTCCTTCCTCCTCTTTTGTGCAGGAATGAAGACCCATCTACCCATCTGCCGTTTCCGTGGCGACACTTTTGCGAGGGTTTTTTTTGCATTCCTGGAGGAAGAGGAGGAGGAGGTAGAGACTGCAGAAGCGAGACGTTTGTTTAATTGGCGTGACTGTCGGCTTGGTGGAGGGTAAAGTCTTCTCTTGCTGCTTTCCTTCAGCATGAATATGCACATCTGTGAATGTGTGCATGAATTAACATGGCCAAATGCTCTCCCAGCACTCGGATAAAAGAAGCTCGCAACCTTTTAAACTTACCGCAAATATTGTTCTGGGACAGAAGGCAACTGTGTGGTCGAGACTTCTTTTGCTAACCAAAGCTCACAAAGTTACTAGAAACCCTCACGTGATGTCATAGACTCATTTGAATAGGAAAACTTAGAAGACTTAGTATATAGACACCTAGAATGAAATAAAATAGAATCTGGTATAACAATAGGGATCGTTTTTTGCCAGGAAGGGAAACACCAATGAACAGCTTGACAATAGGAGAAATTGTGATTAGTGATTAATTATGGTGAACATTTTTGGGTTTTGGGGTCAATAGTGATTAATGATTGGCAATGAAATGAATGCCAATCAGAAACTTGTCCAAGGGAACCACAAAAAATCGTGATTAGTCTTTGAGAGCAATGGTGATCACTGGGAATGAGAACAATAATGATTAGTAATTAGTCATGGAAAAAAATAAATGGTGGCTGGCCATTAGCAACAAATGATAATTAGAGATTGGGTCTAAGGAACAATTGTGTTCAGTGACTGTTGGTAACAATAATGATCAGGAAATGGTTATTGGAAACAATGGTGATCAGTGCTGAAGAAAATGCAGTGGTGACCAGTAGCTAGTTACAGAGAATATTGGTGACTAGGGAAAAGCTATAGAAAACAATAGTGATCAAAGATTGATTATAGGAAACAGTGGTGATCCGTGCTTGGTTATATTGAACAGTGAGCTTCAGTGATTATTTATAAATAACAGCCATGATCAGACAGTGGTGAACAAGAAGAGAAGAAGAACAACAACAACAACCAAACACCAACATTCTCCACCAAACATCAACATTCTCTACCAAACACCAACATTCTCCACCAAACACCAACATTCTCTACCAAAAACACCAACATTCTCTATCAAACACCAACATACTCTACCAAACACTAACATTCTCTACCAAAAACACCAACATTCTTCATCAAACACCAACATTCTCTACCAAACACTAACATTCTTCACCAAACACCAACATTTTCTACCAAAAACCAACATTCTCTACCAAAAACACTAACATTTTCCACCAAACACCAACATTCTTTACCAAAAACACTAACATTCTCCATTAAACACCAACATTCTCAAACATTCACTAATGTTCTCTATAAACACCATCATTCCCCAAAGAACACTTTGGTGTCTATTACAATTATCAGCCTTTCTTTTCAGCTATTTAAAAAAACACACAAATAAGGCCCAGGGTGTTGAGTTGAGTTCGGCAATACATACGCTAATACTTTTTAATTTTGAAAAAAGCATATTTTTCTCTTGAAGCGTTTTACAGTTTTGTTCATGCACAATACAGGCACGTGAGCATTTTCAGGGGTTTCAGTGCGAATTGGGAAACGATTGAACACCACAGAAATGTGGAGGCGGAGCCAAAAAACAAACTGATCAAATTGATCCGTATTAGTGTAGACGTTCTGTGGCCTTAGAATTTCTTCCATCATTTCTTTCTCTCAAAATGTTCTGCTTGCTTTTGAACTGTTGTCTGTATGCAAACTGTATGACGGTGATCAGTAGATACACCAAGCGCCAATCAAAACGAGTTCAATAAAGAGCGCTCGACCCTGATTGGTGGCTTGCTGCGTGTTTGACCCGTTTTTTATCCACAAATAAATACAAAAATGAACGACAAATTTCATGTAAACAAAAATGTTACATAAAAAAAAAAGATATTTGATATTGATAGGTAAAGAAGTTACAGTAAAAGTCTCCCCAAATGAAAATACTTTAGTAAACTTACGTTTACGTGATCAGTGTTTGGTTATAGAGAACAGTGGTTATAGAGGACAGTTGCTAAC
>MU564352.1:7095503-7103003 GCA_024362625.1 Silurus asotus | reverse complement strand
TTTGGACGTTTTGGAGACAAGGTGAGGGAGGTGAGATTGAAATGATTTGGACATGTGCAAAGGAGGGACATGGGGTATATTAGTAGGAGAATGCTGAGGATGGAGCCACCAGGAAGGAGGAGGACTAAGGAGGAGCTTTATGGATGTGGTAAAAGAAGATATGCAGGTGGTTGGGGTGAAAGAGGTAGATGTAGAAAACAGGGGGGATGGAGACAGGTGATCAGCTGTGGCGCCCCCTAATGGGAGAAACCAAAAGTAGAAGAATAAGAATTTTTGTTATTTAGTTTTTATTAAATATTTTGATGCTTAGTAAGCACTTTAAGACGCAACTCTCAAAGGCGCAAATATAAAACAACGATGATTATCATCATTACAACACTAAGGCTTTCCTTTTTTTTAGCTAAGAGTAGCAGATCGCTAAGCTAATCCACATCCCCGCAGGACTACGGCTACATTTTTTGTTATTGTTTTTGCTCCTGTGGAAAATTATAGTGAACGTGCGAAGATAGCTTGAAAAGAAAAGACAAAGAGAGTGAGAATTTGTCCGATTGGAAAGCTTAACGAGTGTGCTTAAACACCCGGAGCCTTTACAAAGCGTATTAATGAGTCGCGCGATCAATGAACGGCTGTAGTGATGAATCGATTCGCGGCCGGACTAATTGACAGGATGAGTGCTTAACTACGCTCTCGAGGGGGAGAAGAGTCAGAGGATCAGATATGACCTCTGAATTACAGATAAAATCGCTAATTCCATTCGAGAAGGACAGAAGCGCAACACGCACATGCACGAACTTCAGACAAAAGCCTGCGATGTTACAATACGAAAGGTTCAAATATAAGGCGTGAATATTTACTTCAAGGTTGTAGGTTTTTGTTTTTTTGCGCATCCAAACAACTTTCCATCTCATCGCGAATGGAGAACACGGTTGTCCATTAGCTAATGTTATACAGCTAATGAGAAAAAGGTCAGCGCAAAGTCACTCTTAAAACTCTGAATGCTGCAAATGCCACTTAACCATTCAATTTAATTAATGAACAACACCAACAACAACAACAACAAAAAAACCTGAATAAATAAATAATTAAAATAAATAAACAGATATGTGGCTTTTCAGATGCCGAGAGGAAAACAGCTCCGGATTTCAGGATGTTAAGAGGCTGTAAGTGGTCTGCTGTGGGCTGCTGGTTATTAGCACACTAGGATAAGTGAGCTTTGATTCTCCAACGCCCACTCATCCATCACTGGCCTCCCTAATGCTTCTTCTTCTTCAGCAACAACCCTAAAGATTTAACCTAACAATCCCCCCTGGTGATCTTCTTTCACTACACTGGCAGTCCTATAATCATTATCAACCCTAAAGACACCCCCTGATGATGTTTGCTCACAATCCTTTGTACAATCCTTTACTGATGGTCTTCCTTCACCATCCAAGCAATGATCCTTCATCACCACCTACCTTAAAGAGTCTCCCCAACAATCTTCCCTGATCCTATTCCTTCACTGTCAACCGTAATGATTCTTCCTGATGCCCTCACCATTTTTCTTTTATTACCCTCTTTATTCACGTGTCCATGCCGCATACAGCGGATCTCCACTAAAATAATTAGGACCCTCACCATCCATCCTGGTGATGTGCAGTATTAGCACAAATCCTAGAAATCATATCTCACTCATATTCTTTTACTTCCATCATCTCTCATTGAAGATCTGCTCCCACCACCTAAATGATCCTCCTTCCCTAGATAACCTTAAGAACCATTCTTAGCACTCAAACTATTTTCCTTTATCTTCTGCTTTAAAGATCATCCTACATTAACCAACCGTTCCACTCCACCCACCTAAATAAATCTTAACCTTCTCAACAGTTCTCCTTTACCATCTGCCCTAAAGACCCCTCACTCACCAACAAACGTTCATCTCTGTCCCCCCAAACAATTTTCCTTTACATATCCGAAGGTAGTAGCTTAGCATTTAAGGCATTAAACATGGATCTCAAGGTCATGAGTTCAAATCCCAGCCCCACCAAGCTGCCACTCCTGGGCCCCTGAGCAAGGCCCTCAACCTCATAGCTGCGGGATAAAGGTGACTGCCAAAAGACATAAATGTAAATGTATCATCTACCCAAAAAATCCTTTCCAATGATCACTTCTCCTTTACCATCAAACATCTCAAAACTCCGAAATATTCAACCCTACCCATGCAAACAAACCTTCTTGCCCATCCACTATAAAGATCCTCCCGTGGTCTTCTAAACAATCTTTCTTTAAAATTTGCCCTGAAAATCCCCCCTCACCAAACAATCCTCATTTGCCATCTATCATTCCTTTCTCACCAAACACTTCCCCTTCACAACGACCCAAACGATCCTCATTTTCCATCTACAGTACCATTATGATTTTCCATTATAAAGATTTTCCATCAACCTTCTCAACAATCCTGCTTTTCCACCTACCCACAAGGCCTTCCATCACTAAATAAATTATCCTACTTCACCTTCACCTTCACCTTCTCCCCCCAGGAACCTCTCACAATACTCAAATACGCCTTCCTTACTATTTACCCCAAATACCCTGTCTTAACCCTAATGATCTTCCTTCACCATGTATCATAACTGTTCTTCTTCAAACTTCCCAATTGCCCTTAAGATTTCTCCTCACCAACCCAAATAATCCTTTACTTTCTGCAAGAAAGGCATCCCCCCCTCTGCCGCCACCCCTTTTATTTGATCCCTTACTTTATTTGTTTATGACAACCCAACTCCAATAATTGTCCTTTACCCTCAAACCTCAAGATCTTCCTTTAGAATATTACTCGTTTATCTCAGTGATGCTCCTTCTACTATTAACCCCAGAGATCATCATTACAACCCTCCCTGGGGATATTCTCTCATTAAACTTTGTATCGATTGCCCTTCACCATCAAATTTTAGGTTCATCCCCCAAAAACATATGTCTCACAATTCCTCCCTCACAATCCACAATAATGATTTTTCTTTACCATCAATCCTAAAGTTCCTCCCTTATGATCTTCTTACATCACCCGCGCTAGTCTTGTGCCTTCACAATTAACTCTACAATCCTCCCTGAGGTTCTTCCATCACCCTCTCCTGTAATGATTGTCTTCCACTACCATCTTCTGAGATCCTCCCCCAAAAATATAGCTCACGATTCCTCTGTTAAAAAATCCATGCTACGGATTTTGCTTTCCCCTCAGTCCTAAAGATCATTTACAATCCATAATAAGGATGCGACTTCATCATCCATTCATCCATCACCACGTCCATAATGGTCATGTTGTTCCATCCTGCAAAACAATTATCGCTGTTCACTTTCCTTCACTACCCTTTCGAGGACCTTTTCTCCTTAACAAGTCTATCTTATAACAGCTCGTAGTCATCGTTCTTTACTCATCACCTTCCCTCATTATCCTTCACTGACATCCTCCTTCCAAGCAGGACATTCTTTCCTCTATCATACTCCCTACTGCCCCGAATCCTCACCTCATCTCCATCAGTCCTCCCTAACTCTACTCCCTTTACAACACAATATCCTCCATGGACTGCTTTTCCGACAAGGTAACAACATCCTCGTGATTTCCTCTCAACACGCTAACACATGGTGCTCCCCAAAGACACTCCCTTTTAAGGAATTCCCTTTTCTATCATGCCTCATCCTCCTTTCATGCAATCCTGCCAAACAGATTGGTACACAATGCTCCCTCATTTTTTCTGGCAGTAATGCACTGTCGTTTCTCAATTCTTTCTCTGTGGGCTGCATCATAGCATGTTTAAGACTGCAACAAATCAATTAGACAGACCAGAAGCTAGCTGGCTAGCCGGCTAGCTAGCTAGCTAGCTAGATAGATAGATAGATAGATAGATAGATAGATAGATAGATAGACAGACAGACAGACAGATAGATAGACAGACAGACAGACAGACAGACAGACAGACAGACAGACAGATAGATAGATAGATAGATAGATAGATAGATAGATAGATAGATAGTTAAAAATACTTTAAGAAATCATTTTTATGTACTGTTTTTTTTTTATCAGTTGTGCCAATTGATAAGTACAGATAAATATGCAAATATATGTAGATAAGTGGAGCTCAGTAATTAAGGCTCTGGGTTACTGACAGAAAGGTCAGGTGTTTAAACCCTGGTATTGCCATGCTGACATTTCTGGGCCCTTGAGCAAGGCCCTTAACCCTCTGTGCTCCAGGGGCGCTGTATCATGGCTGACTCGGTGCTCTTGTCGGAAATCTCACTGTGCTGTAATGCAGATGTAATGTATTAACTGTAATGTACTGTACATGTGACACATATAAAGAATGGTGGCTTTCCAGGAAAAGATCTCCATAATGGACTCCGACTTCTTCCACTTCGCTGCACTCAATCACGAAACTGTGGATACTTTTAGCAGATGCTCACCAAGCCAAAAAAAAATCCCTTCAATCTGTGCATATTCCTTCCATCTGATGGGGCCGAAATTGCTAAAACCCAGCTTTGTCTAACAGCTGTTCTGGTCTGGAAGCGTTGTTTTTTGATCGTCGCATGCGTTTCTCCCAGTGACTTATGTGCCTATTTATTTTATTACAACTCCTGTTCTCTGATTAATAAACTAGCATGAACATCATCGCACACGACTGCGCTACTCCTCCAATATCGTTATTGTGTTATTAGGAGTATTAATAATGCAGCGTATTGGATTTTTTATGTTCTAAGTGGCAAACTAGGCACAAGCCAGGTCCCTTTTAAACTCCAGTCAGCACCAGAGAATACTTCATAAAATGGAAATACAAGCAGTTTGTTCACCTCATTTCGTTTGATGGATAAAAAGTAGAACAAAAATTATACTAGAAGTGACAATTTCATTACTAAGAACACGATAATTTA
Source organism: Silurus asotus (assembly GCA_024362625.1). Taxonomy (NCBI): domain Eukaryota; kingdom Metazoa; phylum Chordata; class Actinopteri; order Siluriformes; family Siluridae; genus Silurus; species Silurus asotus. The sequence goes on along the minus strand of MU564352.1, from coordinate 7,098,104 downwards.
CACAATAACGTCTGACGAGCCGCTAGCAAAAAGTCCTCGATTGATTTCATAAACAACAACTGGCCAAAAATCTCCCGTGTTTTTACCCAAACCTGTTCTGGTGTCCAAATTCTGTAATGATTACAAAGACGTTGTCTTGACACTAACCACAAAAACGCTGAAGATTCGCCTTCTGAATGCCGTTCTCTCCGTTTACTCTCAAACTCTCAAAAGAAATGAAATGATTTGAAACATCCACCATTGAAATAGTAGATGAAATGATACACACACACGCTCAGCAGGCGGTCTGGTGTATACATGGCTACACACACACACACACACACACACACACACACACACACACACACACACACACAAACGTGAGCTGTAGTTCACCCAGCTTTATAAAGATATAGGCTTGTTCCTACCTGCTCCTGATGACAGCAAGGTGTCTGAAACAAGACGAGACAAAAATAAGACAACATTTAGAGAAATGAAAAACAAAACACACACAAACACACATATCAGGTTGTGTAAATGTCACAATATAGAGGATTTAATTCCTAGTTTATAGGCACTTTTTTTTATTAATATTCTAAAGATCCTGAAGCAGTTTTGTAACAAAAAAAAAAAATCTGATCATTAAATAAATAATTGCTTATAAATAATTCACAACGGACCCTCGAATCCCCTTGGGAATTTTTCTCAGGGGGGAAAAAGTGTCACGCAGTTTTCAACCCAATGCATCGCAACCCGCATTCACACTTCAGCACGTGTCAGAAAGTGTGAATCCGAAAGCGTGTTAAAATCCTGAACGTTATTTACCTCTAAACAAAACGACAGGCGATGCGACTCCAGGGTTTTTTTACTTTACGTAAAAAATCTCTTCGTCGTATTAATCTGTTTCTTAATGATAATTTTTAATGACAAGGTGAGAACGCTGCTGACACGAGCCAAAACTTTTTCACAAACGAGGAACGACAGAGCTGTGTAAAGTGTGCGAGGGAAAAGAGAGCGAGAGAGAAAGAGAGAGAGAGTAAATACAGTAAATCTGGATTATTGTTGCTATAAACCCTTTTTACAAGGACACTGTTTGTATACTCCCTTGGCTTCATCCTTATTTAATAACTCATCCAGATAGGAGAAAATCATATATTACACGGCCGTCTCCTCGTTGCCTGGACATCCTCGAGCGATTTTTACGCTGGCTCCAAGCCCAAAACAAGAAGTCATGAAGGACTTGGAGCGATTGAGAGAGAGAGAGAGAGTAGAGAGAAAGAGAGAGATGGATTGCGAGAACACTTGCGTTTCGGTTGCCAGATCACGTCTTAAACCTTAAAAAAACATTTCCATAGTTGAGATTCACCAAAATAGAGACTGCAGTGCGATGAAATTATGGAGATTAAACCCAGAAGAGATGATCGTGAAATGGATTAAATGTTAGCGTGCGCCGGGTGACCTTTCGAACCTCGCTGCGAGTGTTTTCTCGGCCCGTGCTTGTATTGCGCTCCCAGACGACTTCAGATCCACAACGCTGAAGAATTGAATACACCCACACTAACACACACGGCATGGAGTGAGATAAAGAGATTTGTGTGTGTGTGTGTGTGTGTGTGTGAGTGGGCGTGTGTAAATGTTTCTGGTTGTATAAATATCGATCGATAGATAGATCCCTGATCCCTGTGCACAAGCCCAGCTCCATAAAGACCTGCTTTCCATACATTACACTAGAAGATCTCCTGCTACAGATCTTCACACCCTCCTAAACATCTTCAGGATGAATTTTTCACGCTGACTGCACCCCAGGCCTCCTCACCTCACCTACATCACCTACCTGACTTTACTAAAACCATTGTGGCTGATTGAATCTCGACAACATCTGATGGAACATCTTCCCAGAAGAGTGGAGGTTATTATGAGAGCAAACACGGACTACATGTGGAACGATGTTCAGGAAGCATCAACCGATCTTATTGTCAGGTGACCACAAATGTTTGGCATAATAGCGTAGAACAAATAAAGGAGGAAAGAATAGAAAAGAAATAGGAGAAATAGAACATAAATAGGAAGGAACAAACAGAAATATGCAAATGGTAAAGGAAGAATAGAAACTTTTGGAAAAGAACAAGCGAAATAGTGAACAAAAAAGTAGGAATAACGTTAAACTAAAGGAAATCGGAAAATCGAAAACCACAAATGGAATCAAATAAAAAAGTAAAAAATGAAACAACGGAACAGAAGTAGAACAAACAGGATCAAGAAAAAAGAATTGAATTGAAAAAAATGGAAAGATGGAGTGATGCATGGTGTTTGGCTTCAGCAACACAATACCTTTCTTTCATTCTATAAGATAATAAGAAATGATGACTGTATCGCTCTTTTCTCTCTCTCTCTCTCTCTCTCTCTCTCTCACACACACACAGAGAACTGATGAAGTGATGAACTGATACATTGTTTACTGTGGAAGTGTCTTGAATGATCTTTATTGATTCTAATAAACAGATACATGATACACACTCAATTACACACAGAGACGAGCAACTAATATCATAACGTAACTTCATATGTGTGTGTGTGTGTGTGTGTGTGTGTGTGTGTGTGTGTGTGTGTGTGTGTGTGTGT
>MU564352.1:7053116-7093116 GCA_024362625.1 Silurus asotus | reverse complement strand
CTTTTTGAAAACACTCTCCAGAGAAGATACATTTAAAAATGCAGTTTTTGTGTCACAGTCTGGACGTGGAGGTTTTCGAAAAAGATTTTTAGTGCAGTGACGTTACAAATACCCGGAAAGTAAACAAAATGACTCGGGTCGAACCCTCTTACGTTTTGTTAATGCAACTTAAATTAAAAAATTTAAGTTGGACATGGATCGTTTTTGGACGAAAAAGGCCTTTTTAAATCTCCTTTTGTCTAGATGTAACTTAAGTAGAGATTTTCCGAAGTTTGTTTCCCTCTCCTGACTCCTCCTTCAAAAGCTTTCACAAATTCCATCTCCCTTCTATAGATGATTTGATCAATCCCATGTCTTCCGACCAAAGCTTTGACCAATCCCACCCACTTCCACAGATGTTCTTGATCAATTCCCCCCAGACCCTTTAAATTTTTTTATAAATTCATCCCACATTTTCAGACAATTTAACAAATCCCACCCACTCCCACAAAATGTTCAGTCTCTTCTACTGCACCTGCAAAAAGTTTAGCCAATCCTGCCCACTCACATTTTTGTATATATAATAAAAAAAAAATGTGTTACATTTTCAAAAATAGAAAGAAATGACTAATTTCAACCACATGAATAAGGAATTTACAAAAAAAAAAAGAATGACTAATTGCAGTAACACACTGTATAGTTTCACACAAGCAGCCGGTGTCCTCTTATGTTAAGCAACAACTCCTTCCTTTGTCCTGCAAATTTTAAACCTGATTGCTTTTGTCTGTTTCCACAAAGTTGAAGGCACATAATTGTATAGAACGCCTGCAGTTCTGGTAGCATTCTTATAAACTAGGAGCCCCAAACCTGCTCCAGCATTAGAATGTTCTTTTGCACCAAAAAAAACCAAGCACCATGAAGATATGCTTTACAAGAGCTTGGAGTGGAAGATCTTCTGCTTCCAGAACTCCAAACCTATTGAACACCTTTGAGATGAATATGAGCGCTGACTGCACCTCAAGCCTCCTCAGCTTCTCAGCTACATCATTACATGACTTTACTACCCTTGTTGCTGAATGAATCTCCACAAAATCTAGTGTAACATCTTCCCAGAAGAGTGGAGGTTATTAATAATGGTGGAATGAGGACTAAATGTGGAATGAATTCATGTAAATTAAGTGAATTAAGGATAAAAATGGCAATTCCAGGAGAAAAAAAGACCCAGACGGATTGAGCTCCAGCACCTGCACTACCTGTGCCTGCCTGCATTTCAATCTGTGGCAGTGGATAGTATGACATTTTGGAAATCCCCAACTTGTAAAAGTGTCTGTTCTTCAGTCTTGCTCATCTAAATGCCTACGGCTTTCCTTCAAAATACGATATTTGACCAAGATCTCCTCCCTGATGACCCACATTTCTGTGTCAATGATACTACCCCAGTCAGCACTTTTCACAATAATTACACCAGGCCATTGCACACAAAGCCGCTGACTTTCTCAAGGCAAATCTATTTAATTAGTGCACCATTTTTGAACACTGTCACAAGGAGTCTTTATAGAAAGCAGGGTCTTGAGCTCGATCTCTAATGAGCAATCCACAGGCCAGAGTGGTGAAAACAAACCTCGTAGTGATGACATGAGAAAGAAACATTGAAAGAAACCAGACTTTAGTGGTTAATATTCTGACAGTCAGTGGAGGTAAAAATCACAGCACTGCAGAAGAAATTCCTCCAGTGTTCAGTTCAGTGCGACTGGATTCTGCCAAACTCATGAGTGCTGAACATACTTCCAGGACTTATGCTGTTCCTCAAAGGTTCTTCAGATGGTTAAGTGTTACATTTTTAGCTGTTATACCTATAAGGTTGGAACTTGGAACCTTTTCTTATTGGGAAACCCCCCAAAAAAACTTGAAGGGTTGCATGAAAGAGAAAAAAAAAGAGAAATGTAACCTTTTTTAAATTTGCACTGTGTAACACTATTGGATCTTGTGTCTGGCTGCCAACTAATCGTCATTTGTTTGCGACGAGAAAGTGATTCAACTGGCTCCAGTGAAGGAAGTGAACAAAATGTTGCAACATTTAATTATTTTTTTCCTGGATGTGAGCTGTTACACTGAACGGCGAGGTGCTAACTGGGCCGAAGTACAGAGCTGCAGAAATGCCATCTGTTCCTGAAAACTTGGGCAAACAAAAAGAGAAAATAAATGCTAAATGAGAAACATTTTAACTACTTGTTTATATAACAATCTGATCCTTTTACAGAAAACCATGCTTGGCTGATTTATGTGATTCCTATGTGCACTTGTTAAAGCGTTGTTTACTCCATGTTTATGTTTCTGTAAAGTATTTCTGACCAAGAATTCCCCAAGGATATTTTCTCAGATTGTTGAATCTATTTGTTCAATGTACATTACAGTAGAGTGGATTTCAGACCTGAACATTTATCTTCGAATGCAGAACCTTTAACCATCAGGTAACTACTGCTTTGTGGTATAAAAGTACTTGTTAGGTTTTAGCTTAGTGGTTAAGGCATTAGCCTTTGGAATCGGAAGGTTGTGAGTTCAAATCCCAGCCGCACCATGCATGACCCTGAGCAAAAAGGAAAATTCTCAGATGTATGAATGAGATAAATCCAAGTTCCAATCTAAGTGTGTTTGCCCAATGCAATAAATGTAAATCGATCAAGTGTGTACAATCCAGGACGCATATCTAATTACAGTCACTCGACCGCAAATAATATCGGATTAAGGATTTGTTGCAACGACCTTAACTTAAAAAAAAAGAAATACTCGACCAGGCTAACTGTCCTCGAAACAGAAACGCAGCTGCCAACGTTTAAGCGATTTTATTTTAACAACTTGCAATAACAGCATTCAAAAAACATCAATATGGATTATACTCATAAATCACACTCGTGATACTGTTTTCTCAACTGTTTTATCCAATTTATTAAAAATTACTACAACAAAAACAGCTCATAACACTTAAAGCTTTTTCCAAAGCGTAACCCTGGACATGCTAAAAGCACAGCTGGAAGAAGCATTACTTAATTTACACTTTCATTTTATTTTTTTTATAAACTGAATGATTTATTATGAAAATGACAGATGGTATTTTCTTCAGCTTGCTGATCCGTAGAGTTTCACGCTAGCTCCCTCGCTGAGAGCACACGCTGAGACGGGAACGATTTCAGGCCAAAATGCCTGGTTGGGTTTCTTCACATAATAGCACACGAGGACCGGCGACGTGCGGCTGCCTAACCGTACTGGGTTACCGTAGAATGGCATCAAAATAAAAAAGAAATTGTCATTTTGATAGCTGACCTATAAATGCTTTTCCTGTGTTTATATATATATATATATATATATATGTATATATATATATATAATTCAAACCTCTTATACTACATCTTTATAACCTCGTCATTTTGATATCTGACCTATAGCATTTATACGCTTCTCGTGGTCTTTATATAGCATTAAAACCCCATGGGGCAGTGGTAGCTCAGTGGTTAAAGCTCTGGGTTACTGATCGGCAGGTTGCTGTTTGGCAGGTTGGGGGTTTTAAGTCCCAGTATTGCAAAGCTGCCACTCTCTGGGCCCTTGAGCAAGGGCCTTAATCATCTGTGCTCCAGGGCTTTTGCATCATGCAATGAAAAAAGTTATGTGAAGTACATAATACAAATATAAAGTATCTTTCTTTCTTTCTTTTTTCTTTCATACTATGAGGAAGTGAATGAATGCAACTGCAGGCAAAACTTCTTTATTAAATTGATCCAATTGAAAAAATCCCAAATGTAAACAAGGCTTGAAGGCAAGAACCAAAACAAACAACAAATAATACAAGACTAGGTTGTAGCCATGACCTTGGAGCAGGTCAAAAACAATTTGTGATTATACAGTCCCAACCTGATACAGTGGTGTTTAATATGTAACTTGGTGACTGACAGTAGTTGTTTGTGTGAGAGCCATAAAGTAGCCCTTGGCAGCCATATTTAAATATTGATTGGGATTTGGAATAAATGGCAGGCTTCGATCTGATAACAACATTGTAATGTGTATATATTAAAAAATTAGATTACATTTACAAAACTTGGCAGACCCCTTTATCCAGAGCATTGGCTGCTTGCTTAAGAAGTGGTGGTTTTTGGGATTTGAACTCATGACCTTTCAATCAGAAGTCTGGTGTCTTGCCCACTGAATTACCATTTCCCATAATATAATTTTTGTCATGACTCTCTATATACACAGATTCAATAATCAGGTTGAATTGGTGATGTTTTCGAGAAGATTCTAATTTACTATCTATGAAAGGAGTCTCCAGTGTTAGAGATGAAGTTACTTTTTTTAAATCTTCAGGACAGACGAGTTTATACTTTGTTGTCTTTTTTTGTCGTTTGTCTGTTGTCTTCAAAACAACAAAAATACAGACTGTAACTAAAACGTCACCACGTACAGAATTAATCTGTAGAATTTTACTAATAGACAAATCTGTAGAATTGTAGTAATAGGAGTTGTAACTTTGTGCGCATGAAAGGTTTTTAAAACCCAATCCGTCATGAAAAAATGAGGTAATGTTGAAACTTTAATGAAATGGCTAATAAGTATGCAATCTCAGACACTGATTATTTCACCCAAGTGGTTCATGGAGAGAAAGTTTCACACACATGTAGAGAGGGATTCACACATCCTGCTGTGGCTGTGAACTCACTTTCCGTCGGGGTTGAAGCCACTGGGATTACTAGCATGAGCAAAAGGACAATTTGTGCAGTTTTAAAGACACACACACACACACACACACACACACACACACACACACACACACACACACACACACACACCACAATTATAATATCTATTAAAGCCATGCCTAAATCAAATCTTAGCAACACAAAAAAATTATACAGTAGGGTTTTATTTTTGTTTTGTCTTTTTAAGTAAACATATGAAAAAATTTATGAGGACCGAGTGTTTACGAGGACAATTGTCATTCCTACAAGATCATTATTATTCAATCTCAGTGTAACCTTAAACATAACATTTGCACACTGTGGGATTTTGTTTAAAAGAAATCCTCATGGGGACCACAAGGTCAAAACTGTCAGAACATTTGTCGTGTCCCCTTAAAACTGCTTTTTTTGGCGTCAGATCTTTCTTTCCTTATAGGGACATTTGGTGTCTAGTAGGATATAAAGACATGCATACCACCGCTATGCCCAGCCCCCCCCCCAACCCCATACACACACACACACACACACACACACACACACACACACACACCTCCAACACACACACAGTCCTGGTGATTTTAGCAGTATATAAAAACATGATAATTTATCCACCTGCTCATCCACCCTAACAACCACCCACCTCCCCAACCAACACATGCACAGACACAGACACAGACACACACACACACACACACACACACACACACACACACACACATACTCATACACCCCCCACTTCCCTGCAAAGTCTTAATGCATCTAGCAAAATAAAAACATGATCTCTCTCTCTCTCACACACACACACACAGACACACACACACACACACACACACACACACACACACACACACAGTCCTTATATGTCTACCAAGATATACCAATATGATCATACACACCCACAAACACACACACACACCACACACACACACACACACACACACACACACACACACAGTCCTGATGTGTCTCCTGGTGTTAATGCCATTACATTTGTCTCTATAAACCCCGTTGCTCTCGCGGTGCTCCTCGCTTCATGAGTGTAAAATCGAAAACAATCTGTTTGCTTTAATTAAAATTATTCCCACTGCGGCTGTTTATAAGGCCACAGGCTCAGGAGCTCAGTGTGAGCGGGCCGCAGATTAGCGATGGGAGACTATTACAAACAGGTCTGTTGGACAGAGGAAACGGATCAACGGCTTCCTGAGTGTGTGTGTGTGTGTGTGTGTGTGTGTGTGTGTGTGTGTATGTGTTTATATGTAGTTTCTGTGTGTCAGCTTCACTTGAACTGAGTACATTTTACTTCCATCCTTTACATACTAAAAATATTAAAACTTTAGTGGCATTAGTGGCAAGAATACACACTTTCCCAATCCTGACAGAAATGTAAAATAATCCCTTATTTTCCAAAATATTCCAATTCCCTTATAAAATTTTATCAAATGAACATAATAAAGATCATATTCACATATCATCTTTAGTGGCAATTATCGTGGTTTGCATGTACGAGAATTTTTTCATGGTGTACTCTTCTTATTATTTTTTCGGGCTTCTCCCATTAGGGGGCGCCACAGCGGATCATCCGTCTCCGTACCCCTCTGTCCTCCACATCTGCCTCTTTCAAACCATCTACCTGCATGTCTTCCCTCATCACATCCATAAACCTCCTCCTTGGTCTTCCTCTTTTTCCCTTTCCTGGTGGCTCCATCCTTAGCATTCTCCTACTGATATACTCCATGTCCCTCCTCTGCACATGTCCAAACCATCTTAATCTCACCTCCCTCACCTTGTCTCCAAAACGTCCTACATGCGATGTCCCTCTAATAAACTCATTTCTAAACCTGTCCATCGTCGTCACTCCTAACGAAAATCTCAACATCTTCATCTTTGCTACCTCCAGCTCCACCTCCTGTCTTTTACGCAATGCCACTGTCTCTAATCCATACAACATCTCAGGTCTCACCACAGTCCTATAAACTTTCCCTTTTACTCTCACAGATACTCTTCTATCACAAATCACTCCTGCTATCCCTCTTCTCCACCCACTCCACCCTGCCTGCACTCTTTTCTTCACTTCTCTAACACACTCTCCATTACTTTGCACTGTTGACCCCAGGAACCTGAACTCCTCCACCTTCTCCACCTCTTCTCCCTGCAACCGCACCACTCCACTGCCCTTCCTCTCATTCACACACATGTACTCTGTCTTACTCCTACTGACTTTGATTCCCCTTCTCTCCAGTACATACATCCACCTCTTCAGGCTCTTCTCCACCTGTTCACTACTCTCACCACAAATCACAATATCATCCACAAACATCAGTCCATGGAGACTCCTGTCTGACCTCGTCCGTCAACCTGTCCATCACCACTGCAAACAGGAAAGGGTTTAGAGCCGATCCTTGATGCAGTCCAACCTCTACGTTGAACCAGTCTGTCATTCCAACTGCAAACTTCACTGCTGTCACATTGTCCTCATACATGTCCTGCACCACCCTCACATACTGACACACCAGACTTTTTCATACAATACCACAACTCCTCTCTCTCCACCCTGTCATACACTTTCTCTAAATCCGCAAACACACAATGCAGATCCTTCGGTCCTTCTCTATACTTCTCCATCAACATTCTCAAAGAAAATAATGCATCTGTGGTGATCTTTTACAGCATCAAACCATACTGTTGCTCACAGATGGTCACCTTTTCTCTCAGCCTGGCTTCCACTACTCTTTCCCATAACTTCATGGTGTGACTGAGCATCTTAAATACTCTGTAGTTGTCATGGTGTACTGATGCTAAAAAATATGAAAAACAATATGAAAAATTAAAATAATAATAAAGAATATTAACTATACAGTTTGTGCAGGGAATGTTAAGTGAGGCAGTGCAATAAATACATATACAGATGCATACAGAACTTTTGGTACACACTGAACAAATTATTTTAAGTGAATAAACTTTTTATTTATTTTTGATTATTTTTATTACTTAATACTAAATATTGTATACAGTATTTTGATTATTTGTTTTGGTTTAGCTTGTTTAACTTGTTGGTAAGGCGGAGAGCGTCTGCGTATACTGTATACACGCACATTAACAACATCATTAACAAAAAAAAGGATTTGGACAACGTTTTCAGCCAGATGTGGTTCCTCCCCGAACTGATTCAGGGATGTGCTGCATGTGGCATTCGAAGAATTTGATTTTGATATTTTTAATCGCTGTTCTGAGATACTAAAGACAGAAGTGTTCACACGATGCGATTCATCAGTGAGAAAATCAGAAAATATTGATCTTTCAGTATTATTCTCTGGTTCAGGAAATCATGTCGAGTCCCAGAGGTGATGGGTGTAGTTTGGGTTTGAGTGATCAGTGGACCACTAAGACACCAGTTCTATTCATTCCCAACTGTTACCACAATGTTGGACGCACACAATTGTCTTGGGATGCATTTGGCAACCTGCTAGGAGACCTTGTGCACCTTTATGAAGATCTGCTTGGGTAGGAGTGGAAGATCTCCTGTTATAGAATTATAACAAGGTGGCGTTTCTACATACATCCACAAAATCCAGCGGAACAGAAGAATCCCAGAAGAGAGGAGCTTCTTGCAAGAGCAAACGAGGACTTCATGTGGAAGGGGATGTTCAAAAAGTGCACACCAGTCGCCAGTCAGGTGTCTAGAAAGTTATCGGAATGTAGTGTGTGTAGTTTACAGAGGAACTTTTTTGGTTTTTTTGCTTGAGCAGGATATGAATGAAGCAGAGGATAAAATCCGGATCGGCCTCGAGGTGTGAAGGAAGGTCAGCGCGCGACTGAAGAAATTGAGATCAATCCTCGTTAGTGGCGTTTCTTTTTTCCTTTTTTTCCACGTCAACAAGTGGCTCTAGCATGGATCTGTCAGGTAACCGGCTTGTTAGTACAGGATTATTTCAGCCGGCAGACGAATAGTTCTCACGAGCCGTCGCTTGTTATGACAGGACCTACATGACCGTTTCGACCTGACGATGATGCATGCTGCTCTTTCCTCCTTCTCTCCCTCCGTCTCGCTTTCTCTCTCAGGGGAAAAGGTCAGCTACTGATGCGCAGCGCAAACAAGACTCAACCTCCATTTTCCGCTACGGGAGACACTCAATTACGGCGCTGATGAAAGTTCACCGGCAAAAAATGGCACAGTGGAAACAGGAGACGAGGAGCAGCGTTCGGAGAACGACGAGGCCGAGGACTCGCACCGACACTTCGCCACGCCACGCCACGAAGAAGCCTTTCTTTCTTTCTTTCCCTTCATTCCCTCCCTCCCTTTCGTTTCCCTATTCTTTCCTACAGTATATATTTTCCACTTTTCTTTCTTTCTTTTTTTTCCCTTTTTAGTCTTCCATTTTTTTTGCCAATTTCTCTTTCTTTCTTTCTTTCTTTCTTTCTTTCTTTCTGTTTCCACACATTTCTTATTCCCTCCCTTCCTTCCCTCCTTCCCTGTATGCCAATTTTATGCCCAGTATCTAATCTCCCCTTTTCTTTCTTTCCGCACATTCCTTCCTTTCTTCCTTCCTTTCTTTATGCCTATTAACTAATTTCCTTTTCTTTCTTTTTTCCACACATTCCTTCCTCTTTCTTTCCTTTTTTTTTTAGTCTTTCTTTCTTTCTTTCTTTCTTTCTTTCTTTCTTTCTGTTTCCACACATTTCTTATTCCCTCCCTTCCTTCCCTCCTTTCTTTCTTTCTAATGTATGTGTGTGTGTGTGTGTGTGTGTGTGTGTGTGTGTGTGTGTGTGTGTGTGTGTGTGTGAGTGAGTGATGTGTCACTTTGTCACTTGCTTGTGTATAAACGTGGGGTTCGGATCAACTCTTTGTTAAGTGATGAAATAAAAATGAAACTTGAAGCTGATTTACTGTGCGTTATTTGTTTTTCCTATGAACACACGCACACACACATACACACACACACACACACACACACACACACACACACACACACACAAGCACACCCACATTTTTCACACACTATGTGGTTATTAAGTCTCAGAGCTGTGTGTGTGTATTTGGAAAAGGACCTCCTCGCTTTGGTAAAGGTCACACGCACACACACACACGCACACACACACACACACACACACACACACACACACACACACACGCTGGAGTGGAGGAGGAGACTGAGAGATGAGGAAAACAGATGAGATGAGGGGGAAGGTTTCATTAGCGCTGATGAGGACGCCGGGTGGAAATTGGACGTTGTGGAAGGTCACATGTCTGAGAGGAAAATCAAATTGTTGAAAGAAATGATGATGTAGCGAGTGAATTACGGCGTCGCCTCATGATTCGAGCGAAACCCTGAAAAGATCCACGTTAGGAGGAACTTCCTAAAGAACTAGTGAGGAACTTCAGAACAACAATATGAAATCATTGATAGACTGTAAGGACTCTCAGACATAAAGTCTCAGTTCCACACGGAGTGAAACAAAAACATTTCCACAGAATTTTAGATCTGTTTTAATTTACTGAAGAAACATGAACTTTCCAGCCGTGTGCTTCTCCTGTTAGCACCAGGTTTCTTATCCTTCATTCTGCCTGTTTCTCTCTCTCTCTCTCTCTCTCTCTCTCTCTCTCTCTGTCTCTCTCCCTCTCTTTTTCTTTCTTTCCATCTGTCTGTCTGTCTTTTTTTTCTTCCTTTCCTTCCTTTTTTTATTATTTCTTTCTTTCTTTCTTTCTTTCTTTCTTTCTTTCTTTCTTTCTTTCTTTCATTTGGATATCCTCATTGTTATTTAGTTAGTTAGTTTGTTTCTTACTTTCTTTCTTTTTGGCTCTACTCTTTGTTTATTTGGTTTCTTTCTTTCTTTCTTTCTTTCTTTCTTTCTTTCTTTCTTTCTTTCTTTCTTTCTTTCTTTCTTTCTTTCTTTTTCTCTTCCTTCCTTCCTTCCTTCCTTTCTTCCTTCTGGCTCTCCCTTTTGTTTGTTTATTTGTTTCTTTTTTTTTTCCACCTGCCCCTTTTCACACCTACCATCCTGTCATCCTCTTTTTCTTTTTTTTATCTGACTCCCCACATACCTTCCTTCTGTCATTCTTTCCTTCCTTCCATCCTTCCATCCATCCTTTCTTTTTTCACTTCATAAAAAAATCAACAGGTAATCAAATAATAATTTTCCCCATTGTGTATGTACACTATATTATATATGTGTATATAAGAATATCGTTAGATAATATTGGTGAGGAAAAAAGAGGCCTAAATGAGCAATAAACAGCTTCTTCTTTATGATGATTCCTAGTTGTTATTTGTTGGATATTTAAAAAATAACTCATGGTTATGTGTGTGGATACGCACCGAGCCGAGAGTTTATTAGTTACCAGATTGATATATTCAATAAAGCCGTGGCTCAGCGTATAAAGACGTACGATATTCCCGAAAGAAACCCCTCAAACGCTCGCTTTGATTTCGACATGATTTGTCTTTAATTACTGTTTGGTAGCCGTACTTACACACGCCAATTATCATGGTGTGCTTTTTAAACAGGTGTGTATTAGCGTGTTAATAAGTGTGTACGTGTGTGTGTGTGTGTTTTCTCTCCCCATGGCCCACACGAGAGCAGCGATTGCGAGATTTACTCTTCGCATATCTCGCCGCTCTTGACAACTGTTGCCTGGTGATTTTCGCTCAGCACTAGCTAACTCCGCTAACTCCGTTCCCTTTCCATTCCGGTGCATTAGTGCCAATAATTAATCCAGACGAAAACCCGCCGCGTCGCACAATAAATGTTTTCCGTTTTCATTAATAGACAACTCATTAGCGCCTAATGAGTGCGAGCTACACTTTTTTTTCCCCGGCGCTGCGCGGGCTGCTAGTGTAATGCGGAATCTAATTAAAACGCAATACCAACACTGTGCGCTTTTTTTCCTCTTTCTTTCCCTCTGGTTAGAGGACACGCTTTGCTGCGTCGCTTCTGCTTTCATGATGCATAGCTTTTCTTTTGTTGTTGTTGTTTGTTCATAAGTGTTGGGGAACAAAGGGAGGGAACGTAAAACCTGATTAAAAACATCACTCTCTGGAAATGAGGCCACGTTACATCTTTCCCTCGTTTTTCTTCCGGTCTGAATGACGCCGTGGAAAGAAGAAAATGAGTTGCTAGGAGGTAGCAGAGGTTCACCGTTTCAGGCTAAAGAGATAAAACAGAACACTTTTCTATTTGTTTGAGGTGTATTTTGAGCGAGTGATTTCTCATGGAAATGCTGAAGGGGAACAAGAGGACTGGATTAACATAAGTGGGTCTTTAGACCATAATACTGTTGTTAGTTTATGATTTCAGAAAGCAGGCCAACATTCACCATCATTCTCCAACAAACACCACCATGCTCTGACAAACACTAACATTCTCCACCAAACACCAACATCCTCCAACAAACATCATCATTCTTCAACAAACACCAACATTCACCATCATTCTCCAACAAACACCAACATTCTCCACCAATCACCAACATTCTCCACTAAACATCACCATGCTCCAACAAACACCAACATTCTCCACCAAACACAGCTATTCTCCAACAATCATCAACATTTTCCAATAAACATCATCATTCTCCAACAAACACCAACATTCTCCACCAAATATCACCATGCTCCAACATTAAAAAACACCATCATTCTCCAACAAGCACCATCATTCTGCAACAAACATTAACATTCTCCAACAAATACTAACATTAACCATCAAACACCATCATTCAATACCAAATACCAACATTCTCCAACGAACACCATCATTCTCTTTAGTAAATTATATATACATGAAAAATCTACATAAGTACAGAAAGGAATTACATTTACTTTATTACTGTCAACCAAAACAGCCTCGAAACGCACAGCGCCATCTTGGAATCTTCTTTGTGGAATACAGAAGCGTGAACATTTAGTATAAAGTGTAGCGTTGAAAAATTATACAGACACAAATCAGAGTCTGAGAGGAAATCGAATCCGATCGCTGTCCTGCGCAGCACAGCCCTGAATCCGGTTTATGTTCCGTGTCTTCTGGTGAATCAGTGAGGCTGAAGTGTAAGAGCGTGAATGAAATGACTGCAAAATTACAACACAAAGAATAATTTTTACATTTCAAAAAATCCTGAAGATGTCCGTAACCCTAACCCAAACCCTAACCCGAACCCTAACCCTAACCGTAACCCGCAAATGGGGTCCCGTCCATCTGCGTCAAAAAGCGACGCGAAGGGGGTACCCTCGCCGTCGGATGTGGACGCCGTCGGACGCAACATTCACAGCGTCGATATGTGACGATGTGGGGTGAGACTGTGTTGGATGTGGAGAATGTAGTGAAACTTGGTGTACTCTTTTATGGAGAACATACATGAGATGACATGTGTTTAAATAAATGTCTCCCAATGTGAATAGCTCTAGTGGCTCTGACCATGAGTTCTTACAGGAACAGGATTGTCAGGGTGACCCTCAGGACTTCAGCAGCTCCTTTCCCTTTTCTTTTTTCTTGACTAAATAAGGTCTCATTGTTAATTTTTACACGAAAAAAAGTCCTACCACGGTTTAGCTTTAAGCCAGATTCTTGAACGGAAAGAGAGCTAGATAGAAAGAAAGAGGAAAGGAGGGAAGGAGGGAGAGAGTAAATGGAAGTACGAGTTCTTAAAAGCATCTTAGTTC
The DNA here is from genome assembly GCA_024362625.1 of Silurus asotus. NCBI lineage: Eukaryota > Metazoa > Chordata > Actinopteri > Siluriformes > Siluridae > Silurus > Silurus asotus. The sequence continues at coordinate 7,079,756 of MU564352.1, read as the reverse complement.
GATCCAGATCCCTTCCTCTTAAATAAAGACAGAGTGGGAGCGGAGATAAGGCAGGATTCATTCGTCTTGTTCAGACCTCTTCAGCTCAGTGTCCTTTTCTCCTCTCTCTCTCTCTCTCTCTCTCTCTCTCTCTCTCTCTTTCTCTCTCTCTCTTTCAGTTCGTCATTCACTCCTTTTTTCCTCAACTTCGAACTGTCTTTCTCTTTGTCTTTACTCTTTTTTTTTTACACAACTTCGTGTGTTTGACTTTTGATGCATCTCTACTTCACCTGACTTACTTTTGTTTTTTTCTATAAAGGGGCGGGGCTAGTCAAAGGTTACCACATGACCATTTTATGGATCAAATAAACGAATAAACGGATAAACAAACAAATAAAGAAATAATAAATAATAGTAAAAAGACACCACTGGCCAAAATCTGTTTTAGATTACCAAAAATAAATAAAAAAAAACCCGCACAAAAACATACGAGGCGATGACGACTTGCGTAATGCTAAATGCGTGCGTAATGCTAAAGGCGTGCGTAATGCTAAACCGGGGGTCGGGTTACGAGCTCCAGGGAGCAAAAGCTAACGCGAACAAACGCAACCCTGAGCGGATTCACGGAACCTGGCATACGGTTTCAAAGATGAGTTTATGAAACGAAAAGCCGAGCTTTTATATTGATATAAAGGCAGAAGAGAGAACACACACACACACACACACACACACACACACACACACACACACTCTGAAGCACACAGCTTCCAACAGAAACACAGAAGAAAGTGAATAAAGGGAAAGACGACGAGGGAATTGTGTTTTCTCTCTACTCCGATTGTGCTGCTGTGTTTAATAAAAAATCAGACAAACTTGGAAGGAACGCGGCGTGCAGACAGAGACAAGAATTTGGCTCTTCATGTACTCGACTGATCACTTCCAGTAACATCTGGATTCAACATCACAATGCAGCGTGTGTGTGTGTGTGTGTGTGAATGATAGTAAAAAATGTTAGAATCTTTAGAATAGTTCGTACAATCTGGCTATAAAAAAAAAAAAAAAAAAAGAACGTAGTCGCTTGTGTTGTCACGCGCAGCAGATCGCTGGATGCAGTTTATCCTCCATTTCTTTGTGTAAAAGATAAAGGTCAAAGTGGAAGCACATAATAGTGGTGTCATGATCCTCGTCATACTAAAACAGTTTTTGCAGATTTGCTCTCATATGAAACTTGCATTTTTATCAATAGCACCTAAACAACGAAAGAACTGTAATAAATGGACATTTGGTGATGAGGACAGGTTTCCCTTTTAAGTCTGGTGTCTCTAAAGGTTTCTTCCTCATACCATCTCAGGAAGTTTTTTCCTTGCCAACGTTGCCACTGGCTCGATTATTAGGGACAAATTTACAATTATAAGGAACATACTTGAAGGCATTTAACTTTTTAACCTGCTTATTTCTGTAAAGCTGCTTTGAGACAATGTCCATAGTTAAAAGCATTGATATACAATGATATATATACTGAAACCAACTCAATGAAGAAAAAAAATACTTGTAAAAGTAATTACAGTGTTTTAAATTACATTATCAAGACCCCAAATTGAACTTTTGCTTTGTTTAATTGCCGGATGTGTTGCATCATGGTGGATTTTGGTGTTTGATTTGAAGACTTGGCGCATCAGTAAAACAAATGTTTAGTGATTAAAAATAATTATTTGCTGGAGTCTATTGTTTTTTTTTTTCTATAATTTTTTCATATCTAAAAAAAAAAAGGATAAATAAATCGCGTTCAAGGCCTTAATTTTCCCTCTTTTTTATTTATTCATTTATAACTGTAATAAAAATTGAGAAACAGAAACACACACTGCGCTAATTGCGGGTTAATAAAATGACTGCCGTTAAAATTAATGTGTTCATGCGTTATAAACGCGTTCATTTTGACGGCTGTAATAATTATATATTATATACACAATAAAACCTCCACAATACCAGCAGTACCAAACAAGTATTTTTTTAATGCTGTTTTGTACTATATTAGAAAATAAAGAATGAGGAATAAAAAAGAAATGTATTTATAACTATTTAAAAACCCATGATTTAGGCTTAAAATGCACCGAAAGCACAAAAGAGGGCGCTATGGAGGGCAATGTATTACAACTGTTTTACCGCGAGACTAAAGTGCTCATGAGTTTCACCACTGTGCATGGTGATGAGCTGAAACATTTTTCAGTTGTGAAAACAGAATCTGATGAGATCCACAACCGGCAAATACAGAGGTATTACTGTAAAAACTGTCTTTCGGCTTTTCCCATTAGGGGGCACCACAGCGGACCATTCGCATGTTTGGTTTGGCACATGTTTTTACGCTGAATGCCCTTCCTAACGCAACCTTCCCCATTTATCCGGACTTGAGACCGGCACTAAGGCTTGTGCAACCCTAATGGCTGGGGTCGGTTCCCTGAGCGGGAATCGAACCCGGGCTGCAGTGGTAAGATCGCCACATCCTAACCAGTAGACCACCAGGGGAACTTGAGCTATTACAGTATATGTTCATATATATATACACTGTATATATAATCCCTTTGCATCACCTGAGTCTTAATGAAGTCTCCATCTATTCTCTATTCTAGCGATTAGCGATGTTCCTACTGTCTGTGTGTTGAGTGTGTTGGGGAATGATGCGTCGGTGGTGGTGGTGGTGATGGTGTGTAAAGCAGCGTGTGCTGATGAGCTTTAGTGTTTATGAGGCGCGACACAGCTGTCAATAATCTGGTGTTGTTTTACGTGTCTCTAATCCCGGAATACAGATGAGTCCATTACAGTCCAGAGCATGAACACAACACATTTAAAGTAATGGGCTTCTGTTTCATCACACTAACCTCAAACAGAATTGGACATTGACGCACATGCACGCACACACACCTAAAGCCCGATTATGAAACAGAAGTGCGAGGCTTTTAAGCAAATGGTGGCCGTGTTTGATTACTGAAATAGCGCGGTTGAAAGTAAATGCAATCATCAGTGAGGCCATTAAAACCTTGTCATTAAAGGGATTAGAGCCAAAGCAATTAGACACTCCGGTATCGCTACCGGCAACCGGGAGGCTAATATAAAACACGCCTGAGAGAATCTATGAGGTAAGCGGAATGCTAGTGTATGTGTGTGTGTGTGTGTGTGTGTGTGTGTGTGTAAAAGAGGGATGCAGAAGAGAGAGAGAAAACGTGACTGCACGTGTATAAATATGTATTTGAAATTAGAGTTAATAGAGAAAAATTCCCCATGTTCTCTCAGTTAAAGAGGGGAGGGGCCCAGTTCACTGTCAATCACAGCAAAACTAGCCAATCAGATGTGTCTGTGAGCTTGCGTATGCGGAAGAGGGCCGGTAGCGCATGTGTGTGTGTGTGTGTGTGTAAAGCTGCCCTTCGGTGCTGTAGTTCAGGAGACTGATGAATCAGGAAGAAGAGGATTCAGAATGTAGACATAAGAGACAAGTCAAGAGATAGAACATGAAGAATAATGGATTAAGAAAGATATTAAAAAAAAGATGTGCAAAGAAAAGGGTTAAAAGAAGAAGGAAAAAGGGAAGAACTATAGAACATAGGAACGAGAAAAAGCCAAAAAATATTAAAGAAAAGGGTGCAGAAGGTAGAAGGAGGAGCAAGAAGAAGAAAATAGACATGTGAAAATAGAGAAGGAAACAAATGGTTAAGGTGAAAGAAAAGAAAAAAAGATGAAAGAGGGTAAAGATTGATCACTGAAAATGTTCAACTTTGAAAAACTACAACTTTGTACTGAAGAAATACGACTTTAGGAACTTTTGAGGAAGTAACAAAATACAAAAAAACCCCAAGAACAAAAACAAGAACAAAACAAGAAGTAAAATGATAAATGAATAGGGGAAAAGTATGTATGAAGTGAATAGAGAGAGAGAGAGAGAGAGAGAGAGAGAGAGAGAGAGATGAAAAAACAGGAGTGAAACCTAAAAAGAAACAAATGAAAGAGGGTAAAAAAAACTGAAAGTAGATAGAAGACGCTAGAAAATGGAAAGGAAATGCAGGTGACGAGAAAAATAAGAAGAAGATAAGATCCTATGGGACAGAGGAAGGCAAGAGAAGAGACAGAGAAGACATGATGGGGCATAAAAACAGATGAAAAAAGGTTGAATAAAATTAACAGGGAAGGAAGATTCAGAAGAAGGAGAAAACCGAAAGAGAACAGAAAAGACAGAAGGAACAGGGATGAAAATGCAGAAGACATGGGGACAAAAAGTGAAGAAAACAAAAGAAGAAGAAAATTAAATGGGGACAGAAAAGACATTCAAAGCATTAAAAAGAAAGTAAGAAAAAATGGCAGAGCATGAAGTTTATGATCTTTATAAACAGCAAAACAGAAAGAAGAGACTAATGAAGAAAGATGAAAAAGAAAAAATTTTGAGAAATGAAGTGTAAAAAAAATGTGGAAGAGGTAGAGAAGGAGGACAAAAAGAGGAGAGACATTGGGGACAAGGCACATTGAGACAAAAATAGTAAAGGTTGAAGAGTATGATGATGAATGGAAAAAAGCTGTAGGATAAAATAAAGGGAAAGAAATGCATGGAAAAAAGAAAGGAGAGAAATGAAGGGACAGACAAAGTGTCCAGTGATTCCAAAACACATTTTTTAAAGCTGACTAATGCATGTGTGTGTGTGTGTCTGTGTGTGTGTGTGTGTGTGTGTGTGTGTGTGTGTGTGTTCATGGAGAATGACTTTAGGGTGTAACTAAGACTTTCGGTTTAGTTCCAAAGACAGCTTGCTCACAGAAAAAAGAGCAGAAAAGACAGGGCACAAGAAAAATGCCCCCGAAGACGACGTTCCTTCCATTCCTGAGAAAAAAAAGACGGATATTTGGATATCCAAGAATAAACACTCGCTGGATTCTTTCACTTCTTCCCTCCAGATTTTCAACAAATACTTGAAACTCTGGAAACTTCCATCCTTCTCGAAGTCTCTCTTTATCTATTCATCTTACAAAAAGACATGTAGATGTGTAGAGGGAAAAAAATCGGGTTGGATGGATTTATTAATAAAGGTAGAGGAGTCCTATTCAAAGCAAATCTGGAGCTAGCGAACCTGCTGAGAAACAAATCCACTTATGAATTTGTGCTTTTATATTAAAACAAAAACAACGATGGAAAGAAGATGTTGAATAGTAGCCCAATAGTAGCAGCGTCTATTTTTAAACAAAGGATTCATTCTACATTGACTTTTCCTTATAAAAACCTTTCTGAGCACACGTCTGAACCTGACTAGCCATGGCTAAGTGTGATTTAAACATAGAAGCAATCAGATTTTGCGTGTCACTGAACATGAAATGCACTTACAGATACATCTAAACGCATACAACGTGGGTTTTTTTCTTGTCATTATCCTGTCAGATTACCTCAGGTTAGCCCGCGAGCTAGCATTACCAGAAAAGATTATAAACACTTTAAATCTTTCTGTCATCCAAGTGAATTTTTAGCTTGCGGATCTTGTCAGGGAAATACGCTAGGCGGCTAGCTAAATGGATTCATTTCATTCAAAAATGACTAATAAGCTAATTAGCCGTATAGAGGAAAGATTTCATAAAAAAAATAGGACTTTTTCTGTCATATTTTTATACTTTACTCTCAAACTAGTTCATGCTAACTAGCATGATATGGTAAAGATTACTCTAAAATAAACTTTTTCTTAGACACCTTGTCAAATTAGTTTAAATTATCCAACACCAACATGCGATTTTTCTCTCAGAAATTCTGTCAGACTACTACAGGATAGCCAGCTAACTAGCATAAACAGTTACGATTATGAACACATTGATGTGTTATGAATGTGTGATTGAGAATTTAAGGAGGATCTGTCACTAAAATAATTACCTATACCATTTTCACTCAAGTATATTCATAGTCAGTAATACAACTTACTATAAAAAAATAAAACAACTATAGCTTAATTAGCAAGCTGATTTAACATTATAGAGTAAAGATTCCACTAAAATCTGACTTTCTCTCAGACACCCTGTCAAATTAGCTGAAACTAGCCAGGTAAATAGCATTATAAGGTAAAGATCACACTGAAACATGACTTTCTCACATATATTCTGTCAGATTACCTCAGGATAGCCAGCTAGCTAGCATAACCAGTTTAAATTATGAACACCTGGATGTGTTATAAATGTTTAAATGTGAATTTCTTCAGGATTCTTTCACTAAAATATGCCATGATAAGGTAAAGATTACACAAAAATACGTCTTTCTCACAGAAATTCTGTCAGATTACCTGACGTTAGCCAGCTAAGTAGCATAACTATTTTAAATTATGAACAACTATAAGTTATGAATGTGGGGATGTGAATTTCTTAAGGATCTAGTGATCTAATCACTTTTAGTTTGCTACAAGCTTTTCAATCATGACTATATTTGCAAAGCAAAGAAAAGAATTCTAACATGACAAAAAGAAAAATGAAAAGAGAAGGGGGAAAGAGACAACGCTGGAAAACAAGTGAGAATATACACACAAAGATGAGAAGATGTAGCTCAGGAGACTGAAAATGAACGAGAAAGAAGAATAATAAGAATGAGACATGTAGAGACAAGTCAACCGACAGGACATGAAGAATGCGGGAAATTAAGAGACCCGAAAGGACGAAGTCAGATGGGTGTAGACAGATAGCACTTGGAGAGAACAAAGAAATATATTAGACAAGAAGGTAAAGAAATAAAAAGAAAGAAGACAAAGAGGATAAAGAAAATGGAGGAATATTATTATATTTGTTGTCTTAAATATGACTTTCTGTGAAAAGAAAATGGTATGATTAGCTATATTAACATAAGACTTTAGACACCCTGTCAAATAAGCTTAAATTAGCCAGCTAACTACCATGATAAGGTAAACTTTACACTAAAATCCAGCTTTCTCTTAGATATTCTGTCAGATTACCAGTTAAGATTATGAGCACCTGGATGTATAAATGGGAATGTCTTGGGGATCTTGTCACTAAAATATGCTAGCTAAAAACGTTTAAAGTTTAACTTTCCAAGACTATATTTATATGACCAACCAATCAGAGGATGGAAAAATGCTGATGCTATTCTGGGCTAGCTAGCTGGTCCTGTGAGGTGAAATCTGATTGGTTAAAGAAATGAAGAAAATGAAGGGAATAAACTGTTGGGAAAAAGATTATACAATTTCATGCAACAAATATTAGAATTTAGGTTGTAAATGTAGGTCAGTGCGTTTGATAGTGTTTAGGCCAGCAGAGAAGGGTTTACTGGCCCTGACCGCACACCACTGCTAATCTGATGGGTAACTTGAATACGACTTTCTCTCATACATTTCTATTAGGTTAGACTTAATTAGACAGCTGACTGTCATTATAAGTAAATCATACACTAAAATATGACTTTCTTTCAGATATTCATTTAGTTTAGCACATGTTACTAAGAGATGTCAGGTAGCTCGAATAATTTCTAGTGATTATTAGCAGATCAGTTCTCTCAAAAAAAAGAAAATGATCAGATTTGGCTTATAGCTTGCATTTTTAAATGGGAAAAATTTTTTTGTCACAGATCTTGTAAATTAGCTTGAATTAACCTAATAGTTAGCATAACAAGTAAAGATTTGGAATACTTGGATTTGGTTATTATCATTTTATTATAGCTAGCTTACTAGTTTAAATCGATCTTGACATAGCAAACAAGCTAGATAAAATTTTCAAATAATTAAAAGATTAGCTAGCATTTTTAACAAACATTCGTATATCAGTTAAGTTCCTTCCATATTCTGCAATTTGCTTGAATTAATTACCTAGCATTATTAGTGAACTTTTCTAAATTGCTTCATTCAAAATTCCTGTTAGATTCACAGGAATCACGCAAGTCAGCTAGCTCGCAATGTTACAGGAATATTAAAGAAACGTGAACACGTGACGCTCCTGTTAGTTTAGCTAATAGTTAGCTTTATAAAGAGTAATTCTTTTCTAGAAATACACGTTAGCAAAGCTTAGCAAGTTAGCTTTATAAGCAGTAAATATTCACAGGTTTCTTCTTCGATATATACATCCAAGACTGGGGAAACGTCGCAGTAAAAATTAGGGAGAGAAGGAAACAGAAGAAATATTTTGTCTCTCCTGCTTTTCTTTGTCTCGTTTCCACAGGAGTCACTTTAATCCAGCGGCAGACGGCGCTTTTAATCCAGCTCAAGCTCATCGAGCTCACTCTAGCAGCAAATTGGACAACACGGCAAGTGCTAATATACCTACATCATCTCTATTCCTCATTCTCATTCTCCCTTTCTCTCCACGCTGAATGCATGATGAGAGGCCTCATCTGCAGCTGGACATCTCCTTTCCTCCCCACTTAGCGTCTGATTAAAATTTCTTCTCCCCATCCCAAAATGCTCATTAGCTCGACCGGAGCGGCGGCCGTGTGAGCCGGAATAAATTACGCCAATTTGTGTGTACTCAGAAAGGAGACGGACTTCCCTCAAAGATCCTGACTCTGCTGATACTGCTGATAAAGATGCACACACTGGGAAATAACACCAAATAAGCATCCCATGGCTATCAAGAACATGAAACAATATTAAATAAGAGTCCTGCAGATTTCTATACACCTGTAGGTGCCATGTTGCCTCGGTAGAAAACGCGCTTGAGATCCGAAATGAAATTTGCTTCATATTCTTAATATGTTCAATCAGTCAAGACACATTTCTATTAATCAATAGGGTCTTTAGCGATGGTGCTATAAGCAGGAGTGGACTAATCACTAACCGTGATGGTGCTGTCAAGTTAGCATCAGTATATAGCTGAGTTACTGTTTTCAGGGTCTTAAAAAGTCTAAAACAGTCAAAAATTTTAAAGCCCTGAAAAGTCTGTTCTTGGTGTTAAATTCTCTGTTTTATGTCTTAAATAATTTTAATCAGGTCCTTATTTTCCGATGTTCATTTAACACTACCTGTAATGCTTATTGGATTGTATCGCAGACGTAAAACATAAAAAAAAATATATTTTGTTTTCTCAGCTATGGGGAAGTGCAAGTTTAATGATACTAAAAATAATTTAGGACTTGGTTAAGGCCAGTTGCTAAGAACATATTTGTGTTTGTGTTTTTGATGTCAAGATAAAGGTCTTACATTTTATTCTTAATGATATTAAAAAGTCGTACATTTAACTTTGTGAAACCTACAAAAACACTGTGTTATATATGTATATTCCTGCAATTTTCTTAAGTTCAACAATCATCCCATACTACTCAGTTAGTTAATATATAATTTACATTTACATTTGCGGCATTTAGCAGATGCTCTTATCCAGAGCGACGTACAAAAGTGGTTTGAGTCTCTAGCCATGAATAAATCTACACCGGTACGCCAGATTACAAACTTAATATAAATATAATATTATAATAATATATACAGTATATATAACTATATAACTGCATAGCTTCTGTGGGAGTCACGTGATAAAAAAGCGAACGACTCAGACCAGATGACTCATGAGATAAACAGCTCAATTTTATTTCCTGTGTAATGCACTGCACAGTGTTTATGGAAGTCGCATGACAAAGAACGACTCGGACTAGAAGAGTCGAAAGGCGAACTACAAAAGACAATAAATGAATCACTCTTTTAGACGACTCGTTCTTCCAAATCATATTAAAGACTCCTTGAACGATTCGTGAACAAGAACCAAACAGCTTGGTGGTACTTTAGTGTAAACTTTCCATCATTTGTCCAAACTACCAGACCAACTACACTAGGACCAATACACCAACTTACCTACCATGCACTAGGTACCTCTTTTTGACCTTGAATTTTTGGTAATCAAGCCAAAGGCTTATTGAAACTTTCACTGAAGGACATTTAATAAACAATAAAACATGCAACTAGCATGGGTTTGTGGTTGTTTTATGGTGTATCTCAGTGCCCAACACTTCTGCTGCAGGAGATTTTCCATCAACACTTGGGAATGAATCAGATATCTGAGAGAACATGTTCAGATCGATGTGTGTGTGTGTGTATGTGTGTGTATGTATGTCTATGTCTCCATTCGTTGTTATAATGTGATCTAGCACCGGGCTAACACCTCAGCCGCAGGAGATTTCCCATCAACACCTGGGAAGGAATCAATGTATCTAAGTTGGCACTTTCAGATCGATGAGCCAGCATAGGAATAGGTGACAATAGAGAAATAAAACCATGGCAATGCTGTTGTCACCTCAGCCTTGGAAAAAGATATGCAGTTTTTCACTGAGCGACAATAAACATCAACTTTATTTTAGGCTGGATCAACTTTGCGTTTTCTGCCATGCAAGAACTGAAGGGTACTGAAGGTCAGACAGAAAAAAGAGTAAAAAAGAGAAAATGGACAGACTGCACAAACGTTGGCGTCTTCTACAGGAAATTAAGTTTAGTCACTTGAATGAGGCTTTTGTGGAAGATCTGCTAGCAAGAGACATTTCAAAACCAATTCACCAGTACAAGGTTATGAAGAAAAAAGTGCTCTATGTCTGGCCTCGCAATCAGGGTTCATAGGTCCGTTATGCCAACAGTGGTTACATGTTGCTTTTCATCACTGATATCTTTACATTCTCAATGCAGCCTATAGATCTGACCTTGATGCAAAGCTTCCATCGGCTAAGTTTAACGAATTCAATCAGGACTAAATGGAAATTATTTACATTGCAAATTGATGCTGTTTATGTGTAAATCTTTCAGAAGCATTTCATGTCAATTAAAAGCCCAAGTCCTGACTAATCCTAGTGTCTGAAACATGTTCAATCAACTCACATCTGTGGGGGTTTTTTGTTCAATGTCTGAAACGATTTCAGTAATGTTTTTCATCATTCTATGTTAAAATTTTTAGCTGAATGCCTTTCAAAATCCGCGAGCCAACCACTTGTGCAACATGGCCATGTTACTGGCAGCCATGTTTCTGGCAAACCATGTAGCTGGCAGAATGTACACAGATTCAGATGGTCAAGAGTAACCAGATTCCAAACCAGCATCCTGCTCTTTCCACTGGATAGAAATGTCACTGAATTGGTTTACCAAAGGTTGCAATAGTAGACATTTTTTAGCTCGTACTTCTTACGTCTTACTAGTCTTCTAGGGTCTGCATTGTCTCACAAAGGCTAGACATTGCCACCTCTCTCATCTCCAGGGTCCCCGGTTTGACGTGGTTTGGTCCTGCTGGGTTTAGTCCTGATTCTTAAGTTGACTTCAATAACAGCTGCTAAGCAGGGTCCTTGCTAAGTAATCCACCATTTAATGGTAAAGGTACAGTACAGAATGATGTATGAGTGTGTAAATAGATTGGTGTCCCATGGCCAAGAGGAAGAAATACTCCCTGGATGGTCAGAGGTGGCAAAAGTACACACATCCTTCACTTTAGTAGAAGTACAGATACTCATGCTTTAAAATACTCTGGTAAAAGCTGAAGTACTGACTACTTTAACTTGTGTAAAAAAGTATAAAGAAGTAAGATCTCTAAAATGTACTTAAGTTAAAAAATACCCATTACCAAAATATCCTTGTAAATGTTTTAAAGTAATTATGGTGTTTTTAAATGATGTAAATTATCAGGACACCAAACAAAACCTTTGCTATGTTTCCGCATGGATGGTTAATGAGGTGACGCCAGAGAAGCCGTACCTCTTCTAACTTTCATACGTATTACATCATCAGAGAATATTTGTTTTTGATGTTATGAAAACAAATATTCTAATAAACAAATATTTCGATGGTAATTCTTTTGCATTAACATGTTATTAACGTGTTAATTATGACAGCCGTAATTGACATATACATACAAAACGAATTTCAAATGTTGTTACCTAATAAATGTATCCAGGCTGAACATCCACCGTATAGAACACAAGCAAAGAAAAGATGATGATCAGGTGATCAGGAATGTGTCTGTCGTCAATACTGATACCAGAAAAATATTTGTAAGTACAGTAACAAAGTATTTGTTCTAAAATAGTCCCCTTGCACAGCAATACGGTGCCCCCAAACATTCCAGACACTTCTGGAATGTTCCAGACATTCTGGAATGTGTCCTGGAAGTCTTTTTTTCAAAAGCGTGTCAAGCACCTTCTGCTATTTGTGCCAAATCTTCCTAACGGTGTCAAAACAATGACCTTTAAGCTTTAGATTCTTCTTCGTAAAGAGGGCAAATTCCGCAGGAGCCAAATCTGGCAGAAATGAGATCATGGGGATTGTTCTCCGATGATCATCATGCATAAGTTGTCGAATGGTTTTGCTATTTTCTGTGGTTAGGCTCATTAAAGGTCTTCCTGATCTCTTGTTGTCTTCCAGTGATGTTCTTTGGCTCTCGATGCAACTCAAAATACCTCAAATGACTGTTCGCAGGATCACTGATGTCATGTATGTCATGTCAAACGTGTCTCTGGCAGATTTCCCCAGTTTCACATTAGCTCTTTGTTCTAATTCGTTCAGAAGAGCACCAGTTAGCACCATTAGTCTCGAAACGCTTTGATACCACCTCGTATTATAAATGCATTAAAGGGTGACTTTTTAATACAGCATTTGACCCGCTGTCTGTCCTTCTCGCTTGTAGCTCGCTAACTCATCCTGCTGCTTGGCTGTCAGGATCGACTCTAACAACTTTAACATCAGGTTATCAAAATGACTTTCAGAGATCTGTGAGAAATCATTTTAGGTGTTACTTAAAGTCCAATATTAGGAGAAGAGTGTAGATAGATTGATAGATTGATGGATGCTATTGAACTTTTTATGATGAATTTTAAATCAATGCATGTTTATTTTTAGCGCTAGCACTCGAGGCGGTCGCGGTATTACTCTACACGCCGAAGGGGGAAGCGAAACTGTATAGGAGAGACGTACTGTCTGTTGACAGAGAGAGGAAAAGCAGCTGATGGATGGATAGTAAGTAAAATTATAGCTCTGGGATCCTCCATCAATAGAGGTAGTCCTGACTGACCCCAATTCCCTGCAGTTAGGCACACACACACACACACACACACAGACACACACACACACACACACACAGACACACACAAACACAACTGGAGACCTGCAGGCAAAGTGGGTCAAAGTCTGCACAAAGGCGTCGTGGCCTTAGGAGAAAAAATTCAAGGTTAAACACTAAGACAGATCCGATCACTGACTCAGGAGTTTAATGGGTATTAATTATTGCTACGCAGAAATCCGCCATTTTTCTGTGCTGTGTTTAAAAACCCAACCCAACTTGGACCATCTTAAACTCCTGACCAGTCAAGGCAAAGTGCTCACATTAAATGAGTATCGCGGTATGATAGATAGAGGAAAGAAAGAAAGAAAGAAAGAAGGAAAGAAAGAAAGAAAGAAAGAAAGAAAGATGGATGGATGGATGGAAAAAAAATTTAGAAAGAAAGTAAAAAGGAAGAAACAAAGAAGGATGGAAGGAAGAAAGGAAAGAAAGAAAGAATGAAGGATGGAGGGATGGATGGAAAAAAAAGTAAGAAAGAAAGAAAGTAACAAGGAAGAAACAAAGAAGGATGGAAGGAAGAAAGAAAGAAAGAAAGAAAGAAAGAAAGAAAGAAAGAAAGAAAGAAAGAAAGATGGAAGGAAAGAAGGAAGGGTTGGTGGGTGTGTGGATGGATGGATGGATGGATGGATAGATAGATAGATAGAAAGAAAGAAAGAAAGAAAGAAAGAAAGAAAGAAAGAAAGAAAGAAAGAAAGAAAGAAAAAAAAAGAAAGATGGAAGGAAAGAAGGAAGGGTTGGTGGGTGGGTGGATGGATGGATGGATAGATAGATAGATAGATAGATAGATAGATAGATAGATAGATAGATAGATAGAAAGAAAGAAAGAAAGAAAGAAAGAAAGAAAGAAAGAAAGAAAGAAAGAAAGAAAGAAAGAAAGAAAGAAAAAAAAAGAAAGATGGAAGGAAAGAAGGAAGGGTTGGTGGGTGGGTGGATGGATGGATGGATAGATAGATAGATAGATAGATAGATAGATAGATAGATAGATAGATAGATAGATAGATAGATAGATAGAAAGGAAGAAAAAAAGAAAGATGGAAGAAAGGAAGAAAAAAAAGAAAGATGGAAGGAAAGAAGGAAGGGTTGGTGGGTGGGTGGATGAATGGATAAATAGATAGATAGATAGATAGATAGATAGATAGATAGATAGATAGATAGATAGATAGATAGATAGATAGAAAGGAAGAAAAAAAGAAAGATGGAAGAAAGGAAGAAAAAAAAGAAAGATGGAAGGAAAGAAGGAAGGGTTGGTGGGTGGGTGGATGGATGGATGGATAGATAGATAGATAGATAGATAGATAGATAGATAGATAGATAGATAGATAGATAGAAAGGAAGAAAAAAAGAAAGATGGAAGAAAGGAAGAAAAAAAAGAAAGATGGAAGGAAAGAAGGAAGGGTTGGTAGATGGGTGGATGGATGGATGGATAGATAGATAGATAGATAGATAGATAGATAGATAGATAGATAGATAGATAGAAAGAAAGAAAGAAAGAAAGAAAGAAAGAAAGAAAGAAAGAAAGAAAGATAGATGGCCTCCTCCCTAAGGCATGACTGTACTTACTAAAGGTTTTTTTTTTTGCACCCACTGACTGTAAAAATAAGTTTAAAAAAGTAAAGAATGTTTTCTTGCATCGATTGCGTTCTCTTATTGCTGACATTAATTGTGTCCCAAAGTCTGGTGTGTTGTGTTTTTCCTTTTTTTCCCTTAAAAAAAAAAAATGCATTTTCCGGAGAGGGCCATTAACTTTGGCTTTGAAATATCAAGCAAATTAACGTCGTCTCAGGACAAAGGCAAGCGCCCCGGCCTTTGTGTCACACTCGTCTTCCTTATCATTAGCCTTTAGCGAGAGAACACAGCAATTATTTGACATCAGAGGGCCGAAGAGCTGTTCGGCTAAACAACGACAGACTCATTATGGCGGTGTTTCTTTAAAAATAATTAGACGTTGAGGGGAGGATTTGCTACCTGACGGCAACATGAGCCAGAGAGAACGACTAAAACACACACACAGACACACACACATACACACACACACACACGGGCAATAAAAACAAAATCATCTTCCAGGTTTGACCTCACCTTGATTCATTCAATCTGGTCTAAGTGTCTTTGATCACAGCTTCATATTATTTTTCCTTCTCTCCTCTCGTTCCTCCTATAATAAATGGCACTCAAGCAACTAAATATACACTAAAGGGATGAAAGTATGTAGACTCCTAAACATCCGATTTCACATGTAGTCCATATTTGCTGCTATTATAAGTTCCAATCTTCTGAGATCATGTTCTACTAAATTTTGTGAAGATTCATTCAGCTAGAAATGTGTTAGTAAAGTCAGGTACTGATGAAGGTGAGGAGGTTCCTGGGGTGCAGTCAGCGTTCACATTCATCCCAATGGTGTTCAATAGAATTTATAGCTCTATAAAGCAGGAGATGTTCCACACATTTCCAACCTATGGAAAGCAGATCTTCATGGAGCTGGCTTTGTGCACATGATTAGAGTCGTGCTGGAACAATGTGATATTTTAGTGTGGGTGTGAAAGCAAGCAAAAAAAAAGGGATTAGGTTTGATTCATACATTATCTCAACAAAACAAGACGTCTTAGCAAACAAACAAATGTTAAACATATCTCACATTATAATAAACCAGATTTGTGACTGTAAGAACTGGTTTCTAAATAAATATACATTTAAAGAAATTTAAATAAAATGATGATAATAATATATATATATATATATATTGACATACTGTGAAAAAAAATAAAAAATAAATATATAGATCAGTTTGATTTATTTACATTCGGCAGATGCCTTCATCCAGTGTGACTTATCTCATTCATACAAATGAGCAGCTATGGGGATGAAGGGCCTTGCTCAAGGGCCCAGAAGGTGCAGCTTTTTGTGGCTGGGTTTTGACCTCATGTCCTTCAGACCTAAATACAGTAAACACTGTGTATGTGCTCATCGTAATTGGTTTCAGTACAGTATAGAAGAGATGCTAGTTACTCCGCTAGCTAGCATGAAATTTTACATATGAATGTACCGTAAAACACAATTGAGACACTGCCACTGAGCATGATATAAAATGTAGGCGTGGTATTTTTTGTGGTCCTCCCCAACACGGTGAACTTTTTTTTAATGTATTTTTTTACTTGGCTGTTGTTCACACATTAACTAAGAGTGGGTGTGGCAGTGGGTGTGGCCTTTTTTGCATTTAAAAACATTCAGTCCAAGTAGTGTGTAGTACCTACACCCTCACACCCTTATCCGAATCCTACGAAAGCCTCCAACAATCCCATGAAATCACACACACACACACACACACACACACACACACACACACACACACACACACACACTCACACACACAGCCAGCTCAGAACACACAGGGATCAAAGGATGTGCAGCAGACAGGACGATCACACGTGGATGCTGGACCATAGCCTCGATGCTAACACCCACGAATCCTGAGATCCATTTATGAGTCATGGCTTTAACAGACCCAAACACACATATACTGTATATACACACTCACAAAAAAACACACATACCCCTCACACACACACACAAAACCTTAGAAGAAGTGACAGCGAAATGCCAGATAGATCTTAGAAAGTCATGACAGAGTCCTGAAAAAAAAAGAACAATTATATATATATATATACAGTGTTGTGCTCATTACTAAGGAATAGTAACTAGTTACAGTTACTCGTTACTTCATTCAAAAAGTAACTCTGTTACTTTGTTGATTATTTGCACCAAACAGTAATGCGTTACTGTTAAAAGTAACTTTTTAGTTACTTTTTTAAAGAACCTTCTTTAATGTTCCCATTAATGCCCTTTTATGCGTTATGGTGTATACAACCACAAAACTGACCTAAACACAAAGTCATTTTTAAACACTATTTTATTAAAGTCAGACCAACACAAGCTGAATATATCACAAGGATTTCTAAAATAAAGAACAAAACAAGCTGAATAATAAATTCACAATCAAAAACTAAAGTGGCTTCTGCTGTTGTGTTGAGCTCTCAAACATGTTCCTTTCACAGCTGAAGTATGAAAACTATCAACAATGTAGAACAGAACACCGGGGTAGCTTCTAGCTTCTAGCTCCTCGGGCATGGAGCTTCTGGAGGTGTTTCAACAGATCGGAGTAGCTGTTTATCGCAGTAGATACGAGCTTTGAACCAGAAAGACACAGCTTACATTTGACTTAAAAGTTTTTGTCTTTATACTCAACTAAAGTGAAATAATGAGCATATTTCCACTTTGAGAAACTCGTCTTGCTCTCGCCTCGACTCGCCGTTACTGCCGCACAGACCTGAATAAATGGAGTGGTTATCCACTAATCCTACAATGTGTCTTCTTCCTTTTTATAGTGGTTCATCCACCAATCCTACAATGCGACGCTGCTGTAAGCAGGTTAGGCTGTAGTCTACTCTTCAGAATACCACGCCTACATTTTATATCATGCTCAGTGGCAGTGTCTCAATTGTGTTTTACGGTACATTCATATGTAAAATTTCATGCTAGCTAGCGGAGTAACTAGCATCTCTTCTATACTGTACTGAAACCAATTACGATGAGCACATACACAGTGTTTACTGTCTTCGGATCTGAAGAACATGAGGTCAAAACCCAGCAACAAAAAGCTGCACCTTCTGGGCCCTTGAGCAAGGCCCTTCATCCTCATAGCTGCTCATTTGTATGAATGAGATAAGTCACACTGGATGAAGGCATCTGCCATATGTAAATAAATTAAACTGAAGTCTGAACACTAAGGTTTCACAAAAATACATTTATAGAATGCCTTCGTTTTGCTGCATCTTTATATTGTGTAGAACGTCTTAGGATGCTGTAGCATGGATTTCTTCCTTTACTTGAACTCGGAGACCCAAACCCGTTCCAGCATTACAACGAAAGCCAGTTCCATGAAGATCTGCTTTTCATGAGTTGGTGTGGAAGATCTCCTGCTATAAACCCTATTCAACATCTTTGGGATAAATGTTTCATGCTGACGTCACGCCAGGCCTCCTCACCCACATCAGTATCTGATATTAGTTTTTTTAGGACATGTGAGAAAGTTGCCATGGCAACCCGTAGTAGGAAAACTTTATAGCATGTTGACTTAGTACATGTACATGAAATCGCTGCGTGTGTGAACGTAGCATTACTCATTGTGAGGAAAATCTGACACGCTCCAATTATTGTGGGGACATTAAGTCCTTTAAGGTCTTGAAATAAGGGCTAAATATACACACACACACACACACACACACACACACACACACACACACACACACACACACACACACACACACACAGGATGATGATTCCTGAACAGACATGAAGTCTCTCTCAGGAGTCATCACAAGTTCACCTTCACCTGCTGTCCAAATAACAAGAGTTACACACACACACACACACACACACACACACACACAAATGCAACACTTTATAGCATGGTGTTATATAGAGGGTGTTTATTGAATGGCAGATACACAGCTTTTCTCATCTATCTATCTTTTCTTCCTCCTATTCCTTCCTTTAACCCTTTTCCTTTCTTCTTTTCTTCCTTCCTTCCTTCCTTCCTTCTTTCCCTCCTCTAACCATTCTCTTATCCTATTTCTTCCTTCCTGCTCTACTTCCTTCTGTAAAAACCCTTCCATTATCCCTGTCCTTCCTGCCTTCTTTCCTTTCTCCACCTCTTCTCTCACCCTTTTCCTTCTCTTCTTCCCTCCTTCCTCCACCCCTTCTCTAATCCTCTTCCTTCCTTCATACTTTACTTTCTATCATTCCTTCATTCCTTTGGTAATTCTTCCCTTTCTTCCTTCACACCTTCTTTTATCCCTGTCCTTCCTTCTCTTCCTTCCTCTACCTCTTCTCTCTTCCCCTTCCTTCTTCACTTCCTTTCTTTCTTCCTTCCTTCCCTTCTCCACTCCTTCTCTTATTCTCTTCCTTTCACCATGCTCTACTTTCTTCCTTGCTCCACCCCTTCTAGAATCCTCTCCCTTCCTTCCTTTCTTCCTTTCTGTCTGTTCATTCCTTGATTCCTTTTTTCCTTCCCTCCTTTTTTCCCTCTTTCACCGCTTCTAACATTCCCTCCCTTCCTTCTTTCCATTTGTTCTGCATTCTCTTGCTTTTTCATACCTTCCTGCTTTTCTTCCTCCCTTCCTCTCTGTCTGTTTTTTATCCTAGTGTTTCTTCTTAATTCTGTCCATCATTCATTCCTTTGTTTGTTCCTTTATTCCTTCCTCCAACCTCTTCTGTCATTTCTTCCTTCCTAAATGGGATGAATTTGAGACACAGACCTGGCAACCCCACATATAATCAATCCCACCCAGTCTCCTGCATGTGAAATGCCCAAACACTTTCCTCTGATGTCTTGCTTTTAAATGACTCAGTTTTTATAAATGATCCACTGCAGACAAGTGTGTGTACACTATATATGCTACAAGTGTGTGTGTGTGTGTGTGTGTGTCTTAGCCTACTTCATTTTAATGCCAAACATTTGTCTTAACCAATGGGCTTCTACATTAAAAGCTCATTAAGCTCAGAAACTTTCCAAAGCAATTGTCATGGAAAAATGAGAAGTTCTTTTCTGCAAGATAAAAAATAAAGAAATTGACGATGAGAGAGTAAACCTTTTTTTTCCCGAACGTTTGTGTAATAATGCCTTATTCCAAAAAGCAATCTTTTGCTATTCCATTTCATTTTCCATTAAAAGTGACATTTCATCTGGACGAGACCCTCAGGGGGAAAACTACACACACACACACACACACACACACACACACACACACACACACACACACACATGGCTAATGTGATTCTATCTGTGTGTGTCTGTGTGTGTGTGTGTGTGTGTGTGTGTGTGGCTAAGACTCCCTGCTGCCTCTGATCAAAGAAAATGGCATTATTTGCAGCCATCTGAGCAAACTCAGTGTAATTATGTTCAGTATCCTTGATTGCTATTCATGTAATGTATAATTGGTAAAGCCATGTAATATTTTGAAATGTTGTGCCTCGAAGCGATCCGGGTGCAGCCACCAATCCTTAACTCTTTCATGCTCTTCTTCACTTAAAGCCACTAAAGGATGTTTTTTTGTACACTTTTCCAATTGATATTGCTTTAATACGACTCCACTGACTCTAACAAACAACAACGTTCTCCAAGTAACACTAAATGTCTTCAACAAATACTAATACACGCAAACACACACTAACATTCTCCAAAAGAAAGCATAAGTGGAAATTTTGAGAGGAACCAGATTTAAAATGGAACCTCAACCTTATCTGGGTGGCACTGAATGTCTTTTTATAGCAGTACACCAACACAATGAAATAAACACACAAACATACGGCAACAATCATTAATATTCATCTACAAACACCAACATTTTTTCCACAAACACTAACATTTTCCAGCAAAATTCCAGTCTCGCAACAAATTCCATCACTACAACACACACCAACACACAAACATTCTTTAAAAAATACTAACAATTTTCAACAAACACCATCATCCTCTAACATCATGTGGGATAGTATGTGTGTGTAGGTGGTATAGATCAATAAAGTGAATGTAAAGGGTCAAATATTTAGACATATATGTAAAAAAAATAAACATACACAGTTTTAAAGAGAAAGTGAGCGAGAGACAGAAAGAGAGAGAGAGAGAGAGAGAGAGAGAGAGAGAAACAGGTCTCAAAACTAAACCCAACACTGAGCTTTACAAAATCCACACACATCAAAAGTCACTAAACGGGTGAAGCAATGTTTTTGTGTGTGTGTGTGTGTGTGTGTGTGTGTGTGTGTGTGTGTGTGTGTGTCTGTGTGTATATGTGTGTGTGTATATGTGTGTGTGTGTGTGTGTGTGTGTGTGTGTGTGTGTGTGTGTATGTGTGTGTGTGTGTGTGTGTGCGTGCGCACAACTATTTCATACAAACACAATACTGTCCAGTAAACATCAGCATTTTAAAGACTTCTGTCCAAGAAAATCACCATCAAATAAGTTTCCCAGGTAATGAGTAACAAACACCATATTACACCAATTACCACATGCAAACACCAACATCCATGTTTACTTAACACTATTAACTATTAAAAAACAATAATAACCCTCAAAGACATTCATCAACATTTTCCAACATTTACCGAAAAAACATCATTATTCTCCAACAAATACTAACATTTCACACCACCAAGATTCCCCAACAAACACCATCATTCAACAAACACCAACATTTTCTAATAAACACCAATGAATTGCAGTAAAAACCCCATCATTCTCCACCAAAGACTAAAATTCTCCATCAAACACTAACACACTCCAACATACGCCACTGTTCTCTATCAAACACGAATATACTCCAAAACACACCCTCATTCTCCACCAAACATTAAAATTCTCCACCAAACACTAACACCTATCAAACACTAGCATACTCCAACACCAACATACTCTAACAAACACCAGCAGTCTCCATTGAACACCATCATACTCCACCAAGCACCATCATTTTCAAACACAAACATACTCTAACAAACACCAGCAGTCTTCATTGAACACCATCATACTTCACCAAACACCACCATTCTCAAACACTAACATTCTCCAACAAACACCATCAGTCTCCATTGAACACATTATTATACTTTACCAAACACCACCATTTTTAAACACTAACATTCTCCAACAAACACTGTCAGTCTCTATTAAATATCATCAGTCTCCATTAAATACCACCATACTCCCCCAAACACCACCATTCTCAAACACTAAGATACTTCAACAAGACGCATGCCAGCACAGACAGGTACTTGATGAACTGAGACATAAAAGAAGAATGAAAAAGAAGGAAACTGGAAACAGAAGATGAAAGCAAGCAATGTTGTCTTTTTGCCTCAGGAAATGGAGATCCTGTGGTGGTGGGCTTTGGTCTGAAGATGCTGGGGTTAGTGGTAAAAGTGGTGTGTGTGTGTGTGTGTGTGTGTGTGTGTGTGTGTGTGTGTGTGTGTGTAGGTGGAATAGATGAATAAAGAGAATGTAAATGGTCAAAATGCTTAGACATATGTCTGGAAAAAAAAACCAACAAGAAACAGTTTTAAAGAGAAAGCGAGAAAGACAGAAATTCTAACAGGTCACACACACATCAAAAGCCACTGAGCTGGTAGAGGAATGTGTGTGTGTGTGTGTGTGTGTGTGTGTGTGTGTGTGTGTGTGTGTGTGTGTGTGTGTGTGTGTGTGTGTGCAACTATTTCATACAAACACAACACT
Source organism: Silurus asotus (assembly GCA_024362625.1). Taxonomy (NCBI): domain Eukaryota; kingdom Metazoa; phylum Chordata; class Actinopteri; order Siluriformes; family Siluridae; genus Silurus; species Silurus asotus. The sequence continues at coordinate 7,057,468 of MU564352.1, read as the reverse complement.
GTCCAGTAAACATCAGCATTTCTAAAGACTTCTGTCAAAGCAAATCACCATCAAATAAGTTTCCTATTTAATGAGTAACAAACACCATATTACACCAATTACCACATTCAAACACCAACATCCACGTTAACTTACCAATAATAACTATTAAAAACCAACTCCCACATTCATTCACCAATAATACCCCCAAATACATTTATCAAACACCCCTAATTAACATTCTCCAATAACACCAACACACTGCACCAAACACCGACACACTTCAACATTCTCCAACATTCACCAAAAAACACTATCATTTTCCAACAAATACCAAACTTTTTCAATACCAACACCAACAAATACCAAGATTCCCCAACAAAGATCATCATTCTTCAACAAACACCATTATTCTCCAACATTCTGCATCATTCTCCAACACCATCATTCTTCAACAAACATCAGCAGTCTTCAACAAACACTATCATTCTCCAACAAACACCACCATTTTTTTTACTCCAAACTTTTCAATGAATCAATGTATGCCACATTATTTTATTTTTGGGAATTTGTGTACTTTTGTGAGTTGTTTAAACACACACACACACACACACACACACACACACACACACACACACACGCACGCGTTGGATGTGTTCGAGTTTTTAAACAGCAGCGAGACAAAATCCGTTTATCCGAAATTGGCATGATTATGATGCGTTTCAGTAAACGAGCCTCAGTCATCAGGGACGACACAGAGATCGATAAAGGAAGTGTCCCAAATTAACCTTATCTGCACACTGCTGGTTCTCACACTCCTTTTTTCCCGCTCCCTCCCTCCATCCCTCCCTCTCTCAATCCTTTACTCTTTCTCTAAAACGCTGACACACACACAGGAACCTGAGCTGCTGTCTATCAATTACTGCATCTGCCTGTCAGCTTACATCTGTCTGAGAAAGATGGACACAGAGAGAGAGAGAGAGAGAGAGAGAGAGAGAGAGAGAGAGAGAGAGAGAGAGAGAGAGAGAGAGAGAGAGAGTGAGAGAGAGAGTGAGAAGCAACAGAAGAGAGATGTTTGGACGTGACTACACAACTACTGGGTGTATTAGACTCAGAATGGAATGCAAATGTAGCCTCTATGCACAAAAGTATTGACACAAATTTATAGGACATCTTTGGATGAGACCCAAACCTGCACAGCTCCATGAAGATCTGCTTTCTATGGGTTTGGAAGATGTGGGAGATGAATGTGAATGCTGACTGCACCCCAGGCCCCCTCATCTCACAACAGTACCTCACTTCTCTAATGCTCTTGTGTAAAAGAATTTTCACAAACCTCCAAAAAACCTACTGAAACATCTTTTGAGAGGAGTGGAGATTAATAGAGGAGTAAATAGACCATGTGGAGCAAATACCATCTAATAGTGAGATGTCCACATACGTTTCTCCATACTGTCTTTCTTCCACTCTGTTAATCGTTTTATCATCAGTTTCTTTCCTTTTTTTAAACGAACACTTTAAGTGGTATGAGAGTGATTAAGCCAAACGCCGCTCTTCATTAGCACCAATCTTAATTTGAACGCCGCTCATTTCGACCCCTGACCTTTTCCTCCACCCCGATCCTCCTCCTCTACTTCCTCATCTTTTCATTTCTCCTGTCTTAATTTTCCCTGTCTTTTTTTTTTCTTTTAGCGTTTATGGCTGTCTCGATGAGAGCGAGCCGTATCTGTAATGAGCACAAGCATTAAAGATTGCTCATCGGGACCAAAGCAGGAACATTAGCCTGAAACGCTGCGTGCTAGCTAAAGCCGGCTTATCGCCGAGCACTCGGGATCTCAATTTATTTCCTCGTCTGAACAACGGCATAATTACAACTAATTAAAATACCTAGGAGTTTTTCAGATGGGAATGAAAATGAAAAAAAAAAAAGCTACCCAGGCTTCAATAAGTTTTAAGATTAGACAGAGTTTATGAAAGAACTTCAGGTGAGTATTAACACCGTGTGGGATTTTACTCAACTCAAAACCCTTTTAATAATTAGCACGAACGTCAAAATGAAGAAAATGTCACGATTCTCACACATTCACATTCTAAAACTGGAATTAATGGGAAAAAGCTTCCTTTTTCGAGTCTTACGGATGATGTGAGAGGGAAAAGGAAGAAGAGCATCCGGTGGAGTGTTTTTTTTTCCCTGTACGCTGCATTATTACATTATTGATGGAATAAACCAAAACCACAAACATTCCTTAACAAATATTAATATTTACCAAGAAACACTGACATTCTTCATCATTCCCCAACATCAACATTCTTCAACATAAAAAAAAATCACCAACATTCTCTACCAAACACCAACATTCTCCTCCAAACACCAATATTCTCTACCCAAAACACCAACATTCTCCATCAAACACCAACATTCTCTACCAAACACCAACATTCTTCATCAAACGCCAACATTCTCTACCAAACACCAACATTCTCTAACAAAAACACCAACATTCTCCATCAAACACCAACATTCTCTACCAAACACTAACATTATCTACCAAAAACACCAACATTCTTCATCAAACACCAACATTCTCTACCAAACACTAACATTCTCCACCAAACACCAACATTCTCTACCAAAAACCAACATTCTCTACCAAAAACACTAACATTCTCCACCAAACACCAACATTCTCTACCAAAAACACTAACATTCCCCATTAAACACCAACATTCTCAAACATTCACCAATGTTCTCTATAAACACCATCATTCCCCAAAGTACACTTAGAAACACTATTATCTCCAAAATGTAAAAAAAATTAAAAGGATAATATTTTACATCTTTCTCCATCATTCCCCAACATCAACATTTTTAAAAAATCACAAAAATTCTCCACCAAACACCAACATGTTTCACCAAACACCCACATTCTCCAACATTCTACAAAAACACCATTATTCTCAAAGAAACACCATTTCCAACGTTGTCTTCTTACAGTGTAATTCCACACACAAAATCTTCTGACAGTCAGTGCAAAACAACCCGGACAATCCACCGCACCCTGCCCCACCCTGCTCTGCCCCACACCCTTCTCTGCCCCACCCTGCTCTGCCCAGCCCTGTCCCACCCTGCCCTGTCCAGCCATGCCCCACCCTGCTCTGACCCACCCCAGCCTGCTCTGCCCTGCCCAGATTGCTCAGCCCTGCCCTGCTTTGCACACCACACCCTGGCCCATTCTGCTTTGCCCCACACTGCTCTGCCCCGCCCTGCCCCACCCTGCTCTTCTCTGCCCCGCCCTACTCTGCCCCGCTCTTTCCTGCCCTGTCTCACACCATGTTGCACTAGACTGAAAGAAGTACATGAGGCCCATACAAAAAAACGGAACAGAAATAAAGATGGATGAAGTAAAATATGTACAGATTCCAGCATGTACAGTGAGCACACACACACACACACACACACACACACACACACACCGACTCGCCTCTTATACACCTTTTATCTGTTCCTAGTGATGAGCTTCTCAACCTATATTTGAATACATCTTATTCCTCTCTATCTCGCTTCCCCTCTTTCTTCATCCTTTTCTTTCTCTTTCTCCCCACACCTCTCAAAGTGCTCAGAAAAAAAACAGGACGCTCGAATTAGGGACTTATTAAAGATATGAATGCGAGATGAAGAGCTCATATCAGATGATTAGTGAAGTGCACAAGTGCACTCCGGCTCGAACGAGTGCGAATTCAATTCATCTGCCTCTCCTTGATGAGTCTCTCACAACTCCTGTGGGGAATCTACAGAGAAAACTCGAGTCACAGAGACTCCTGGACTGGACGGTGTGCATGGGGTTTGATTTGTTTCTTGGGTTTGATGGATGAAACTCGCCAATATCGTCGTCATCTTCCGTTCAGGAGTGAAGCTGATTTAGAGAAATGCACTTTGTTCAAATGTGTTGTAAGAGCAAGTGGTACGAAGTAGAAATGTTACAGAATTTCTAGTAGGAATTTCCAGGATAATTTTTCAGAAGGAATTTCTAAGAAAAAAAATCGGGAGGCTTTTGTAAAAGGAACTTCAAGAAGAAATTCCTGAGAGAAATGTCTTTAAATATTTTTTGAAAGGAATGTTAAAAAGGAATTTCTAGGACACATTTTGAGGAATAATTTGTAGGAGAAACATCGAGGTGAAATTTTTGGAAAGAATTCGTTAGAGAAATGTCTAGAAGGAAATTCTAAAAAGAAAATCAGGGAATGAATGAATATAGAATTATTATGAAAATAAAAATTATGATCATTTTAAAGTGACTTTCTATAATACGTTTCTTTAAGTAAAAAAAAAAATTATAAAAAAAAAAATTATATATTATAATAATAATGAAAAT
>MU564352.1:7044136-7050450 GCA_024362625.1 Silurus asotus | reverse complement strand
TATATATACACAAAAAGAGCCTAATTACCATTAAATTTTTTGGATCTTTTAATACAGGTTCGAACCAGAAGATACTTGTTTCTGGTGTCCACCGATTTTCAAAATCTTTCTGGGTGCTATATATATATATATATATATATATACACAAAAAGAGCCTAATTACCATTAAATTTTTTGGATCTTTTAATACAGGTTCGAACCAGAAGATACTTGTTTCTGGTGTCCACCGATTTTCAAAATCTTTCTGGGTGCTAAATAAGATCCAGTCCAAAATAGAATTACAGGACTCCCTTACAACAAACCTCGATGTAGCACATTGTGTGATTTCGCAGTACAATAAAGACAATGGCATTTCTTCAATTAGGACTTGGAAGTGTTTGTGATGGAAACTCACACATCTTTCAGTTATCAAGCCAAACCTACGCTGGCTATAATGACGCCATTTCTATATAATATAACAGACAGACAGAAAGTTTTGTCAGAAAATGCAGAATTGACTCGAATTGATCGTTTTCAGGGTCAAGCGCAGGGTCGAGTTACGAGCACAGAGTGAAGTGCTAATAACAAAATCGCGTATTTGCTATTCAGGCGAGCTGAGCGCTATTCCGAGAGCCGTGTGAGGTATGTGTGTGTGTGGGTGTGTGTGTGTGTGTGTGTGTGTACGAGACAAAGTTCAATGCAAACAGCAGGGTGAGTTAGTTACGTGCAATTTTGACCTTAAGCCTGTATTTTTCGCGTAAAACTCGCTTGATTGAGAGCGTTAGAGAGCGCCACTCATTCTGGCGGTTTGATGTATTTATATGTCGCACTGCTGCACTGTAAAAGCACCAAGAAACCGTAGATTGACATCCAAAGCATTATTAAATATGAGTTGTCTCTGTAGAGGCTACCATTTTTTATTATTATTATTTGTTTTTTTTTTTGTTCGATTTTATGCTACATCACATTGCAAGTGAAGGCAAAGAAAAAGAAAAAAAAATAATGAACGTTTGCTTTTTGGCAACCCGGAGGCATGAGGTGTGTGTATGCAATTTCAAAAAGCTGAAGGCGCAACCCAGAAATTCAACTTTGTAAATATCGATGTGCATTTTGAAGCATGCCGACTTTGATAAATGTTTTTCAGCCTCAGTTTTGGAGAGTTTGAGCTTTTTATTGGTGCTACAATGGCAAAAATCAAGTGTGAGCAAGATGAACATGATGTGTGTGTGTGTGTGTGTGTGTGTGTGTGTGTGTTTCTGATCTCTGGCTTCTCCATACAAAAAAAGTCTCCAGTGAAAGCCAAAAGTGATGCACTATTTATTTTATTTCTTTGACGTCTCACATGGACAACACAAAGCAAACCTCTGATAAACGGACCACCAGCTGTCCATGTGTGCGATTGTGTTCTCTATGCTCACCGATGACATCTCAACTCGGCGAGCGTCCGGGTGTTTACAGTCGTCTCTGCGAAACGGCGGCGAGCGCCGACAGCATCAGGCAGCCGGGTTACAGCAGCCATTGTGTAGATATGACATGCTTTCTTATCGACGTGACAAGATGTTTTTTTTTCCCCTTTTAGTTTTTCCTGAAGCAGAAAGACGAATCTCTTCGTTTATTTTTGAAACATTCCGGTCTGGTTACGGCATGGGACAAGACGATCGGAAAAACCTTGGGGGTTTTTAGCACTTCAGGATGTTCTAGCTGACAACTGCTTTTGGTGGCAGTCTAATAAGTGAAGAATGAAAGACTTCAGATGGTTGTATTGTTTTAGGAAAAGTATTAACAGTGTAAAATGATCTAATGAGTCAATTGTGCCGTTCAAGGGATTGATACAGAAACCCACACTGGAGACTCCTTCCATGACCATATCAATGTTCTTTATTGCTTTTTGGTTCAATTTACATGCAGCTTCGACTTCACTGTTGCTATAGAAACGATTACATATTTCCTACAGCGGAACCTAAACACCACTCAAAATCCAGAATTCAACATCAACAATGCAGAGATGTTTAGAGAAGGAACGTTACAACTGTGAGCACAATGAAATTCTTTCTTCTCAAATGCTACAAATCTTAGAAAGCTGGGACCAAAGTGACCGGGTCAGTCATGATACAACACCCCTGGAACACTGAGAGTTGAGGGCCTTGCTTAAGGGCCCCAAGAGTGGCAGCCTGGTGATACTGGGGCTTAAGCCCCCTGACTTATAGATTGGTAACCCAGAGCCTTAACGTCTGAGCTACCACCCTTTTGTTAATTTCACTTATTTGTTACTTTTACTGTTACTTCTATCTATCTATCTATCTGTCTGTCTGTCTGTCTGTCTGTCTGGATATGGGGTTATCCAGCCACCTGCATGTCTCCAGGTCTTCCTCTTTTCCTCCTGCCTCATTGAGGCTCTATCCTCAGCATTCTTCTACAGATATACCCAATTCCAAAACATCCTACCTGCACCATCTCTTTATTAAACCCGTTTCCAATCCTGTCCATTCTCGTCACTCCTGATAAGATCTGCTACCTCCAGCTCCGCCTCCTGTATTTCTGTCGATGGCACCATTTATTCATTTATTTCGCTAACCGTGTGAACGTTCTATTCTCCCAATGGTTTGATAGAGTCAGGTCAGATTAACTAACTCGCTCTGCTCTTCCTTGAATTCGCTCTGTCCCTCTTCATTGGCAACTCCATTGTAGAGATGGTTAGAAAAAAAATAGCGCATTGATTAAACCACTTCTCACACCGAGAAGATGATTGTGTTGAATCGATGGTAGGTAGTTGTGCTGGTCGTGGTGCCTCAGTGGTTAGAGTTTTAAGCAAAAGATCTACAAGGACATTTAACCTTCAGCACAGTCATATCCTGCCTCAATTTTATTTAATTTGTATATATAAATATTGTTGTTTTATATATATAATATAAACTGATCGCCAGACTTCTGGGTAGGCTGGGTTATGTCTCGACTTACCACCAGAACGCATCTCCATCATAACATGGGAACTACCTATACTTATTTATTTATTTTAGCTTAATACCAATTAATCAACAATTATTAAAACTCTTGCATTTGGATCTACGGTGCTTACAACGATTGGAGGATACGGAGAAACCTGTTGATCTTGTGAATCTCTCCACATCTTCATCATTCATGTCCTCCAAGGTCCTTGCTTGAACCTTGCATGTCAAGAGCTTGAACCTTGTGGTCGAATTTTGGATTAAAATCCCGCTCAAAAATCTAAAATCTACCCACAGACTGACACCAGGACGGTTAAAAGTATACCAAGAGGTGCCCGGTGTAAAGAGTGCCATTTGTTTTAACTGCTTCAGGGTTCTCGCGAGATCTCAAACCATCTAGAGATGTTCCAGCACCAGTTTGGTTGCACAACGTAAAGATTTCAGATATTGAACTTTGAGGATAAACAACCTTTAAATCAATTCACAAAAAATACCATTCTTCAAATGTTGTTTCTCCATCATTAAAAGTTTAAAGGCTCTGAAATGGAAGAATTAGTGTTAAATCCAAAATGATCTTGAGATAAATTACTGCTCAGCAGCAGTTTGATTTCGTCCTCATACATCTAAACGGGTTTTTCCTTAAATACACATAATTCACTTATAGTTACATCTTTTACAACAAGTCTTACAATCTGGAAAGCTGCTTTGAGACCATTGTGTCCATTATGTGTCCATTGTGTCCATTATGTTCATTGTGAAAAGTAAGATAAAAAAATAAACTTTAATTAAATTGAACTGAAACTTTCCTGTAGACTTTGGATATTGTGGCTTTATGCTAGCTTGCTCACTCTGTAATATCAGCTAGGGATTTTATTTTGTTTTCGCATTTCTGCATATTTATGTTTCGTTCTCGCTTGTATGTGAAACATGTTTGTGCTTTTCCAGCATGAATAATCACCTCCATTATCTACTGTATTTCCCATCCCTGAATATCAGACAATAAAAGCCGCCTGGACACAGGAGGTATGCTGCGATTCGGGGATCATCAATATTTCTCCTGCTTTTTTTTTCTTTTTTTAGAATGCAAAAAACGAAGATATTATATTTCCTTTTATTTTTTCTTTGAGATAAGAAATCTACAGTTTTATATATCTCTATAAATATATCAGTTTTCTATCACTACAAAAGAATGAAGATAATAAATCCACATCTTGTCTATATATAAACACTGTATTATGACATTTCTGTCTCACGTGGTAATTATTAAATATAAATAGAAATGTAGATATTAACAATTATACTGTACACAAGCTTCCTTTCGGCTGAAACACCTGATGCTTTATTAACATGCAACTTTTTTTTTTTTCCAGACTTCTCAGCGCTAATCAAACAACGATACAAATTCCAGAAAAGATTGCGTGGCTAATTGAGACGGAAGCTACAGTATGAAAGAAGGTCTCACATTCGCACTTCTTTTACACATGGTGCGCTGTCAAGAGTCAAACCGTGATCATCCGTCTGGGTGTGTGGATATCAAGCTCATTAAAAGTTGAAGGACGCTAGCTACAGTATGATTCTCTCAAAGGCGTTGTATGGAACGAACAGGTGACGTGATCTAAACAAATACACAGAGGAGGATCACTGTTGTGTTTTCATTCGCATCAATGAATACCAGCGATCAGATATATGAATTCCCTTTTATTTTGATTTGCTTCAAAAAAGTTCCTGAATGTAGCAAACCTCAAACAAACATGAAGAACACAACAGAACGCAGGTGCATTTAGGACTAATAAACACTACTCAATACTAAAAGCACATGAAACTGTCAGGAGCTGTATTTAAGTACTTACGACGCCTGCGGTTTTATCATGGACAGCAAGTTGGAACTAAAAGCAAACGTGAAATTCAGCTTGAGATGTTTGACATGTGCCGATGCTGCAACGAGTCGTTTGAGGTGTTTTGAGTGGCCTGCTTGCTTCAAGGGCGGAAGAACATCATTGGAAAACGACTAAAGATCAGGAAGAGCTTCAACGAGCTCCTGAAATGTCACATGACCCAGAATCAGGAGACACGTCCAGACTCCATTGTTCTCTCAAACGTGGCATCCTGGATTCTCCAAATACACACAATCACACCTGTTTATACCTGTTTCCAATTACACATCACATTCGTTCATAATACGTTCATTTTCTGATCTCGTCCTGGTTTCGCATTCTGGTTATTGTTTCGCTCAGTTGCTCAGTCGTTCGAGATCGCCCCACTGTAATAGGAAGACAAACTACTGGGTGATACCTCTTCATTTTTTGCATTTCCAGTAGCGTTTAAGTCTCACCTCAACTGACAGCTTCATCGTTAGCTAAAATCAGCCTAGGCTAAGCAGGACTTCACAGTTCCAACCATAGATGCTAAGATTAGGAGACCAGATACTAGAGAGAAGTTCGTCTGTGTTGGTGGGAAGAGAGTTAGTGTACATTTAAAATATTCTACTAATATAATATTAATAATAATAATATCTTCTAAATATTCTACAATTCAGGATCATAGCTAATCTGATGACTAATATAGTCATACATTTAGAAACAAAGTTTTTGTTTTGATTTCAAGAAGACTTGAATCACATGCAAATATATTGTAGATACTGATCATCTAATACAAGGAGGAGGCCCAAATAACTTGCAGCAGTTCAACTGGTGGAAGTGTATCAAAGATTATATTTAACAAGATTTATTGATAACTTTAGAGCAGAATAAAGTAAATTTACGGCTGGTCCTCGTTAGAGATGGATTACAGAAAAAATGCCATGTGTGAATCTGTTTCAACTGTGAACACCCTTCTATTTGGGATCGTACAGTAACAGCTGTTTCCTCACTGGTGGCTGTTTGGACATAAAAGTCTTTTATTTAGTATTTCTGCATGTGATTATTACTACGTTATTGATCTGAATTAGATTCCCGGATGGCGTTAATGGACAGCAGATAAGAACAGATTTTCACTGAATTCCATCTCTCCTGTCTCGCCCTCACGCCGCACTTCCTGAACCACTTTCCGTTCGACTTACGGGTGAAATTTTAATTAAAGCTTCAAGCGTCACGTCAATCAGCCGTGAAAGCAGCTTTGTACGAATTCACCTTCTTTCCCCCTCCTCACAAAAAGGAGTCGTCTCTCGTCTGCCGTAAAATCAATCGACTTCGATAAAGAGGAAAGTTAACAGCTGAATACGAGTTCAATTCCACTGCTTCTGGATCAGAGTCTTTGCTCCGAGGCTGCTCTTTATCAGTTCACTTATTACATCCATCTATCCATCCATCCATCTATCCATCTATCCATCTATCCATCTATCCATCAATCTATCTATCTATCTATCTATCTATCTATCTATCTATCTATCTA
>MU564352.1:7039136-7041636 GCA_024362625.1 Silurus asotus | reverse complement strand
TCCTGCTATTGAGCCCCAACCCTTTTGGTGTTGAATGTGAACGCTGACTGCACCCCAGGTCTCCTCACCTTACCTACGTCAGTACCTAAATCTCTACAAATCTCCGCAAAATCTAGTGGAAGTTCAGATCTTTTGGAACAAACAGACTGGAAAGCAGGTTTCATTAGATGACTAAATCTAGCATTCTGACCCTAATGCGGAATTTTTGTTTGTATGTTTGTGTGAGAAGCTGGATGTTGGGTGGAGCAGCAGTGATGAAGAAGCACAAAAAATCCCAATGTGTAAAAGGAAAATCCAGAGGTGTCGGGTACATTTTCTTTTTTTTACTCACGTGTTTACTGTGTATGTGTAATTGTGCGTGCGTGTGTGTGTGTGTGTGTGTGTGTGTGTGTGTGTGTGCGCGCGCGTGTCGAATTTATTCTAAATGCTTTAGATGTTTAGATTACTCCCTTCCATGAGATGACAGTTCAATTCCTGAAGCTGTTCTCAGAGGGAAGATGATACACACACACACACACACACACACATATGCGTGTGAATACATGGGGATGTGTAAATTTGTGAGTCAGAGAGACAGATTTAAGAGATGTAAACAGGAGGCACTGGAGAAAAGAGAACAATGGATGAGAATAAAGCGGAAGTGTGAGTGAGGGAAAGAGGGATACTAAGAGAAGGTGGAACAAGATAAGAGGAGAAATAAAAGAAAGAAGAAAGAAATAGTGAAATATATATATATATAAAGAGAAAGAGAGAGAGAGAGAGAGAAAGAGAGAGAGAGAGAGAGAGAGAGAGAGAGAGAAAGGTATGGGGATAATAAAGACGAATAAGAAGAGAACAAACACTGAGTGGAAAGAAAGAACAAACAGAAGAAAAAGAGAAGAGGTAGAACAGATGAAAAAGCTAAATAAAGTGAGAAATGGAGAGTGTGAAAATAGAGGTAGAGAGATCAAAAAGTGTGAACGAGTGAACGATAAAAAGAAAAACGATAGGGAGGGAGAGAGAGAGAGAGAGAGAGAGAGAGAGAGAGAGAGAGAGAGAGAGAGTGTATGGTAATAAAGAAAACTTATAAGAAAAAAACAGCAACGACTGATGAAAAAAAGGAAAGAAAGAAAGAAAGAAAGAAAGAAAGAAAGAAAGAAAGAAAGAAAGAAAGAAAAAAAAGAAAGAAAAAGGAACAGAGTGAAAAACAGAGTGAGGCACGTTTAAATAAAAAATTTAAAGTGGTAAAAAACAATGATAAAGGAAGAGAGATAGGAAAAACGCGAATGAGAGGGAATGAGTGAACGAAAGAAAAAAATGATGAGATGACAGTTAGACAAAGGAAGGATGGAAAAAAAAAAGAAAGAAAGAAAGAAAGAAAGAAAGAAAAAAAGAAAGAAAGAAAGAAAGAAAGAAAGAAAGAAAGAAAGAAAAAAAAGAAAGAAAAAGGAACAGAGTGAAAAACAGAGTGAGGCACGTTTAAATAAAAAATTTAAAGTGGTAAAAAACAATGATAAAGGAAGAGAGATAGGAAAAACGCGAATGAGAGGGAATGAGTGAACGAAAGAAAAAAATGATGAAAGAGAGAGAGAGAGAGAGAGAGAGAGAGAGAGAGAGAGAGAGAGAGAGAGAGAGAGAATAAAGGGGAAGGAAAGAGAGATGGATGAAAGGCGAATGATCTGTAATTAAACCCCAGAGGTGTGTTTGTTCTCTGAGGAACGGGTCTCTAATAGTAATTAAAGAATCCTCAAGTTCATCTATTGAGCGCTGATTAGGTGCTAATGAAAGGAGAGAGAGAGAGAGAGAGAGAGAGAGAGAGAGAGAGAGAGAGAGAGAGAGAGGTATTGTGGAAAATGTGGTGGTGTCTGTCTCTATATCAGTGTTTTAGTTCATTACGGTTCACAGAGAGATTGGAGCCTCCTCCTATAGAGACAAGCCCTCACCATTGTGTGTGTGTGTGTGTGTGTGTGTGTGTGTGTGTGTGTGTGTGTGTGTGTGTGTGTGTGTGTGTGTGTGTGATTTTCACACAGAGCTCGGAAATCCTCTCAGCTTATAATCCTCTCATGAAAGCTAGCTGACTAGCATTAGCTGTAATTACAAAGCTAATGAGTTTAAAAAAGAAACTTATAATCATGTTTTTGTACTACATTAAATTAGCTCACTAGCCGAGTCACGCTAACAGTCAACAATCGATATAAAAAAAATGTAAAAAAGAATCCAGTCAGATTCACTGTATCTATGAATTCTCCAAATCAAACTCCCAGCACCTTCATTTTCACCTAGCAAGGCTAGCATTGGTGCTAACTATAACCAGCTTATAAATATAACGTACCGAAAAAGGTATGAAACATACCGACTTGGTTTCGCTGACTAGCATTAGCATTTAACACGATAAGCATTTATGGTCTGCCTTATCTATCGGCTGTTAGATAGTTAGGGAAGCATTATCAGCAGCAGCTAATTAACTCTGAAGACTTTTTTTTTATCTATTGAGCTAATTAGCATGAAAAAAAAAAAAAAA
>MU564352.1:6996145-7039122 GCA_024362625.1 Silurus asotus | reverse complement strand
TATATATATATATAATTAATATTCATTATATATTCAAAATGATATTTTATTGTCATTGACGTTATTGTTTTTTCAGAATTGTTTTTCATTTATTTCATTATAATTATGTAATTACTTTATTTAGGTTAATTAATTAATTAATTTATTTATTTGTATTTATTAACTCAAATTAGTTGATTAATTGATTTATTTATTTTTTAAATCATTTATTCATACTGAATTATTTATTTATTAACTTAATGTTAATTAACTTCATCGTATTTCTTTATGTGGAGTGTATTGTAGAGTCAATATAAAGCTTTTAATTAATTGTAATAATTGATTGTTTGTTATAATGATCCCAGATGCTGGAGTGTTGGAGTGTTACTGTATGCCGTCCCCGTGTCCGGATGCTCAGTGATGCTGCTGTAGCGCGCACTCGCTCGTAGCCTGTTCGCTATCAGGGGCGCTGATTTGTGCTTTTCTGCGCTGACCATCGTGTTGTTTTGTGCATCAGGCCAAAAGCAGCTCACCATTATTATTATTCTTATTCCCTCTATTGTTCCTTCGTTTTAAAACAGTTGACTGGACTGGGTTTAACCCGAGGAGCACTCGCCATGACTCCCACTCCATTACACCATTACACTGTTTATGAAAATGAGGGGAGTCATGTGGTACTGTCACAGGCAGAGAAATGGATGGAGAGATGAAGGGGAAAAAGGCCATAACTCGTCTGACCCGTTTGATTGGATAATGGACTTCGGAGAAATGACATAAATGTGTGTGTGTATGTGTGTGTGTGTGTGTGTGTGTGTGTGTGTGTGTGTGTCTGTGTGTGTGTGTGTGTGTGTGTGTGGAGAGAGAAAGAAAAGAAAGTCAGGTGTCCCTAAGTCTGCTACTCTTAAATCCTGCCTGGGTGATTTAGGTGATGAATCTCAATCAGAGAGAGAGAGAGAGAGAGAGAGAGAGAGAGAGAGAGAGAGAGAGAGAGAGAGGAAACACTCATCCAGAGGGAGGTGATGGATTGCACCCGGCCTTGACATGGGATTACTGAGAGACAGAGAGGAAGAAAGATAGAGAGAGGGAAATAGGAAGAGAAAAAAAAAAAAAAAGAGAGAGAGAGAGAGAGAGAGAGAGAGAGAGAGAGCGAGCACACTATAAAGTAGAAACATTAGTTCCAGTTGCTCTTACCTGAATTGAGTGGGTGGGTGAAGGATAAACATGAAAAAGAGAAAAAAAAGAAAGATCCAATTATTATTTTTTAAATACAATTAATAATCAAATGATCAAGAAAATTAAGGTTTTCATAAACACCAATAAAAACACCAAGTGCTGATGTAAAGGCTTGAGAGAAATCACCAGAAGAAATTCCTATATTTAGCATTGTTTCTGTTCACATGGAATAATGTTTGATGTTTCATCCAATGAAACAATATTTGATGTGGGGAATGTTGGTGTTTGATCTATTGAAACAATGTTTGATGTGGGGAATGTTGGTGTTTGATCCAATTAATTAATGTTTGATGTGGGGAATGTTGGTGTTTGATCTAATAAAACAATATTTGATGTGGGGAATGTTGGTGTTTGATCCAATTAAAGAATATTTGATGTGGGGAATGTTGGTGTTTAACCCAATGAATTAATGTTTGATGTGGGGAATGTTGGTGTTAGACCCAATTAATTAATATTTGATGTGGGGAATGTAGGTGTTTGATCTAATGAAACAATATTTGATGTGGGGAATGTTGGTGTTTGATCCAATTAAACAATATTTGATGTGGGGAATGTTGGTGTTTGATCTAATGAAACAATATTTGATGTGGGGAATGTTGGTGTTTGACCCAATACATTAATGTTTGATGTGGGGAATGTTGGTGTTTGATCTGATTAAACAATATTTGATGTGCGGAATGTTGGTGTTTGATCTAATTAAATAATGTTTGGTGTGGAGAATGTTGGTGTCTGATTATATAAAACGGTGTTTGATGGTATAAATGTGTATTTAGAGAGTGTATAATGGTGTTTACTGGTGTATAGAGAATTGGAGATGTTTCTCAGGGAATGTAAGTGTGTATAAGAGTGTGTTGGCAGCACATCTTGGGTAACAGTTTAACCACAAATCAGAACTAAAAAAAAATTATTATCAACGATTTGCTCCTCATCTGAGCCAGACAGAGACACAAACACTGTTATGTCGAAGAGAGGTTTACTTCCACATGTCGTTCCCTTGATAAGAACCGTTTTAATACCTCTCATCTGTCACAACCGTACAAGTTTGTTGCGCCAGCGCAAGTACTTCGTAAAACAGAAGGCACACATACATTATAAAGTGCTTGCAATAAAGCCATGATGGTGTTTTGTTTGTAGCCTCCACTTCTGGGTTTTTATAAATGTGTTTGTCTATATATTTAATACATAGTAATAATAATAATGACAATAATATTATTATTTATAATAATAATAATAATAATAATAATAATAATAATTGGAATATATAACTACACTATATTAACAAAAGTATTGGGACACCTTTCCATGTTTGATGGTAAGTGTTTGGGTTTAATGAGAATTGAAAGTGTTTGATGGTGAGTGTTTGGGTTTGATGAGAATTAAATGTGTTTGATGGTGAGTGAGTGGGTTTGATGTGGATTGAAAGTGTTTAATGGTGAGTGTTTGGGTTTGATGAGGATTGAAAGTGTTTGATGGTGAGTGTTTGGGTTTGATGTGGATTGAAAGTGTTTAATGGTGAGTGTTTAGGTTTGATGTGGATTGAAAGTGTTTGATGGTAAGCGTTGAGGTTTGATGAGGATTATAAGTGTTTGATGGTGAGTGTTTGGGTTTGATGAAGATTGAAAGTGTATGATGGTGAGTGTTTGGGTTTAATGAGAATTGAAAGTGTTTGATGGTGAGTGTTTGGGTTTGATGAGAATTAAATGTGTTTGATGGTGAATGAGTGGGTTTGATGAGGATTAAAAGTGTTTGATGGTAAGCGTTGAGGTTTGATGAGGATTATAAGTGTTTGATGGTGAGTGTTTGGGTTTGATGAGGATTGAAAGTGTTTGATGGTGAGTGTTTGGGATTGATGAGGATTGAAAGTGTTTGATGGTGAGTGTTTGGGTTTGATAAGGATTGAAAGTGAATGATGGTGAGTGTTTGGGTTTGATTAGGATTGAAAGTGTTTAATGGTGAGTGTTTGGGTTTGATGAGGATTGAAAGTGTTTGATGGTACCCGATTTTTCCAACATAATCTCCACGGAATCTAGTGGAACATCTTCCAGAAGAGTGGAGGTTAATTATAACTGAAAATGGGCACTAAATGTTTTTTGAATCTTCTGGTCAGGTGTTTGGAGTTTTTCTCTCTGTTCTGGAAATTAATGTGGAACAGGATGTTTAAAAAAGCACGCACTAATTTTATGGTCAGGTTTCCACAAACTTTTGCTGATATAGTGTAAGCGTTGGGGAAAAATCGCTAACATTGATGAAAAAGAAACCCAAAAATATAAACCCTCAACCACCATGTGCAAGCACAGAACATAGCAAGTCCTATACAAAAGCAATTTTTTTCTGTGTAGCACCATTAATTATGAATGTAATGTTAGCGTCATGCTGACAAGCAGAAAGGTTCAAACACAAATACACATCCATTAGAATGGTTCCCAGTAATTACTGCCCTCACCGCTGCCTTGTGTGTGTTATTAAGCCTGGCCTCGTAGGTTTATGGGCGTAGCATGTGGTGAAGAGCGTCAGGTGTTACGTAACAAGTGCCTTATATTTAGCATTAAAGCTTAATGCTGTTGAATTCACAGCGGCTAATAAATGGGCCGCTTCTTCCATTAGGCGTGTCCGGGGAGTCGTGAGATCACGGGGCGGCTCGCTGCAAGTCATTACCTGTCTATATGTGTTTGAATTATTAACGATGGCAAAGATGATGTCATACACACACACACACACACACACACACAGTCAGAGACAATAATAAGGCTATATTAATGCTAGGATTTAGTACGGATTGAAAGTGTTGGATGATCTATCGTGTGGTTTGATTTTGATGGTGATTTGAATTGTTTCATAGTGAATCTTTGGGTTTAGTATTTTAAAATGGCATTTTGAGTTAATGGTAAGTGTTGGGGTTTGGTGAGGATTGAAACTGATGGTGAGTGTTGGGGTTTGGTGAGGATTGAAACTGATGGTGAGTGTTGGGGTTTGGTGAGGATTAAAACTGATGGTGAGTGTTGGGGTTTGGTGAGGATTGAAACTGATGGTGAGTGTTGTGGTTTGGTGAGGATTTAAACTGAAGGTGAGTGTTGCGGTTTGGTGAGGATTAAAAATGATGGTGAGTGTTGGGGTTTGGTAAAGATTGAAACTGATGGTGAGTGTTGGGGTTTTGTGAGAATTGAAACTGATGGTGAGTGTCGGGGTTTGGTAAAGATTGAAACTGATGGTGAATGTTGGTGTTTGGTGAGGATTGAAACTGATGGTGAGTGTTGGTGTTTGGTGAGAATTGAAACTGATGGTGAGTGTTGGGGTTTGGTGAGGATTAAAACTGATGGTGAGTGTTGGGGTTTGTTGAAGATTGAAACTGATGGTGAGTGTTGGGATTTGGTGAGGATTGAAACTGAAGGTGAGTGTTGGGGTTTGTTGAAGATTGAAACTGATGGTGAGTGTTGGGATTTGGTGAGGATTGAAACTGATGGTGAGTGTTGGGATTTGGTGAGGATTGAAAGTGTTTGATAGTAAATGTTGGGGTTTTTCATAATGAGGCTTGATAGGGTTGATGGTGTGTTGAGGTTTAATGTTGATTGAATGTGTTTGATAAGGTTTAGTGAATAATGGTTTAAATGATGAATGCTGGGATTTGGGGGTGAATGTTGGGTTTGTTAATGTTTGATGTGGAGGAAAATATAAGGTGTCACATGACAGGTTATTGAACAGCTATTGAGTGTTTATAGGAATTATAATTATTCACAACAAGTAAAGTCTTTCAGCACAGAACAACATCCTAACACATAACTCCACAGTTGTATATGTGCTATAGTGTGTGTGTGTGTGTGTGTGTGTGTGTGTGTGTGTGTGTGTGTGAGAGAGAGAGAGAGAGAGAGAGAGAGAGAGAGAGACTTGTATTTGTTCACATTTAACATTTCCTCGCTTTGTGACTTTGTGAAACACTTTCTCCCACTCTGTCCACTTAATAAATTGGTGATTCATTTACAACTGCATTAATGGTGTGTGTGTGTGTGTGTGTGTGTGTGTGTGTGTGTGTGTGTGTGGTGTGTGTGTGTGTGTGTGTGTGTGTGTGTGAGTGTGTGTGTGTGTGTGCGCTCTCTGAGGGAGGCTTATAAAAATAAAAGCAGGACTGTGATCAGCTTTGACCACAAGAGACAAAACTAATTAAATCTTCAACCATGTCCACTCCTCCTCTTCATTTATCCCTCGTTCACAATGAAATGTCACTCGATCGCTATCCCTCTCTCCTTTTTCATTTTTAATTTTATATTTTCTCATCTCTTTCCTTTTGTATTTTTTAGATTCTTTTTTTTTTTTTCTTTAATAGTTTTAGATGGTGAATATTAATATTAAGTGATGAATATTTGGGTTTGATAATAAATATTTGGGTTCAATGTTGTATTTTGGGTTTGGATAGTGTTAGATATTAATAGTATTTGGTGATAAATGTTGGGGGGTTTTGAAAGTGACTTATAGTGAATATTGATATTATTAGATGATAAATGTTGGGTTTTAATAGTGTTAGATGGTAAATATTTGGGTTTAATCGTATCAAATGGTGAATGTTGGGTTTTGATAGTGACTAATGGTAAATATTGATAGTATTAGATAGTAAATGTTGGGTTTTGCTAGTGACTAATAGTGAATATGAATAGTATTAAATTATGAATGTTGGGTTTTAATAGTGTTAGATAGTGAATATCTGGGTTTAATAGTAATAAATAGTGAATGTTGGGTTTGATAGTGACTGATGGTGAATATTGATAGTATTAAATGGTGAATGTTGGGTTTTGATAGTATTAAATAGTGAATGTTGCGGTTTGATAGTGACTGATGGTGAATATTGATAGTATTAAATAGTAAATGTTGGGTTTTGATAGAGTTAGATTGTAAGTGTTGGGTTTTGATAGAGTTAGATGGTAAGTGTTGGGTTTTGAAAGAGTTAGATGGTAAGTGTTGGGTTTTGATAGTGTTAGATGGTGAATATCTGAGTTTAATAGTATTAAATAGTGAATGTCGGGGTTTAATAGTGACTGATTGTGATTGACAGTGGATATTGAGTGTTTGATGGTGAATGTTGAGTGTTTACTGGTGAGTGTAGGGGTTTATTAGTGATTGATTAGTGTCAATAGTGATTGATTAGTGATTGATTGAATAGTGACTATTGATGGTGTTTGATGTTGAATTTTGGGCTTGTTGAATGTTTGATAGTAATATTTGGGTATAATGGTGAATATGGAAGTAATAGATGGTGAATATTAATAATGTTTGATGGTGAATGTTGTGGTTTTATAGCAGATATTTGAAGTTGATGGTGGATGTTGGGGTCTGTTGCTTTTTAGTAGTTTGATAGTGTTAATAAAGAATGCATTTTAATGGTGTTCAATAAACATTGATGGTGTATGATGAGGTTTGTTGAAGAATCTGAGAATTTGTTGGTATTTGATGGAGAATAATGGTATTTCATAAAGAACATGGAGAATTATGGAGTGTAATGATATCAGGTGGAGAACAGTGGAGTTTGATGGAAATTCTAAGAGCTTGATCTGAATGTTGCTGTGGCTTGATAAGGCTTTTCACTGTATTTGATGGCGAACGTCGTGTTTCGTGTTTCTGTTGCACCTGTTTTCCCCTTCCTCCGTTATATTAAACCGAGATCAAATCATGTGAACAAATTCTCACCTCACACTGGAGCATCTACAGACTCCACACGCTTTCAGAGCTTCTTTATGAAATGAAATTTTTCGCACTGCGCTGAACACCACCAGTCGGCTTGATTCAGCACTCGGAGACAATTTAATGACCTTGATGTCTAAAATTCTCTATATACCGCTGTGAAAGAAGTCTCTCATATAACAGCTGAACACAGACACTCGATCACAGGTAGACGTCTGAATACGGAACCAGGAGTCAGCAGATGGTGGTGTGTTTTATTTAAGGAGACGACGTGATCAATCCTAAGGTATGTAATGTAAACGATGACCTTCACGTAGTTGTCTAAACAATGCAGTATGGGCATTACAGGGTCTTTAGGGTCACCCCGACGTGCTACAGAGCTGACTAGGGTGTGATCTCAGACAACAATGTGTGTTTCATGGTCGTTATTGTCGTGAAAACCAGAAATGTATTTCTTACGCCACACACACACACACACACACACACACACACACACACACACACACACACACACACACACAAACACACACAAGCACACACACTTTAATATAAGAATGTTTCAGTATCTCTGGAGCTCTCCAGCTGAGCGCTTTCACACTTGTGTGTCTTTAATTCCGATTCTAATTTAATTTCTGTCTCTCTCTATTTCTCCGTTTCTTTCTCTCTCTCTGCCTTTGTCTCTCCTTCTTCTCTTTAGCAGATCACAGAAAGCAGCTCGGATGACAGGGGAGACGATATCATGCACACATTTATCTCTATACAGAAGTAAAAAAAAAAAAAAAAAAAAAAAAAACAGGAGCATGGAAAAGATGCAGTGTGAGGACGGAAAATACAGAACGTTCCTCTTATCTAATGATCTTCACTCCGAGTCACTGACGGAACTCATTAGCTCCGTGTTCACGCTAGCGAGCGGCGTTTGAATTCTATGCAAATGAGATACGACACAGTAAAGCGACGGATCAAAGTGACCGGCTCTGACGGTTCCTCGGACCGAACCTCTAGCATTTCTTTACAACGTTACTTTCTGATTCACAATAACGAAAGACGATCTTATAACCATGGGTTCTTCTCATACTTTCCGACTTTTATTCAGAGAGTGCATGTGGATAGAACAATTATCTTGCTATGTTTATATTAATGTTAGTCCAAAGCCTAGCACATAATACTTACATCCATAATAAGGTGTGTGTTAGACCATTTCGGGAGGTGAAGAGCAGTAGTAATAGTGTAAATCACCTTCTATAACCCTAAAACCAAAACAGTAAGGACGCTGTGTAAAATGTAAATAAAAGCAGAATGAAACATTTTCAAGTCATGAAACTTAAAATTGCAAAATAGTTAAATACCATCATTAACAAAACACAATATCAACCAAAATTCCAATGAATCTGGAGAAATCTCTGTGCACAAGTGACAATGGCAAACATCAACATCAGCTGGCTGTGATCTTTAGGCCCTCAGGTGGGTCTGCATTTAAAACCATTCTGTGATGGAAATCACTGCATGGGCTCAAAAACACCTCCACAAATCATTGTCTGTAAACACAGTTTGTCTTTGCTGGTTAAATCTCCATCATGCAAAGAAGAAGGCATGCGAGAACATGATCCAAAAAGTTTCGAGATTAACGGTGTAACTGGTGTATTCCAGACCACGTGTGTTCATGTCTGCGATTTCAACATGGAAAGTGAAATTGGGCAAATCTGCCACAGAGACATTTGACATGACGTACGTTCGGCATTCGGCGATGCTACAACGAGTCTTTCGAGGTGTTTTCGAGTGGCACGTGCGCTCCAAGAGAACATAACTGGAAGATGACGATAGATCAGGAAGACATTCGATGAGCTCAAACCCCGAAAATGTCGGAATCTTCAACTTGATCATGATGATCGTCGGACAACAATCCGCATGATCTCAGTTCCGCACCCACCCTACTCGCCAGATTTGGCTCCTGCAGACTTTGCCCTCATCCCAAAGATGGAGATTCAGTTCAAAGGTTTTGACACAATTGCAGAGATCAATTGCAGAATCACAGAAGGTGCCTGACACGCTTAGAAAGAACTTTTTAGAAGTGGCAGGAACGCTGGGAGATCTGCATTGCTGTGCAAAGAGACTATTTTGAAGGTTTTAGTGTAGAAATGTAGATACATAAGGTACTTTCTTGTAAACTGAGCGAGTCTCAAAAAAACTTTTTTATAAAACCTCATAAAATTAAAAACATGAAAAAGTGAATGGCGGCATTTCTGGATCATGTTCACGCATGCCTACTTCTTTGCTCGTCGAACGTTTCTTGTGCCATGACCTGCTTATCAAAATCACAGCACACAAAAATGTGAATCAGTAACGTCATTAGGAAATGTTTACAATAGCTGTCCCACTCTGTGTGGACCTGGAATTCTATGTTACTATGGTTACAAATTCAACTGACAAAACTAACTGTGTGTTCAACGCTCTGAACTCACGCTTGAACTCCTTTCAGCCAATCACAATCCAGCATTCACACTAAGGTTTACAATTAGGCTTTGTGTTCCTCAGAACAGAAATGAATCCCGTACAGTGCGTTTCCACCAGCAACAAAGTTCTGCCTTCGAATGCAGAATTCAGATGGCTCTTCGTCTCGGACGTGTGAGGGAAGGCCAGAGAAGAAGTCAAAATGGCGCCATGTTGGAGAAGCAGACAAGTTGTTAGATGAGCATAAGGAAGACATGAAAACTGTGAAAGTAGAGTGTGAGCCGAGTGTCGAAACGACCATGAGGACACGGATTTAATCAGGAAGAATGTGATTCTGAACACGGCACGCAATTTAGAGCTGACTAGAGATTGGATTTTGCTTTCGTAAGAAGGTCGTAAGATCAAATTCCCAGCACCACGAAGCTGCCACTGCTGGGCCCTTAAACAAGGCCCTTAACCCTCAACTGCTTAGTTGTATAATTGAAATCACTGTAAGTCGCTCTGAATAAAAGGCGTGTGATGAATGATATGAATGAAATACCTTTGCTTCTTTTCTATGATAGTAAAATCTGTCTCGGGGGTCAGATATGCATAAATATTCAATGCATGCCAAAAGTATTGGGACACCTGGGATTGGGACCCTTAACCCCATAGCTGCTCAATAGTATGAATAAGATAAGGGCTCTGGATAAGGGTGTTAAATGCCATAGATAGTTTAGATTAGATT
This sequence comes from Silurus asotus, assembly GCA_024362625.1. Lineage (NCBI taxonomy): Eukaryota > Metazoa > Chordata > Actinopteri > Siluriformes > Siluridae > Silurus > Silurus asotus. Next base: position 7,029,068 of record MU564352.1, on the reverse strand, counting down.
AGATTAGATTGGATAGATAGATAGATAGATAGATAGATAGATAGATAGATAGATAGATAGATAGATAGATAGATAGATAGAGATTTAGATGAATAAATATTTTTCAAATCCTCTTCCAATCTTTTCTGTTTGTTTGTTTTTTTCTCTCCAGTATCTAATCCAGGATTTTTTTGCTGCTATTAACCCAAAGCCTCATGCTGTCAGATCAGTGTCTGACCCTAGAAATAATGGTATGAAAAGATGAAGCAACACACACACACACACACACATACACACACTTGTTCACTCACAAACACACACTTGTACACACACACATACACAGTAGGCCACAAATTAATACTCGCAGATCTCAAATGCTCGTTTTGTTCCTTTCAAAGATGGAAAGGATAGAGAGAGCGAATGAAACAAGGACCATAGACAAACACACACACAGACACACAGACACACACACACACACACACACACACACACACACACACACTGAACTCATATCCTCCAGGGACCATAATGCACTTTGCAGCTGAAGTGGGCAATAATGAGCCACCAAGATGAAGTACTTTAAAACACACACACACACACACACACACACACACACACACACACACACACACACACAGAGGGTTTCGTCTCAAACACTCGTTCTTTTTTTTCTTTACTTAATTATTTTACCAGTCTTTTTCTTTCTTTCTTTCTTTCTTTCTTTCTTTCTTTCTTTCTTTCTTTCTTTCTTTCTTTCTTTCTCAAATAAAATCACACACCCTCCGCTCTCTCCCTCTTTCCATTTCCACTTTTCATCACCTACGAGGCTTTAGATTATGCCGACAGTCCTCTCTGTCCTCAGTGCAAGTATTGCTAACACATTAGCATAATTACATTAGCATACATGAGCACACACAAGCAAACACACACACACACACACACACACACACACACACACACACACACACTGGCATATGAGTGCAAGTCTAAGAAAAGTTGCCGTTCAGCTTTAATAAACAAACTTGTGCTGAAAAATGATTCAAAGCTAAAATGGAATAAAGTGAACAAAAAGCAGATGAGCATCAGAGAAAGAGAAAGAGAAAGTGTGAAGATCCATCAGTCAGACTCTATCTCTGAAGGTTTGCTGTGGTGACACCTAAATGTTAGCAGCAGACCCTGTAGTCTTGTATGTTGTGAGGTGAAGCCTATTGGCCTATGTCCTACAAAAACTAGATAGGATAAAAATCTGGGGAATTTGAAGGTCAAGTCAACACCTTGTCATGTTCCTCAGATCGTTCTGGAACAATGTGTTGCAGTGAGGAGGTGCAAGGGAACATTTTGATGCTGTAAAAGGCACTGTCTTTAGGCAACACCGTAACCATGAAGGCCATGTTTAGGGAACATTAGATTAACCTCCACATGAAGGCCAGGACCTGAGGTTTCACAGCAAAACATCACCACTCACCTTCTTCACAGAGAACATCCTGGTATCACCACTATCCCAGATACGGCCCACTCACAAACCCAGCTGTCCATGTGAAGAAAAGGAAAACCTCATCCATCAGAACATGCATCACTGAGCCTTGGGAGCCTATGACACTTTCACCGGTTCACTGGTTGTCCTTTCTAGAAGCACTTTTGGTAGGTAGTGACCCCTGTATATCAAAATAAACCCCACATGACGTGTTATTTTGGAGAAGCTCTGGGCCAGGCGTCAATTTGTTCCTTAAACTTCCCCACTTGCCCATTTTTTCGGCTGCGAACACATCAATTTACAGACATGAATGTTCAATTGATGGTTATATATATATATATATATATATATATATATACACACACACTCCTGACCTGTCGAGCATCAACAGCATGAACTTCAGTAGTTTGAGCTACAGGAGCTCGTCTGTTGGATCGGAACACTACGACCAGCCTTCGCTTCCCACGTGCATCAATGAGCGTCTGCCGCCCACGACCCTGTCACCGGTTCACCACTGTTCCTTCCTTGAAGCACTTTTGATAAATACCGACCACTGCAGACCAGGAACATCCCACAAGAGCTGCAGTTTTGGAGACGCTCTGACCCAGACGTCTAGACGTCGCAATTTGTCAAACTTGCACAAATCCTTGTCAAAACGCTTTTTCCTGCTTCTAAGACGTCAACCTTGAGGACAAAATGTTCCCTTACCGTTTCCCTTCACTTGAACTACGAAACCCAAACCTTTTCCAGCATGAAAATCCCCCAGTGCGAAAAAGCCAGCTCCATGGAGATCTGCTTCACCTGGGTTTGTGTGAAAGATCTCCCACTATAGAGCTTCAACCCTATTATACAACATTGGGATGGATGTAAACGCTGACTGCACCCCAGGAACCTCCTCACATTCTCACCTACATCAGTACCTGATTTTACTCACACCTTTGTAGCTGAATGAATCTCAACAAAAATCTTCCTCTAACAGTGGAGGTTATAATAAGCACAAGTGAAGATTATATATATATAATATTAATTAATTAATTAACACTTACCTGCCACTGCAAAAAAAAAAATTTGCTGTTTTGCACAACATTCGTTAATTTGCATGTCATTTCCATATTCCCACGCATACATTTGCATATTTATCTCATTTTTCTAAACCTGTCCGTGATGTGTCGATCCTGTTATTTTGATTACTCATTAATTCCATGTATTTATAAATAATAAGAAGTCGGTGAGAAATCGGGCGACTCGTTCTGCTTTTTTTTTTTCTGGAGCGAGGAAGCGCTTGGCTGCGAGCTCTGTGCAGATATAGGGCAGATAAAGCCATCTGCAATGTAAAACGCTCCAAATACATTCCAGCCAGGCTCCATCAAACCCGGCCAGATTCAAACACCATCTCTCTCTCTCTCTTTCCATCTCTCATTCATCTCTCCTTTTCCTCTGCCGCTCCATCACTCTGTCACTCTGTCTGTCAGTGAGTCCACAGACACCGGCTGACATTTCCCTACAGCGCCGCCGCAACTGTTTTCATCAGTAAAGACAGGAGGACAGAGGGCAAAAAAAGATGGAGGAGAGGAAGAAAAAGGGAGGTAGAGAAGGAGGAGAGCCGGAGAGACAGGATTATGGAAGATGAGAAAATGGAGAGAGCAGATGAGAGGAGATAAAAAGGAGGAGATAAAGGAAGTGTGGGTTAGAAAATGGAAGATGGGATCTTATTACAGAGGAGAGGAAATAATCCTAAAGAAGAAAAGATGATAAGAAAAGAGAGGGATTAAAAAAGGAGAAAAGAAAGTACAGAGAGTGAGTGGAAAAAAAATGGTTGACAAGAAAAGAGAGACAGGCGAAATACATGTCAAGCAAAAAGAGGTGAGAAAGGCTTCAAGAGAAGAGGAAAGGAGGGAAAAGAAGAATAGAAGGCGAGAAAGAGAGAGAGAGAGAGAGAGAGAGTATTGAGATGATGTTAAATGAGAGAAGAGATAATGTCGACTTGAGAAGAGAAAATGGAGTGAATATAGAGCAATATTAAATGACATGAGGGGAGAAGGAACAGGAAGAGAAAAGAGATAAAAAGAGATGAGTGAAAGTGAGGGAAAGAGAGGAGAGAGAAAATGATAGGAAATAAGAGAAAGAGAAGATAAGAAGATTAAAATTGTCCTTAATTAAATGAGTTTATAGTAATAAATGACCGGAGAAGAGGAAAGAAGAGATAGAGGAGAGAAGAGAAGAGAAGAGAAGAGAAGAGAAGAGAAGAGAAGAGAAGTAAAAAAGTAAAAATAGATAAAAAAGACATGAAAAGAAATGTGAGATAAAGGAAAAGATAAAAAAGCAGATAAAAAATAATTAAATTAGAGAAGATGACAAGAGAAAAGAAAAGAACAGATAAAGATACGGTAATAAAGAAGAGAAGACAAGAAAATAGAACTGAAGAACAAAAAAAGAAAAGATAAAAAATGCAGAGGAAAAAAAAGAGAAGAGATGAATTAAAGAAAGAGGAAAAGAAAAGAAAAAAGAAAGAAATTAAAATAAATGATAGAAGAGAAGAGATAAACAAGGGAAGAGAAAAAGCTAGGTAGTAAAAAACAAGAAAAAGAAAAACTGAGAAAAGGAGAAAATATGAAGATGAAAGGAAAAGGGGGGAAATGTGAGAAAACAAACAAAAAAGAAATTGTAAAACAAAAGAAAACAGGAAAAAAAATGAAAGAGAAAGGGAATAAAATGGAGAGAATTTAAATAGCAACTAACAATAAAAAAGATAAAAGAAATTAGATGAGTGTGGATGATAAGACTTGTTGCCGTGGTTACATAGTCTCTGATGATGTAAGTTAATTAAAATGGTTCCATACCGTGTAGCCGTTAGCGCTGCGATAGCGAAAGCTAAATATAGGGCTAGCCAAACCCGTCGTCATGGTTACAATCCGTTCGTGACTTTTTTCCCCGACACTTGTTCACTACAAATATTGTCTCTGAAGCACATGAACTTACGATGGATGTTGCTAAGCAACTGCAGAACACAGAGCTCGATTGTTAGCTAGCTAACAACCGCCAAACTTTTACGCAAGCTGTGTTAAAGAGATGAACTTTTAAGATTCCGAAGTTTTGGGACTTTTATGAGGAAACGCGTATTAGCATGAAGAAGGTTGCGAATGCTAAGCTTTCGGTCGCTGTGCTGCGAGATGTGTAGAAAACACGCCGGGGATGTTTAAGAAAAGAAGAAGCGAGAAGATAAACAAGAGAAGAGGAGAGATGAGAAGAGAAGAGAAGAGAAGAGAAGAGAAGAGAAGAGAAGAGAAGAGAAGAGAAGAAAAGATAGTACAGAATAAAAGGAAAGAGAAAGAAATTCAGAGATTGCTGTCGCTAAGCAACCGTAGAACAGGGAGATCGATCATTAGCTAGCTAACAACAAAAAAACGTTTGTGCTAGCCATGTTATGAAAAGAGGGGTTTAAGAGAAGATAAAAAGAGAAAAGAAGAGAAGAAAAGTGAAGACTTTAGAGAGTATAAGAAAAGACAAAGAAAAAAAAGAAAATAAAGTTGAAGAGATGAAAGAAGCAATAAAGAGAGAAGGAAAAGAGAAGAGAAGAGAAAAGAAGATAGGAGAAGAAAAAAGGTCGCTGTCGCTAAGCAAGTGCAGAACATGGAGTTCGCTCATTAGCTAGCTAACAACCGAAAAAAGTTTGTGCTAGCCATGTTATGAAGAGAGAAGTTCAAGAAGAGAGAAGAGAAAACATTAGAGAGTAAAAGAAAAAACAAAGAAGAGAAAAAAGAGAATAAATAAAAAAGTTGAAGAAAATAGAAGAGAAGAGAAAGAAGAGAAAGTAGAGAATAGATCGCTGTCGCTAAGCAACTGCAGAACATGGAGCTCGATCGTTAGCTAGCTAACAGCTGACGGATGTTTGCGTCAGCCGTGTTATGAAAATATAACCGTAGCATTTATTGCAAAACAAACATTTGTTGACTTTTTCAGGGAAACGCGTATTAGCATGAAGATGAAGGTCGCTATCGCTAATCTTTTCGGCGCGTTGCTGCGAGATGTGTAGCGAGCGTCACCGGGGGCGTTTGAGCTCAGGAACCTTTAGCGGCCGATCGCAATAAGCGTGAAGAGCGTTTTAGTCGCCATGGAGACGGATCCATTGTCCGCGATCTCGCAGCGAGTTTCGGAGTGCTCCTGTGTTGTTTTTTTTCCTGCCGGAGATTTTTCCGTCTCTGAAGGGTTTGGAGTGACACTCGGGCCGGAACGTCCTCGTCTCACAGCACCACTCGTTTTTTTGTTGGACTAAAAGCCTGCCATTAAAGTACATTATATTCAGCATTGTCATGAAAGTAGCCCACATCTAAACAGTGCGCTGAAACCTGAAACCAATTCATCCATCACACACACTCACACACACACACACACACACACGATTTTACAATACACCCCCCCACACACACACACACACACCAACACCACCAGACCCTCATGTGTTTTCCATCCACTTCTTCTCTTTTATGCTAATCCCAAACTGCTGCTCAAAATATTAGCGTCTAAATGGATACCATTTTTTATTTTCATTCCTGAAGGTGTTCAGTTTAAATGTCTCCCCAATTTTGTTCCCCTGTGATTTTGTCGCGTTTCGCTAAGTGCTAGCTCGATTAGCGCCGTGTTTCGAGGTCAAATCTTGTAGAAGAAGCGTTTTCCTCTCGGTTTTTTTTTTCTGTCAGCTAAAGGTGCTAACTTACATCTAACTAGCATCTGGTCCAGTTTGTGGTCAAAAGTTTGTCAACACCTGAGCATGAGATTGGTACGTGCTTCTTTTTGAGAATCCCATTCCATGTTAAGTCTCCGTTTGCTGCTTTATTAACATCCAATCTTCTAAGGTGATCCAACAAATATTTGTGGAGAGTTGTGAGATCCACAAGGGTGTTTGTAAAGTCAGGTACGGATGAAGATGAGGTGAGGGGACTTGGGGTGCAGTCAGTGTTCAATAGGGTTGGAGTTCTACAGCAGGAGTTCTTCTACTCCAACCCATGAAAAGCAGATCTTCATGGAATTGGGCTATTGTAATGCTGGAACAGGTTTGTGTCTGAGGTTTAGGAAATTGAATTCTAGCGCATACAATGACGTCCTACACAATTGTGTGCCTTCAACAGTATGATGAAGAACCACATTCGGCTGTCCTAATACTTTTGGCAGCACAGTGTAACGTATGTTTTAAATGAGAGCTAAAATGGGTTTATGTAATCAAGGTTGTACCCAAACTAGACTGAATGTTTGAAGTCACAGCTAGCATGCTATGTCACGGCTTTATATTTGTTCGATTCGCCTTTGTTTCATCGCTAATTTTCACCTTCTGGCTCGAACGCTGCCCGAGTGTGTGAGCTGAGCTCGCTTTAACTTCAGCACTTGTTCTGCATCGTGGGTTTCTGGTTCCAACACCTTCGATTGAACTCGTTAACAAACCCTTCTGAACACACACACACACGAACACACACACGCGAACACACACACATACACAGAGCTAACACACACTGACACCCTCAATCCATTATTACAGTTACAATGTGCGTGTTAATGAGTGGAGGGGCTAGAGCAAGGAAATACACTCAACTGTTTAGAGAGACTGGAAAACATTTACACATCACACACACACACACACACACACACACACATAGAAAGAGAGAGAGAGTAATATAAATGGTAAAGGGATGTGTGGTAAGGTTTCATGCTTAGAAGGTTTTTCCATTTCCTTCTCAAAATTACTGTACTCACACACACACACACACACACACACACACACACACACACACTCACACACACACACACACACACACACAAACACGACTGATTGTGTCTGAGTGATTGGTTTTCACTCTATATACTGTATTTATATATATAGATAGATATAGATATAGTATATCCAAATAATATGGAAGGGGCGTGGCTTTTCCTCATCCAATCAACCTCATTTGAATAACACACTCTGCCCTTTAAAGGTGAACCTAAAATCTGTGGAAGCGGAGTGGCTTTGCCTTATCTAATCAACCTAATTTGAATAACACACTCTTATATGCCCTTATAGGGCGTGTCTGAATCTGGGAGTCAAAGTGTTTTTCAGTCCAGGATTCACTCTGAAGCTTCCCGGTGAAGGACATCAGCAATCCGAGTTGATGGAGAGGAGAATGTTGAAGATGTTCGAGCAGGAAAGATTAACGACCTTTTGCAGCTCAGAATTGATTCACACACACACACACACACACACACACACACACACACACACACACACAAAGTTGCAATCCGTTTAGTTTAAATCACATCCATCTGGTGTGACATGAACTGTTTTAATGTACAACTTTTATCCTTTCGTACAAAATATTCTTTTTACAAAAATAAATAAATAAATGAATCAATCGATCCCCTGAAGCTGTTCTTCTGAGCAGCAGAGCTTTGGCCTCCGTCGCTCCTGCAGATAGAAGTGCTGATTAAATTGCTTTTAATGCCTAATTACAGCAGTGGGTTGAAATGCGCAGCGAGAAAGAGCCGAGAGGTGAGACGAGAGGATTTTCCTCCAGTCTGCCACCTGTCATAAGTAATAACCACTTCCCTCGTTCTTCTGTGCAAAAAAAATGAAGGGAAAATAAAAGAGCAAAAAATAAACTTGTTTATTTGATCTGGGTCACGACATGGAGACGGCGTGCGGGACGGACGTGATGCTGTGATGCCGAGATGCTGCTGGACGTTCAGGGAAGTTCATCCCGGCTTATTTAACCCTCTTGTTCTCTGCTTAATAACTGCCTCACTGACCTCGGGGCATCTGTTTAGTTCTTACAACACTACACACAAGTAATTAGGTGGACATTTATAGGTGCAGTTAGCTGGAGAAAATTTGAGAGACATTAATAAACATCTTCATAAAACACTCTCTTCATTGCACTATCCATTACCATTGTACTAACTGTATATAAAGTAATCCCCTGCTGAACCGCGGTTCAAATCTGGCGCCCCGGTTTATCGCGGAATTGCATTTGCCACATAACTAATGCGTTTGGCTGATTTTCCCGGTGTCTCCCGGAGAGCACCATAGACCAAAACACTTATAGGGAGTTTTATGTTTAAACAATGAAATTTATTCATAAAAATATCATGATTAATTATAAAATGAAGTAAATGTTAATACAGTACAGTACCGTATAAATAAAATAGCATTTCAGGGGTTGTGTCTGTTTTTACGTTTTTTGGGGGGGTTACTATAATCCCCCTTTCCTGGGTCCCCTGGTGGTCTAGTGGTTAGGATACGGCGCTCTCACTGCTGTGGCCCCGGGTCGATCCCCGGTCAGGGAACCATCCACAGCCACTCTTAGTGCCGGTCCCAAGCCCGGATAAATGGGGAGTGTTGCGTTAGGACAGGCATCCAGCGTAAAAACATGTGCCAAACGAAAATGCGGATGATCCGCTGTGGCGCCCCCTAATGGGAGAAGCCGAAAGAAATTGTTTACTATAATTCCCTTTCTGTCCCTGGTGGTCTAGTGGTTAGGATTCTGCGCTCTCACCACTGCAGCCCGGGTTCGATTCTCGGGCAGGAAACCAACCCCCGCCACTCTTAGTGCCGGTCCCAAGCCCTGATAAATGGGGAGGGTTGCGTTAGGAAGGGCTCCAAGGTAAAACATGTGCCAAGCGAACATGCGGATGACAAATACGGATAGTCTGCTGTGGCGACCCCTAATGGGAGAAGCTGAAAGAATGGTTACTATAATTCCCTTTCCTTGTACTGTTTATTATATTCATATTATTCATCAATTGATCATTATTTATTCATGTCTTATCAACCTGTTCATATGCAAATATTTTTGGCTGCTACCAATGCTCTTCTGGTTAGATGCTAACTGAATTTCATTGCCTTGTACCGTAACTTGTGCAAAGACAAAGTTGAATTTCATCTAATCTAATAGGTGAGCTGGACATTCATATGTTAGCTGGACATTTATAAGGGGGATGGACATTAATTTATAAGAGAACTGCACAGTTTATAGTATATATTACATAATCAACGGTCTAGATGAACAACATCGGCAGCAGTGCGGCATTTTTGCGCCAAACTGTGTTGCTGCCTTGTCTTTCGAAATCGTGATTGATCCTGCTCTTGCATAGTTTAAGGAGGGTCTTGAAGATGCCCACCAAGTTCAGCGTCAGTGAACAAAGTGGTTGCTGAGATACGACCTCACTTCCTGACTGCTGGCTTTTCCATCAACATTCTTACTTTTGTGAGATTTACTTTAAAGATGATGTGTGCCAAATTTTATTGGTGTTTGGACAAAAAGAATTGGAAGAAGTAGTGAAGAAATTTACATTCTATGGTGATCGGGCTTTTTATTTCCATCCACCAAAACTGTGGAATTCTCTCCCCATTGAGACCAGACACGCTGATTTAGTTTTTTTGTGATGTATCTGTGATGTTTATTTTATTTACTTATTTTATGGTTATAATTTTTTTTTATTATTATTATTATTTATTAATTTTTATTTACTTTTTTTAATGCTTGAAAAGCGCATAGAGATGTAACTTTTGAAGGTGCTACATATAAAATATTATATTATATTATATTATATTATATTATTACATTGGATAAAATTCAAGATGGCTGGAAGGTGTCACGAATCAATGATCATCATCACCCTCATCATGATCATTATTATTATTATTATTGTGTGTAAAATGTTTTGGATTTAAGACTTGAAGTTCAGTAAACACTATAATTTCTAACATTATCATTTTCCATAAATGGTATACGGCATTTTCCAGGTTTCCATTCCTACTTAAAACGTTCCTCGAGACAGAACAGTGGAACTCGACAAAATGTCACGAAAGGCCCGGAAGGCCCGGTTAAAAATAAATGTCCTCTGGAGTGGACAAAATGACAAAAATGTCTGTCTCTCTGGGAGTTATTATTATCTTTCCATATTTTACTAACAACATAAAGAAAGATTGGCTGATGAAAATAGACGAGCAGTCAGGGTCGTTAAACTGTGATAGGAAGTTCATAGCGAGAATGATAGAGTGATAAAGAGCGAGAGAGAAGGAGAGCGAGATGGACAGAATTGAGCTGCAAAAATAAATCGCCACGCACGTCTCTGGAAGTAACTGATGATGTCACACTAATGAGCTCCTTAACTCCCGAAGGTCACGACCCCGAGAGGCACGTCGTTTCCTATTGCGCCCGTAATGACCGTGTCGACTTGGTCGGACAGGCATGATCGCGCTAAAATGATTTGTGGGATTGCATTTTTCTGATTAGCTACACTTCGTTAGCAGGCAGAATAAATACATTAGGGCTATCAGGAGACGCCTGATAGCCCTCAGTGCTTCCTGTCCGGCCCTGGACGTCTGGCACGAGTGTGAAATCGGCTGGAGGTTTTGACATTGTGTGCCGTGCCAAAATGAAGCGCAGGGGAAAATTAAACAAATTAATTTAGAGTGGACAGGGAGGTGATGGGATGCTAGTGTGTGTGTGTGTGGGTGTGTGTGTGTGTGTGGGTGTGTGTGTGTGTGTTGGTGGTGGGATTGTCGCTATCGATTAGCGTGATACATTTCATCTAAAAAGTATTAGCATGTGCAAAAATTTGTTGTCTAAAATACATGCTAGTTAAGAGATAGCACACATACACACGTGCAGATTTAGCTCAAGTTTTCTTCACTAAAACATTCCTCTCATCGCTAAACAGCAGCGTCCTTTACCCGGATGACACACAACTTACTCGAGCTGGATATTGAAAACACACTCATTTGTCATCAGATATGTCTAACGCTTTGCTAACATCTCAATTAGCAATGCAACTCTATACAGTGTCAGTGAGATCTAATTAGCGCTCCTTGTGCTGATATTGGATAATGGTGTGTGTGTGTGTGTGTGTGTGTGTGTGTGTGTGTTTGTTGATTGGTCGAAATTACCAGCATTTATATCCAAAATGTTTTGCTAGCATGAAATTATACCACACTAATAAAACTGAAAAGTGATTAGACTAGTCAAGACTGTATTTAGCTCGTTTGTGTGTCCTCAGAAAGTCTAAGCAAATAAAAGCACAAAGTTAATCTACGGCTAATACAAAGTTGTAAATGTGGCATGTTTGAAACACACGGTAGGCATGTGGATGAATAGAAAGATTGACAGACAAACAGATGAATGAACAAATAAACATACAGACAGACAGATAGACAGACTGACAAACCAACAGACAGGTGATGGATGGATGGATAGATGGATGGATGGATGGATAGATGGATGGATGGATAGATGCATTTAGACAAACAGAAAAATGAACAGAGAGATAAACAGACTGACATGTACATAAATAAACAGATTGACAAACAGGTAGATAAACAAATCGACAGACAGACAGTTTAATGGACAGACCAACAAACAGACAGACAGGTTGCCAGGTGGATGGATAGACAGACTGACAAACAATAAGACAGATAGATGGATTGGCAAATAGAAGAACAGACACATTTACAGATAAGTTCACATACAGATGGGAAGATGGATAGATATACAGACAGACAAAAAGATGGATTGCTATATAGACAGACAGATAGACAGGTATATAGATATACAGACAGTCTGACAAACTGACAGAGACAGCCAGCAGAAATAAAAAACGGATAGACAGACTGACCGCCAAAGGGATACACAGACAGACGGCAGACAGATAGACAGACTGACAGAGAGACAGCCAGGTGGATAGACAGACAGACAAACTGACAGAGAGACAGCCAGGGGGATATACAGGCTAACAGACACATAGATAGATAAACAGACTGACAGAAAGGCAGACAGGTGGATATACAGGCTAACAGACACATAGATAGATAAACAGACAGACTGACAGAAAGGCAGACAGGTGGATATACAGACAGACAGACAAACTGAAAGAGAGACAGACAGGTGGATATACACAGACAGACTGACACACATAGATAGATAAACAGACAGACTGACAGAGAGGCAGACCGGTGGATATACAGCCAGACACATAGATATATCGACAGAGAGGCAGACAGATGGATATACAGACTGACAGACAGACAGAAAGATAGATAAACAGACAGACTGACAGACAGGCAGACAGATGGATATACAGACAGACAAAAAGATAGATAAACAGAATGACTGACAGACAGGCAGATAGATAGATAAACAGACAGACAGATGGATAGACAAACAGACACATTGACAGAGAGGCAGACAGATGGATTTACAGACTGACAGACAGACAGAAATATAGATAAACAGACAGACTGACAGACAGATAGATAGTTAAACAGCCACACTGACAGAGAGGCAGACAGATAGGTGGACAGATAGAAGCTATGGCGATGTGAGTTTGCTTGCTGTTTCATGAATGAAGACATAAAAATTCTACCCATAACCTAAGAGAGAGAATGGAGAGTGAGAGTAAGAGAGAGTGAAAGAGGGAGAGAAAGAGGGAGCCTCCAAATTGCTGCTGATGAAATTTATTGCAAATAAGTGTTGCTGATGCACGGCTGCTTCAATTTCACACAACACAACTGCACACCTCTGTAGTAAACGCTCCCCTGTCCACATTGCTTACACTCCACTCCTCTCTCTCTTTCTCTCTCTCTCTCTTTCACCCATAGACGAGCAGCAGGACAAAGAGAGAGAGAGAGAGAGAGAGAGAGAGAGAGAGAGAGAGAGAAAGAGTTCATCCAAATGCAGTGTATCGTTCGAAGGACTTTCTGAATCCAATTAGATTTACAACACTGAGGCGGAAAGAAGCCATTAAACGCTTGGTGATGAAGCCACACGATTTCATTAGCTCGCTGACAAAAGGGCCGAACTTTATTTAAACGCCCGGGACGTGCCGTTTTCCGGCCTCTTGCTTTTCACTGCTGCCGCTTTAGTGGTGTTTGTTAAAATTTACAGCTTCTACGCGTCTTCCAGTAAACATCTTCCAAACACGGAGTGGCCGTAAAATAAGGGATTTTTATTCAGCTGGTGATCAGAAGTCAAACTCATCATTATGTTTGTATTTGCATCAATTCCAGGCAAGTCAAGTAAATTTTCCGAACGACTGGCTGAAAAGTTTCCTCAGAACCATCCTACGATTTTCTTCAATTCAAAACCGGCAGAAATATTTAGTATAAACAGTATAATAGACAGTTCCTTTAGATGATATTCTGTGGAATCTAAAAACTAATCGCAGTTTTATTAAACGCCATGTTTTTGTATATTTTCATTAACGACATAATAAGATACACCTTGGAAGGAAGTCCTTAGGTAACTATAGCGACAACAGCTAGCATGTACTGCTAGTCTGAGATCAAGGCTAGTACAAACATTAGATTTGTACACCAAGATTGCTATGTGCTTCTTTCTAAACGCCCTATTCCATATTTTGTCCCCATTTGCTGTTATGAATAGCTTCACTCTTCTGGGAAGATGTTCCTCTAGATTTTGTGGAGATTCATTCAGCCACAATGGTGTTAGAAATGTCAGGTACTGATGTACGTGAGGTGATGAGCACTGGGGTGCAGTCAGCATTTCAATTAACCTCAAATGTGTTTAGTAGGTTTGGCGCTCTATAGCAGGAGATCTTCCACACACTTCCAACGTAGGTAAAGTATATCTTCATGGAGCAGGCTTTTTACACAGAAGCATTGTCATTTTGGAACAGGTTTGGTTCTTCTAGTTCAAGTAAAGGGAATTGGTTATTTTTCATATAGAGTATTATTAAAAGCTATATATTGATTACATGAATATTATTTAGCTATCTGTGAATAAATTATGAATAGGCCACGCCCACAATTGATCTTCACTACTATCAAAGAAACTCCAAGCAACACAAATTATCTTTTTCTCCCTAGAAGACAAGGTTCACAGTTAAGCCATGTGTGTTTGTGCCAAATCTAAAATCATCCAATCGTCCAAGTCCAAGTCCAATGTATTCCCGACTCGTATTCTCATATTCCAATGTATTCCGACTCGTATTCGGTTTCCGGATCCACCTCGTAACCCTGACCTATACAAAGCACTTACTAAAGATCAATGAACACATTTAAAGCTCTGTTTAATAAGCCTTTTCATTAATTTTTTTACCACACACAACTATTTGGATCGCATCCATCGCGTTCGATGTTCGGCGCTTTTTTAAGAGAAACGAAAAGGTGATGAGCGTTAGGGATGAAAAATAAAAGGGAAATGTCATTCACGAGTGGCGTTTTAGACGCCGTTTAAATGTCAGATCGAGCAATAAATGTCAATTGTAATCAGTGAAGTGGTTTTCTTGTCGTTTCTGTTATTATTAAATGTAGCTCTGATTGACACGGAATGGAAAGTCTCAGCGAAATGTAAAAAAAAAATGTAGAAATTCCTGTCCTCTGCAAACCGAACGGCGGTTCATTAGCTTAATTCAGGGGTTTACATAATAATTCGAGCTCTCAGTTCTCTTATGCATAAAACGGAAATGTCACACAATTTGGCAAAGATTCATTTTAAATACGGAAGATTGACGACTGTATGTAAATGTAATTAAAAGTGCATTATGTTTTACAGATTACACGTTTGTTTTTTGAACATCTTTGTCATCTCTCTCAATGATAAACATTCATACATTGATAAATGCAAATTTTATAAATCTGTTAGCAAATTTTTGTAACTTGAATAATTGTAAGATATACATTTGTCCCATATTTGAGAAAATAAGTTTATATTCAAACTAGAAATATCCTTTGCAAATATGCCAAATCGTTACACAAACACACTCAATTGACTTTATATGAAAGGTCTCTACATTTATAGTTTTTTTTTTATTTATACATTTTTTTTATTAAAACGAACTTTATTACTCTTTACTCTATTGATTCAAATTTCTTCGTAAAACGGTTGATGTCTCTTGTTTTTTCTCTGTTTCTGATTTGATTCCAATATTTTTGGAAACTCCAGTTTGAGAAAATCACATAAATGCACCATCAATACAATACAAAAACGCAATATAACAACACGGGGCACTACAGAGAGGCATTTCACATATGGAGGGTAAAAACCATTTTACTGAAGCAAGAAACCCAGTAAAGACTCCAAACCTCTACACTACAACCGCAACTGTGCACCTACAACATATGTCTAATAACATGACCATAACATAAATATATTAATAAAATCCATCCTACTCACCAAAGATACATACACATAATGTGCACCGCTCCTCAGAGGCTGTAATCCAGTGGTACCGCTCGTATTTACTGGTCTGGTAGTGGAGAACAAACCCTTTCCTAGGCTGAGACTAGCTAGCTAGTTTCGGGGTCAGCCGACCTCCTTACGATGTCTAGCTTTTCTTGAAAATTTATTTTTTATTATGTCTAAGACCAAATATATTTTCCTTCCACCGTAGGCATAAAAGGTTAAACTCATATGTATTAATGTGTGCAGCTACACACATGTTTTGCCAGTTGAACTCGGCTGTAACAGTTTCCCTTTGACCAACCAATCAGAGGACGGAGAAATGCTGACGCTATTCTGAGCCAGCTAGCTTCGTGTGAGGCGAATCTGAAATCGGATTGATTTAAGAAACAGACAAATTTCCTATAAAGACTATGGAAAAACACCAGCAGTACTGACTCTGAAGGCTCTGGGCAGATAAGATTGACATGGCGTCACATAGAGGCTGAAATCTGATTGGACAAAAAAATCTAACATCCACATCCACGTACTGGAAGCAGTTCAGCCAAGAGAAACTGGTGGGAATAAATTAATACAATTTCATGGAACAAATATTAGAATTCAGGTTGTAAATGTGGTTCAATGCTCCTGATAGTGTTAAGGCCAGCAGAGAAATCTTTACTGGCCCTGACCCTGACCCACCAATGCCCCCCGCCCCCCACTCCCCTCCACTTATTTCCTATCACCAAATTTCTCTCTTGGTTGTTTGGTAAAACCATGTTAGATATCTGTTATCAAAGTCACAACTGTATGTACATCTGATAACTTGTTTCCAGTCAGTAAACTGTTCAAACTTTTCATTCATGAATAATATTTCTTCCCTCTTTCATTCAGCAGGCCCTTTTTTTTTTTTCAATCCGAGAATGCGTTTGTTCGTTCCTAAGATTCCGTCGTTTAAAAAATCTCATTGTGACTCGAAATTGGTGTCATGACTTATGAAATATCAATAATAAATACATGCAGCATGGCCAAGATCCCTTACGATGACAAAAGATGGAGAAACCTGCTTCCGATCAATTTCACTTTATTTTGCAATGAGATTTTTTTGCTGTATATTGTTGCAATGGCCTCGTTTTTGTCACGTTTTTTGCAGTTGTTTCAGTAACAGTTACACTACCGGGGTGAGTCTGGCAAATTCAGAGCCATCGACTCTAATTGCTTTGCTTTAGCTTCATAAAAATGTACTAAATTAGGTTCATTATAATCCTTGAGTATTTTGAAAAATATAATCAACTCAGAAAAAATCATAAAAAGGTGGAACAGAAATACAACAATAAGCAATAAGGAATCAACTTATTTAGTGAACCCTGAACAAGGCCTTAAAAAAAAAAACAACCAGACAAATCAGTAAATAAATGACAAACTAGCGGACAAGTGAACAAGTCAGCGAACAAATTGTTGAACCAATAAACAAAATGAGCAGTTGAGGGATCAGTGAACGCCGGTGAACCAATCAACGAAGGAACTTGAACTAATCAAGTGAACGAGTCAATGACTGGAACAGTGAGCTCATTAGTGAGCAACATAAGAGATCTGTCTAAAGATCCATGAAGTTACTGAGCAACTCAAGAATATGGAGGATGGATTTGGAGTGGAATTTCTGCCAACAGTCTGCTACAATGGCACATTTTTTCATGAACAGTTCTGCATTTAAGCACCAAATCCTGAACAGTACAATCTCAACAATGATGGAACTGTAATGAATGAACGTTCGGTGATGAGAATGAGTCTGGTTCCTCTGAATGTTTCTTCACTGGCTCGCTCAATAGGAATAAACTTATACGCCCTGAAACTATACATTATTTTTTACACAACTTTCTAACCACTTTATCTCTGTAAAGCCGCTTGGAGACAAAGTCTATTGTAATGTTTGCAGGAATCTCATTTTTCATGATATTCTCATGAGACATGTGGATTTCAACCAATAAATGTTCTGGATTGCTCCAGTACTGATGTCATGTATTTATTTATAAAATAATGACAATAAAAAAAAATTAATTGCAGTAAAAAAAAATTTTAATAATCTATAGCTTATTTTTTTAAGCATTATCAACTCTGAATGATGGTGTCTTCTTTCCAAGAATCCCCAAGTTGTGTACTGTACGTAGCACACTGTAGTCTGGAACAGTTCATTACCATTTTTATTTTAATTTAGGTCGTTTTTTTTTTTCAGATGTGAAAAGTGACCTATCAGGTTAAAGATGCTCTAAAATTTAAATTGAAATTAACTTGAAATTTTATTGAATCATTTAAATCATTAGGCAAAATGGTAAAGGTAATCCAGGCTAAGGTTGGCTGATGAGCAAAAACAGCACTACGAGGACAAAATCAACTTAAAAAAAAGCCCACAAAAAATATATTGATGTTGTACAGTAGAATCGGCTTCTTAAAGTAATAATAATAATAATAATAATATTAAAAAAGTTTTACAAAATGCTACAAAAAAATGCTCGTTTTTTGCTCGTCACATGTACTTTACAGATGAGTGAAATTCTTTCTTTGCATATCCCAGGGATGTTAGGAAGCCGGGGTCAGAGCGCAGTGTCACCCATGATACAGTGCCCCCTGGAGCACAGAGGGTTAAGGTCTTTGCTTCAAGGGGCTTGAACCACCAACCTTGGATCAGTAACCCAGAGGCTTCCACCTTTATATTAATAAATCATATCATCACCTATTTTTGCTACATGGGGAGGTGCTAGCTTAGAGGTTAAGGCATTGGATTTTGGATGCAGAGGTCGTAAGTTTAAATCCCAGCCACACCATGCTGCCACTCCTGGGCCCCTGAGCAAGGCCCTTAACCCCTATAGTTGAATGAATGAGATGAATGTAAGTCATCTGACAAATGCAATAAATGCACAGTCTAAGAGAGAGAGGGAGAGAGAGAGAGAGAGAGAGAAAGAGAGTTAGAATTATGCAGCCAGGACAGATCTCACAGTGTGTGTGCAGAAAGACACTAGCGCACTACTGTGAAGTGTCCACTCTCAAAATACAACCCAATCATCGTGACTAGAAATTCGGTATAAAAGCAGAGAAGAAGGAAAGAGTAACAGCCAAAAAAATAGAGCGAGGGAGAGAGTGGGTGTAGGAGGAAGTGAAAAGTCCATGAAGCTGTTGGTGGAGGTAATGGAGCATCCCTGTATCTCTCCTCCCCTGGTTCCCTCCCTCTCCTCCTGTCTCTTTCTCTCCTCCTGAGCTCCTGAGATAAGCTGCATTATTTTATGATGCTCGGTTGAGCTGAGCTCAGCACTGGCTCTCTCCCAACCCTCACCCGGGTTTCATCAAATCGGCAGTCGGAGCCAAGCGAGCACTTAACGGCGCCGCCTAAATTAACAAGAATAAATAAAACAACGCCGTTATAAACAGAGGCACGCGCGCTACGCTAAGGAGAAGAGAGGGAGAGGGGAAATCGCACCGCTTTAATAGCACGCTTATGTTCAGCCTCGAGGTACGCAAACGAAAAACATCCGATCATCCATAATCATTTATCACATCGCTGATGCACCATACAGACAAAAGCATTGAGACCCTTGACTTTTCCAGCCATATGTGTTTTTTTTTCCAAACTGTGGAGACACAATTGTGTAGGACTTCTATGAAACCAACAGCATGAAATTTTTCACTTGAATTACGGACCCAAACCTCCAGCTTCATGAAGATCTGCTTCCCATGAGTTGGACTGAAAAATCTCCTGCGATTTCAGGCATCATCACCTTGCCTGCATAAGTACCGGACTTTACTAACACCCTTTTAGTTGAGTGAGCGAAAAATCACCTCAAGCACACTCCAAAATCTAGTGGAACATGTTCCCAGAAGAGTGGAGGGAATTATGGGTGCAAAATGGGATTAAATGTGGAATGCTCAAAAAGCACATACCATACTTATGACCAGGTGTCCGCAAACTTTTGGCAAGATTGTGTGTGTGTGTGTGTGTGTGTGTGTGTGTGTGTATCCTTCAATCAACATGCGCACGTACAAATATGGATGTTTTATGCAAATGTATATTTATTATTAGTGAAACCAAACTCAACATGAAGCATGAAGACAAAATATTCTTGTTAATGTTTTAAATTGATTGTGGTGTTTACAAGGACGTTAATCACCAGGACACCAAACGGAACTTTTGTTTCCACACGGACGGTTTTAATTGCCAGATGTGTGCAACATGGCGAATTTTGGTGCTCGATATGCAACTTAGCGTCTGTCTCACACACACTGTACACAAACACATCCGAGTTCGGCGGCTCTGGAGGTCGAATTCTACACCTACGTGCATTAAACACACCCACATGTTCACTAAGTGCAGAAAAAAGAGAGGGGGAAAAAAAAGATGAATAGATGATGAATAGATGACAAAAATGGATAAGAACATACGAACTATAACTTCCATAGAAAGAAAGAAAGAGAGAGAGAAAGAGAGAGAGAGAGAGAGAGAGAGAGAGAGAGAGAGAGATGAAAAAGATGAGAGAAAAAGAGATAGAATAAAGGGAGCACACAGAGTGCTATTTGATTGACAGCTTTACCTCTGAGTGGACATGCAGCACAGTAACAGACCTGACATTTCCACAGGGAACACAATGAGAACACACACACACACACACACACACACACACACACACACGCTCGATGATAATCGACCGACCAGACAACCGTATGTGATGTAGTATTTTTCAGTGCTTATTAACACACCAACATGGACCCTAATAAGACTCATACGTGTGTGTGTGTGTTTCAGTGTGTGTGTCCTGGAGCTATAACCCAGCTGGTCCAACTGTGTGTCCACCTGATGCTTGCGACCAAACACTTGGACCCCCTCTGAGTCCCCCTGGGGCTCTGTGTGTGTGTGTGTGTGTGTGTGTGTGCGTACGTGTGTGAATACACCCGCCAGAGCATAGACAGTTTGAATTCCTCTGCATCAGTGCTCTAAAGCCGATGCTGCCAAAGCAAATAAAACACTGGGAAAAAAAGTCAGCAGGCCTGAATTCTGGATTGTGATTGGTCAGAACATGACCACAGACACTACTACAGCCGCAAATCAATGGTTTATATTAAAACCGGAACCAATCCGGTGCTAATGGGAGAGTAGACGCTCCACACTCACGCTTTATTTTCCATTCTCCCCTCCCCTACCTCCGGTCCTCACACCTGCACAAGACAGTGAGAAATCATTCCTCAGAGTGTCAAGAGTGTATTTCCATTCCGGCAAAGTCACCCAGAACACACACACACACACACACACACACACACACACACACACGCTTGTACCTGATGGTCATGTGGTTAAATGTCGCACCTCCTAAATATAACCCTGGAGATGAATGAGCCGCTGGAGCTGCATTGAAAAACCCTGCAATGGTGACCCTATTACCCACACACACACACACACACACACACACACACACACACACACAGATACAGCAGGCCCTGCACTGTTCATAAGACTGTGAAGGAGGGAGATAGTAAGAGAAGTAAATAAGTGATATGGAGAAAGAAAGAAAGAAAGCAAGAAAGAAAGAAAGAAAGAAGAATATCATATTTTTCTCAAGTCAAATGAATTCTCGTGTTTTAGTATGTGGAAACCTGAGACTAAGATTTGCACCTTTTGAACTTTCTATTTCACATTTAGCCTTCATTCACTCTCATAATGAGCTCCACTCTTCTGGGAAGATGTTTCACTAAATTTTGTGGAGATCCATTCATCCACAAGGGTGTTAGTAAAGTCAAGTAGTGATGTAGGTGAGAAGGTGAGGAGGCCTGGGGTGCAGTCAGCATTCACCTTCATCTCAGAGGTGTTTAATGCTACCCATGTACACCAGATCTTCATGGAGCTGACTTTGTGCACATTGTCATGCTGGAACAGGTTTGGGTCTTCTGGTTCAAGTGAAGGAAAAAGTTTCATGCTACAGCATCCCAGAGACGTCCCGTTTAATTGTGTGCCTTCAAGTTTTGCTACGTATTTGGAGAAGAACCACATTCTGGGGTGGGTGTTTCCTTGCTTAAATATTGGCGCAACATTTTTTTTAGATGTCGGTGTGATTTTCTGTGGATTTTATTCAAAGTTCCACCTCGTGAACCAGAGCTGACTCCGACTCAGAGTCCCCCAGAGCCATGCTTATCTCAGACACATTCACATTTAATCAAAATGCTCAACATTTCCCTTTCTTTCTCTCTCTCTCTCTCTCTCTCTCTCTCTCTCCATCACCTTTACTTTTTTCCTCCCTTTGAATATTCAGTGTGTGTCTGCAGGAGATGTTCATCCTTGACCGGCTCAGCGATGTACTTTACGTTTAGACGAAAATGATCGTATTTGGAGTTTAGGTTTTTACATATTAATGTACAAAAAATCCCAACATTTTTTTCCCGATATCAGGAAATGATATTTGTTTCAAAACGCTTCGCATCCAAACTCCAGATTACAATCGTTTCCCAAAAGTGGCTCATTTACACCCAAACGTCTGAAAACACTGTGTCAGCAAAACGTTGAACGATGTGTTGAACGTGTTCTGATCAGCGCTTGGTGCATCTACTGATCACCAACATACATTTCAGCATCAGTTCAACAGCAAGCAGAACATTTAGAGAGGAATAAATGATGAAGAAACTCCAGACGTGAACTCGCCACAACACACGTGACCTCATTTACACTATTTATTTGAAGTAGTTCATGATGATTGTAATAGAAATCAATCCGTGTTTGAGTCATTAATATCATTCTATTAATAGATCAGTGAGCTGAGAGTCACATTCGAGTCTTTTCATGTTAACTGAGGTGATTAAGTAAAGAGTCTTGTGATAAAAATGATAATAGGAATATTATAGTTATAATAAATTATAGTAGTTTCGATACTTAAGTACATTTAAAGGCAAAAACATTTGTACTTTTAAATCTCTACATTTACTCAACTACATGCTTTGTGTACTTCGTCCACCATTGGTGTTCACCTACTCTTTGATTGTGTGTGTGTGTGTGTGTGTGTGTGTGTGTGTGTGTGTGTGTGTGTGTGTGTGTGTGTGTTTGAGTGTAAGGTCATGCAAGGTAAATCAATACTGAGGATCGATGTGCCTAAGCTATTAAACTAGCCACTAACGTTCCTAACTAAACTCATGTAGGCGCTAGAGCAATTTCAGAAATATACAGAGACAACTAAAAAGTGTGTGTGTGTGTGTGTGTGTGTGTGTGTGTGTGTGTGTGTTCTTGTACACTGTCTTATACTTTGTTTTTTATTAGACCCCAGAGGAATGAACAGCAGAGCTGTATTGTCTTTTTACTCCCATGTGTACACATACACACAAACACACACATACATTCACACACACACACACACACACACACAAACACACAATTGTTCATCTTCTGAAAGAACTGTACTATGACTATATTAATGTTATACTTTTACAAATTGACAAAAGAATGAATCCATGACATCGTTTACATTCCGGAAACTAACATGCTTTGTTTTGTTCTAAATCGGAATAAAAAACAAAATTAAAATAAAAAAGTTCGAAACCTGATGTTTTAGCTTCCACCTCTGGGGATTTGTGCATGATTTTTTTCCCCTTGCTCTCCCAGGAGTCTTAGCATATGGAGGAGAAACGCATGAGCGGAGCTGAGGAGGACGGAAAAGCATGACTGCGAATAGAGGAAGAGAGAGAGAGAGAGAGAGAGAGAGAGAGAGAGAGAGAGAGAGAGAGAGAGAGAGAGAGAGAAATGTGAACAAGAAAGCATGAGAGTGAGAGAGAAAAAGTATGAGAGAAACTGCAATCCAACACCCTGTGAAACCCACCTCCACCTTCACCACCCACATCTCTGGCTGCTGAAGATTTCTCTTTGAAGACAAGATGGTGGCCATTAGCAGACAATTTTTCTTGCCATATACAACCAACCTGCTCCTACGCACAGGACAACGTTAACTCCGTTCCTTCATCCCCTTCATCTCCCCTGCACCAGGCTCTAAATCTCCACATGGACACATTCTTCTTTTCTCCTACATCAACACTATTTTTCCTTTACCTCACCGCTGTTTTGATGTAGAGAAGAAGAGTGTGTTGATGTAGAGAAGAAGAAGAGTGTGTCGATGTAGAGAGGAAGAAGAGTGTGTCGATGTAGAGGAGAAGAAGACTAGAGGAGGTATAGAGGAAAAGCCGATGTAGAGAGTAAGAGTGTGTCAATGCAGAGGAAAAGAAGCGTGAGTTGATGTAAAGAGGAAGAGTGTGTCGATGTAGAGAGGAAGAGTGTGTCAATGTAGAGGAGAAGAAGAGTGGGTCGATGTAAAGAGGAAGAGCGTGTCCATGTAGAGGAGAAGAAGAGTGTGTCGATGTAGAGATGAAGAGTGTGTCGATGTAGAGGAGAAGAAGAGTGTGTCGATGTAGAGGAGAAGAAGAGTATGTTGATGTAGAGGGGAAGAAATTGTCGATGTAGAGGAGAAGAAGAGTGTCAATGTAGAGGAGAAGAAGAGTATGTTGATGTAGAGAGGAAGAGTGTGTCGATGGAGAGGAGAAGAAGTGTGTGTCGATGTAGAGAGGAAGAGTGTGTCGATGCAAAGGAGCAGAAAAGTATGTCGATGCAGAGGAGAAGAAGAGTTTCGATGTAGAGGAGAAGAAGTGTTTGTCGATGTAGAGAAAAAAAGTGTGTTAATGTAGACGATAAGAAGAGTGTGTTGATGTAGAGAGGAAGAGTAGGTCGCTGTAGAGGAAAAGAAGTGTGTGTTGATGTGGAGAGGAAGTGTGGATCGATGCAGAGGAGAAGAAAAGTATGTTGATGCAGAGGAGAAGAACTCCTTCTCTGCTTTGACACATCGACATATCAGTCTAATCCAATTTACAAAAGTAATAATGTGGGGCAACAAAAATACAACCCTGTGGGAAACCTAATTCCAGACCCATATTTAACTCAGTTTTTAATAAAAGAGTAATAAATCATTACTGTTCAGGATTCTTAGGTTAGCAATTGATCACAATCACAGGCCCTTAACCAAGACATACAGTAAACACACACTACAAATTTATTTATTAACATTTGTTACATTCATCTAGCAAATCACACCATGAGCAAGACCTTAATACTTCTTAGAAAGCTAACTGAATGAAATTTGGCCACCCATATACGACCTGGTAATACCACTGATGAACCACTATGTGTTTGAAAATGACTCAAAATCCTGATTTGTCCTTCAAAAGATTTTAGAACATTGAGTTCCTTTATGATTACCTAAAGTGTATTTAATTAAATAAACAGTGTGTGTTTTGGTTTTTATGTGTCAATCCACAGACATAAGCTTGATTGAAAATGCAATTAAATATAATAAGTGGTGAGCCACCCAGGAAGTGATATAAAGTGTCAGTGGGAGTTCGTGTGTGGGATACAAAAATTTGTGTGCTGAGATATTTTTATCTGTATGAAGAATTTTCCCTTGTGTGTGCTGGCTTTGTCTATTCCATTATAAAATATGTAGAGTCTTGCATTAAAATATAATCAGTGGTGAGCCAGCAATATGTGAAAATTGTGTTGCATTGTGACTCTCTGATAGCAATTAAACAACCCCTTCACTTTGTTCACGAGTGCACTTGTTTGGTCTATTGGAAAATAAAAAAAAGGATTGTTATGAGTGGTGAGCCAGCCATTGAATATGACTAATACTTTGTGTGTGATATACAAAGATTGTTGTGTAAATCTAATAGATAACGATATCACCTCTTTAGATGTTAAGAAGTGCAATTTAATTTGCATTAAAATATTATATAAAGTTGGCGAGCCAGCCAGGAGACGATGCATAGGATTAAACAATCCGAGTTGCAACCAGATTAAAATAAATATAATGTCTAACCTCCAGTCTTACCTGACTTCAATCTTGCTACATTCATAAGTGGCTCATACTTATACATGTTTGTTTTTGCTGTGTTCACCACAGAAGTTCCAGGGTATTGAAATTCAACTGTTATTTTTGTGTATTACATACTGTATTGCTTAATATGACTGTTTTCTTTGTAGCTTGATTTATCGGGAGGTGGTATCTTTTAAGGTTAAAGAATTAGACTATAAAGCCGAATGTTGCGAGTTCAAATCCCAGCCACAACAAGCTGCCCCTCCTGGGTGGAAGTATAAATTAATATATATTTATATAAATGAGATATCATATAAGGGTGTCTGAAAATGACATAAATGTACTGAAACACAATGATTTGTCACGGATATTTTGGGTCCCTACTCACGTATCTATCCTCAGGAAAACCAAGAAAGAGAACGCATGTGCTCTGATAACTAAAAACTCTCAGCGTAATGCATGTTGAGTACAAAACAGGGGGAAGCAGACTAGAACTGACTTAAGCGGAAAAAAAACAAGAATGACAGAACAGGAGAAAGAAGAATGAGCCAATGAGATAGTAAGAAGGGAGAGAGAAAGAACAGATTGAGTGTGTCAGTAAAACAGGCACGAAGCAGATGGGGATTTCACAATGGCTAATCTCACTGCATTCCCCATGTTTATCATTCCTTTTGTTCCACCACGTTGAGTAAGCAAAGGCATGGTCTCCATCGTTCTTTTCCTACTCTTGCATTTTCCCATCTGCTTTTATCGGTTCTCAGTGATTCGGATTGCTTCCACAGATTTGCGTGGAATTACAGTTGTCGAATGTGTCTTCATGAACTAGACAAAAAAACGTACAGAACAGGTAGGACGTTCGAAGGCTGTTAGAGTCACTGGTTGAATGTTCAGAAAAAATCATAATAATAAACACACTATGGCTCCTACACTGATCAGTGCTTCTACAAATGTAAAATATCATAGGACGCTGACAGTGAGCATTCCAAAATCTACTGCAATAAATCAGATTCAGATTCTTTCCTACTGCTCCATGTCTATTCTGGCATCCCTACTTCCTTCTTTCCCTTTCCCTTCCTTTTCTTTATGGACCTATATTTTATCTTCCTACCTGGTCCCCTGGTGGTCTAGTGTTCAGGATGCGGCGCTCTCGCCGCTGCGGCCTGGGTTAGA
The DNA here is from genome assembly GCA_024362625.1 of Silurus asotus. Lineage (NCBI taxonomy): Eukaryota > Metazoa > Chordata > Actinopteri > Siluriformes > Siluridae > Silurus > Silurus asotus. Next base: position 7,002,420 of record MU564352.1, on the reverse strand, counting down.
TCCCTGGGCAGGGAACCGACCCCAGCCATTAGGGTTGCACAAGCCTTAGTGCCGGTCCCAAGCTCGGATAAATGTGGAGGGTTGCATTAGGAAGGGCATCCAGCGTAAAAACATGTGCCAAATCAAACATGCGGATGATCCGCTGTGGCGCCACCTAATGGGAGAAGCCAAAAGAAAGCTTTATTTCTCTCTCTCTCTCTCTCTCTCTCTCTCTCTCAGTTCTTGCCTTTATTTCCTGTTATTTTCTTTCCTTTTAGACCAATCTACCTTTCCTTTTTCTTTCCCTTTTTTATAGATTTACCTATCTACTTCTCTCCCTCACTCCTTCTTTCTTCCCACCATCCCATGCCCTTTCTTTATTTTGCCTTTCTTTCTTTTCCTTTCCTTTCCGTTTTTTTAGACATACCTATCTACCTATTTCCTTCCTTACTTCCTTCCTTCCTTTCTTCCTTCTTACTTAATTTCTGCCTTTTTTCAATTCCTGCTTATCCTTCTTTTCTTCTCTCTTTCCTTGTTCCTCTTTCCCACTTTTTTCTGACAACTAAAAAGTAAACTCCATGTTTGCTTTACTGTAGACGAATGTAGTAAAACTTGTCAGGATATTATCTCCGCCTCGAACCCCAGCTAGTCCTGTTTTTGATATTTTTACACCTTTTGACAGACATCCTTATCCAAAGAGACTCACAATTATCCCATTTCTACAGCTGAGCAGTGGAGAGTTAAGGTCCTTGCTCGAGGGACCAGAAGGTGGCAGCTTGGTGGTGCTGGGATTTGAACTTCAATTAGAAGTCCAACACCTTAACCATTGGAGCTCCTAGCTCTCTCTTAGACCTGACAGTAGAACTAGACGCTCTCGTCTACAGGTCTACTTCAGACAGTGTTGTTATGGTTACACGGGCTCCGTCTTCAGCATTAAAAAGTGTAAAAGCAGCCCTATTTGTACTCATTCGTGGCCTTGCAACTTCAGATTAAAAAAAAAGCTGTGTATGTTGTGAAGCCAGTCGTGGATCCAACACTGAATCCAATTAGATTTACAACACTGAGGCGGAAAGAAGCCATTAAACGAGTGATGATGAAACCGCGGGATTTCAATAGCTCAGTGACAAAAGGGCCAACTTTATTTAAACCAGTCTCACTCAACACGTTTTATTTAAAATGCACTGAAATCTCTCCATCTTCTCTCTGTTTTCCTCTGCTGTTTTATTCAACAGCTCTCTCAATTCTTTCTCTCCTCCTCTTTCGGTGGTACTGATGGACAGATGATGTCTCTATCCATACTTAATAAACCAAACACCAGCGGTAACGAGGATACACACACACACACACACACACACACACACACACACACACACTCCATCTGGGTGGCTCGAATGTATTTATTTATTTATTTATTTCAATGCTCCTCTGTGCCCTTATATACTTTTCTCTCTTTTTCCACCATCCCACACATCAAACACACTTGTCATCCCACACATCAGCCTATTCTTCTGTCCATCCTTCTTCGTCTCGCTTCTCCTTTCCTTTACTGATTCCTGGTCCTTTTTTTTTCTTTCTTTTTCCTGATGATTCTTGTGTTTATCAAACCCAAATACGAATCCTAGCGAAGCAACGGACATCGAAAACCCACCTGGGTGGCTGAAAACTTCCCATCATGCACTGCAGCCGCATCCGTCTCTCCTCCTCTGTACTATTATCCCTCCATTCTGCAGTCTTTCCCTCAGCACACCAACCCACACATCAGCCTAAATCACGGCCCACTGCGTGCGTTAGCGCCTGCGGCTAACGGCCCGCTGCCATCACTCGCCTGAAAATCCAATCAAACCTTCTCTCTTCTCACACACACACACACACACACACACACACACACACGCACACACACACACACACACACACACACACACACGCTGGGATGCAGTGTAGCAGACATGCGAGTCATCACATTCTTCCTGCTCGCTCCACAGCTGGAGCAAAACTCAGCAAAAAATACGAACTGCATTTCTTTCATTTATTCCTTCGTGTTATTCACATGGAGAGCTGAGGGACAGAGAGCTGAGGGACAGAGAGCTGAGGGACAGAGAGCTGAGGGACAGAGAGCCGAGACATCAGTGAGACACAGAGAGACAAATGGAAAATGCGAGACATGGAAAACCAGGACTCAGAAGACCGAGACACGGCGAGCCGAGAAATGATAGAAAGAGCTGAGAGCTTTTTTTCCTTCTTTCCTTTCTTTTTTTTCTTCATTTCTTTCTTCTTTTTTCTACCTTTCTATTGTCCTTTCTTTACAACCTTCATTCATTTGTTCCTTTCCTCCCTTCCCCTATTTTACCTTCCATTCTTCCTTCCTTCCTTCCTCTCCTCCATTCTTTTTGTTTCTTCTTGTTCGTTAATCCTACTTTTCCTACTTTCTTTTTCTACTCCTTTCCTTCCTCTTTTCCTTCTTCCTTCCTTCCTTCCTTTATTACTTTTTTGTTTCTTCTGTCATTTCTCTGTTCTTTTCTATCATCCTTCCTTTCTGTGTTTTTCCTTTAATCCTTTCTTTACTTCTTTCCCTTATTTGTTTATTTTTTCCTTTTTTCTTTACTTTCCTTCCTCCTCTATACTTCTTTCCTTCCTTCACTCCATTATTCTGTTTTTGTTTTACATCCTTTCTTTCTTTCTTTCTTTCTTTCTTTCTTTCTTTCTTTCTTTCTTTCTTTCCTACATTCTTATTTGTTCCTTCTTTGTAACTTTCATACTTTCTATTTTACTTCCTTTCCTTCCTCTCTCCTTTGCTCCTTCCTTCCTTCATTCCTTCCTTTGTTTATTTCTTTTTCTTTGCTCAAACCTTTTTTTCTGCTTTTCCCTTCCTGCCTTTTTCTTTTTCCAGATCTTTTTCTTCTTCCTATTCTTCTTCCTGTGTTATTTCCTTTGTCCTCGTTCTGTTGTTCTGTCTAATAATTACCCAACATTCCTCCTGACTGCTTTACTCCTTCTTCTATCTATCCATCCTTTTATCTTCCTTTCTGCTGTTCCTCCTGTTCCAATTGTCCTTCTTTTCTTCTCCTTTTTAACCCCAGTCTGGCATGTCATTCTCCCTTTCTTTCCACTATCCTTGTTCCTTTTTCTTTCCTCCTTCCATCCTTTGCTTTTCCCTGTTCTTCCTTTCCTTAGTTTTTTCTTCCTTCTCTTCCATCCATGAATCTTTCCAAGTTCTTCTGTTATTCTTCATTTCATTCCTTTTCCCCCCTTTGGATTGTTCACCTGTTCATTCTGCCATCTCTTTCTATCAACCTGACTTTTCGTCCCTTTTTCCTTTTCTCCTTCCTTTTCTTTTTTCTTTGTGACAAACCAAATCTGCTTTCTTCTGTAAGACGTGGCATAAAATCAAAACCCACGTTGGGAAGAAGAAGTCACTGAGAGTTGAGCAACCGCTGTCAATGCAGATGAATAAACCACACACACACACACACACACACACACACACACACACACACACACACACACACACGGGTCCACTTCACAGTCGTTAAATATTCAACACGACATCTTTGTAGGTTGTTGTTAATTAGTCTCTGTAACAACACAAAGGTCTGGCGCTGGATTACCTGCGACAATCTTCATTTGCATGCATATTAAACGCCGCTACCAACCGATCGCTCGCTGATCAAATCGGACGCGCTGTTTTGTTTTCATCTCCTCCTGTTCCTCTTTCCTATCTGTCTCTCTTTCATCATGGGCGGACGGCAATCAAGCGTGCCGAGCGCTTATTAAGACTTCATGTATTCTGAGTTTAGTTTAGCGACCTTTAAAGGCTAAATAAGCGTGGCTAAGCAGCTCGTCTTCATCCGGACGAAAAAGGAATCCATTGGCTTCCATTCAACATCATGAATTCGAGAAATATATTTACAAATAAGGCTCTGGTTAACTGATAGAAGGATCACGGGTTCATGACCAAACACCGCTAAGCTGCCACTGTGGGGCCCTTGAGCACGGCCCTTGAGCAAGGGGCCAGTAGCGCTGTATCGTGGTCGACCCTGCACTCTGACCCCAGAGTTGAGATTAGAAATAGTGATATAGTGAGAAGAAATAGAGATAAGAAATAGTGATGAGTCGTTCGTTTAAAATGATTCGTTCAGAAGAACGATTCGTCTCAAAGAGTGATTCGTTCAGAAGACTGATTCGTCTCAAAGAGTGATTCGTTCATTTTCTATTGGACGCTCATATACAAATCTCCGTATGTACAGGAAACATAACCGAGTAGTTCATCTCTCCACTCTCCCGGTCCAAGTCTTTTGCTCCCACAGACGTTATGAAGGTAATTCAATGATTGAAGGAACAAAATGAACTTAATGACTCAAGAAAAAATTTGGTTATTTTGATCAATTAGATAAAAAAAAAAACGAGTCACTAAAATGATCCGATCTTCCCATCACTAATAAGAAAGTGCTGTAATGTACATGTGACAAAAAATAAAATGTAAAAAAATGCTTTATCATAAAGAAACAGTGCTACAGAGCACTGAAACTGGAGACTCCTTCCATAAACATCTCCTCTCAGAGAACTTCATGTCCCCAAATGAAGTAATTACATGTGCTTGTGCTTGTGCTGTGCTGGAGGCTTTCTGTTGATGAACATGAATGGAAATAAGTATCGAATAAGAAAAAAGAGGAAAAATAAAACAATTGTAACTAAATAAGGACAGAAACAAAAAGGAACGAAGGAGAAAAGGAAGGAAAGAAATTAATGGAAACAAGTACAGTTGATAAAAGGAATGACAAAAGCATGAAAGGAAGTAAGAAAAAGATGTAATGGAGTAAAAAGATGAATTGAATTAGTAAAAGGAATAAGAGAAGAAAGAAGAAAAAGAAAAGTAAAGAATATGTAAGGCAAAAAAGAAAGAAAGAAAGAAAGAAAGAAAGAAAGAAAGAAAGAAAGAAAGAAAGAAAGAAAGAAAGGAAATTTTGAACTGGAGGAAAAAATACAGATTGAATTAGTAAATGGAAAAAAGACAAAAGAAAAAAAAGTAAAAAAAGATAAAATGCAGAATTAGAAAAAAAAGAGTAAATAATATAAGAAGAACAACTGAGAGTAAAAAACTAGTGAAAAGAAAGAAATGAACAATTCTATCAGTTGCAATCATACTCTTGTTTTCTCTCTCTCTCCTTCTCTCTCTTCTTCTCTCTCTCCTTCTCTTCCCCCTTTCCCTGTGCTTGTCTTGTCTATTGGATACATTCATGCCTTCTTCTCTCCCTCCTCATTTCCTGTATCCTCGGATCGTTTTTTTGTTTTTGTCTTTCAGTCCGTTATGTGAGAACCTGTGTGTGTGTGTGTGTGTGTGTGTGTGTGTGTGTGTGTGTGTGTGTGTGTGTGTGTTTAAGGTTTGAATAAGGGTCGAAATAAGAATTTTTGCACCCATGGGAATGGAAGTGTTCCGAACACACACACACACACACACACACACACACACACACACACACACACACACACCTAGAAACAGAGGGGTCTAAATGGATTGTGTTAATACTCTGTGTAGCCTGCAATGCAATTTTTTCCCAATTGACCTCTTCACTACCCCCACACACACCACACACACTCGCCTCAGACGCAAACACACTCATGTGGAATACTGAACAGTCACGCACACACACACACACCCACACACACACACACCCACCCCCACACACACACACAGAATTCTGAATAAATAAGAAGCCTATATCGGAATATACAGATTATCCAAGAAACAAATAAAGTGGGTAAATTATGTAAATTTATTTATTTATTAAAATTATTTGGGTTTTTTTTTATGTCATATTTCTATTTATTAAATGGATAGATTTTCCTAAAATTTCCTAGATTTTCCTCTTACTACGTTTCCTCCAGAAAAAAAAAGAACAATCTAAATCATTTTATCAAAAACATATGGCAGAAAGAAGGAAATCAAATTATTTTATTTTTTTTATTTTTTTTATGATAGGAAGGACAGAAGAAAGAAGAGAAAAAACATAAACATAAAAATGTGGAAGGAATGTATGAAAGTGGAAAAGTGTGAATGAGTGAAATGAGTAATGAGTGATGTCAGAAAAATAAAGGAAGGAAGATAAAAAGGGAAATAAAGATGGACAGAACAAAGAGAGAATTAAAAAAAATAAACAAAGAAAGGAAGTAAGGGTAGAAAGGAGGAATAGATTTTAACTGACAGATTATTATTATTATTATTATTATTTTATTTATTTTTTTTTATTTATTTTTTTTATTATTATACATTTTAATTAATTACTATTATATTTGCTTAG
>MU564352.1:6983350-6988350 GCA_024362625.1 Silurus asotus | reverse complement strand
ACCCAAAAAATCAGCCAACAACTGCCCCAATGCTGTCCCAGGACTACCCTAATTGCAGGGTTCTCAATGTTCTCAATATCTCCAAGCAAAGTACTCAAATCAGTATCTGAATATTACCCTGGCACTGACCCAAGAATACCCAAATACCCCAAAATAACCTATAATACCACTCGGAAACTGAAAGCCACAGTACCCCCCTCTTTTACTTCTTCTTCCGGCTTCTCCCATTAGGGGTTGCCACAGCAGATCATCCGTCTCCACACCCCCCTGTCCTCTACATCTGCCTCTTTCACACCAACTACCTGCATGTCTTCCTTCACCAAATCCATTAACCTCCTTCTTGGTCTTCCTCTTTTCCCCCTTCCTGGTGGCTCCATCCTCAGTATTCTCCTACTGATATACCCAATGTTTCTCCTCTGCACATGTCCAAACCATCTCAATCACACCTCCCTCACCTTGTCTCCAAAACGTCCTACATGTGCTGTCCCTCTAATAAAATCATTTCTAATCCTGTCCATCGTCGTCACTCCCAACGAACATCTCAACATCTTCAGCTCTGCTACCTCCAGCTCCACCTCCTGTCTTTTACTCAATGCCACTGTCTCTAATCCACAGTCCTATAAACTCTCCCTTTCACTCAGATACTCTTCTATCACAAATCACTCCTGCTATCACTCTTCTCCACCCACTCCACCCTGCCTGCACTCTTTTCTTCATTGTGTGTCATTTATAATTAGGATGATGTTAAAGCAGATATGGGTTCCTCCAGAAGAGTTAATTTAGAAGAATGTTGTAGTGTTTGAGTATCAATATGGCAATATTGGCATCATATTCTAACTGCCCACATGCCACTCAATTGCCTCTCCAAAGATTCACCTGCGCAAGACCCCTAACTGCTTAAAGTGAACACTAATGTGTCAAAAAACAGAATAGTTTTGTTTAATTTAAATGCTGCCCAGCAAACTGACTCAAAACATCCGACATTGCCCCAAGATTCCTCCAATTCTTCCTCAGACGATTTTCCTCCAATCCCTTCCAACAGTGTCCTCCTCTGGCCTCGAGACTCCGGCTCATACACTGTCACTTTGTTCATGTCGTCTTTTCAGCAAACGTGCCGGGAACACCAAACTAGCACTTCTCCTTCCTCCTTTCGGTCTCCCTGACACGCTAGCTACCGATGGAGAGAATAAACGAGAAAAATATTGGGTGTGAGTAGAGGAGAGAGGGTGAGAAATTAAAGGGAGAAGGAGAGAAAGAGAGAAGGGTGGGAGGCGTGGTTAAAGGAAGGGAGGGGGTCGGATGGAGGGGAAAAGAACCGAAGCGAGAAAATTGAAACTCATCAGTTTGCCCTTCTTTGGCTCGTCTCTTCGCATTGTCTCAACCCGGCAGTTGAAGAAGATGTGACGATTATGTGTTCTTTAAATGGAGAAAAAAGAAAAAGAGATGAAAGGAAAGGAAAAAAAGATTTCCCTTTCCATCGCTTTCATGAGCAATGTGACTCGGGAGAGTTTTGTCGATGAGGATTTTGAGAGCGATTGGATAGCACTTGATCAGACATACAATATAGCTCACAGTACTTTGATTAGAATGATGTTGCTAGATAAAATTTAACCCAGAATGAAAGAAAGAAAGAAAGAAAGAAAGAAAGAAAGAAAGAAAGAAAGAAAGAAAGAAAGCTTAATATTTGTCACATGTACTTCACAGCACAGTGAAATTCTTTCTTCGCATATCCCAGTGTTGTCAGAAGCTCTTTTTTTTTTCCCAGACAAAAATCTAATCTATCTAAACAAAAAAAAAATCTAAAATCTAATTCCAGACTCCCCCCCCAACCATTCCCCAATAATTCAAACACTGAAAAGAAAATTGAAGAAAATGTAACATTGTATTTAATTTCTGATCAAAGGAAAAAAAAAAAAAAAAGATTTGTCGACTTTGATGAAAAAGATTCAAATCCAAAAGAGTCAAGTGACTAAAATGATCCGATCTTCCCATCACTAGCTCTTCAAAATCTAATTCATCGTCTTAGATGTAAACACTGTAGTAAACACTAATTTAGTATTCATTGATACTGTATGTCATGAAGGTTGACAGAACAGCCCCCCACACACACTCAAACACACACACACACACAAACACTTGGTGAGTGTGTGTAGAGTGTAATGAGGACTGGCAGGAGCTTGTCTCCTCCTGTTAAACCGTAATGAAGTCTGTCACTCTGCTTTGCCGGCTTCATCGTTCTCTACATTAAATCACATTTCATTAGATCACCTGCCACACCGTTCGGCAAACACAATGAGAGCACGCGCTCGTGCGACGGCGCCTGAATCCCAAACGCCAGTGCCGAACAAATAAACGCACTCGCCGTAAATGATTTCTGACCGAGGACCACAAGAGCAAGTTTCCTTAATCACTTATGAAAAGCTAATTCTCCATTAAGCCGCATTCCGTTACATAATTCCGAGCCAAATCCAATTTTGCGAAATAAACTCCTCGCTGTTTGACATGAAGTGCACTTCGTGGGGGCACAGAAGCAATTATTCTTGCCTCATCCTCGTTCCAGGTCAGCCGTCCTGCCCCTTTATTGCCACGCTCTCATCTTCCCTTCGGTTCTCTCCGTCCGCCGCGTGTTCGTTAATAACCCGCTAGGCGAACTCGCCGCTAACCTCTGCACCGCATCACAAGATCGCTCCCTTTAAAAGCTTTTTAATGAACCGATTTTCAATCAAAACATAACGCTAATTACACGCAAGAAATGATGGAAGGGATTAGAACGCCTTTCTTCCCATCCTCGGGATCGGATTTCTGGAATATTCTTGTGCGTGCTGGGTTTTTTTGTGTTTGTACCCAAATCTTCATTTTACTGTCCTGAGCTCTGGATGAACATTGATGACTTTAGCTTTTATCTCATCATCATTAATATGCTGCATGATCTCAGTACACGAAGTAAGTGAGGTAATTTCACCACTATGCTAAAAAACATGTCCAAAATGCTAAAAGATCTCAATACTAATGTTCCTAACAAAATCTCTAGTGCAGACATGTCAAAAAGAAAGTACGCCCCCTCTAAATCCTATGGTTTTCCAGATTGAGACATAATATAAATCATTTATCAGATTTTAAAATCAGGGCCATTTCTAGATTTTTTGGCACCCTAGGTGGGATTCCTATTGTCAACCCCGCCATGGCTCTGCCTTCCTACCACAATGCTTCACCCCCACACCATACAAATCAATCTCAACCTTCCATTAAAATGGTTGAACACATTAAATAATTGCAAAATTGCCTAAATTCGACTATGCAAACATATACTGTATATTCGACTTTCGCAGAAAAACAGGTAAATAATTTAAATGTGCAAGGGCATGGAGGTGGGCAGGGGGCGCTCACTGGCCCCATATTACACAAGTTGGTATTTATTTTAAAGCCGAAATTGTGGTTTTATAGAGGCAACACTATTACTAATCAATTCATCAAGGGTATTTAATTAAAAATTTGATTACTAGAAACTTTGATAAAAAAATTAGAAACGTGTTTATTAGTGGGACAGCGCATGTAGGACGTTTTGGAGACAGGGTAAGAGAGGACATGAGCAGAGGAGGAACATGGGGTATATCGGTAGGGGAATGCTGAAAATAGAGCCGCCAGGAAGGAGGAAAAAAGGAAGACCAAGGATGAAGTTTATGGATGTGGTGAAGGAAGACATGCAGGAAGTTGGTTTGAAAGAGGCAGATGTAGAGGACAGGGGGGTATGAAGAAGGATGAGCCACTGTGATGACCCCTAATGGGAGCAGCCAAAAGAAGAAGAAGAAGAAGATGAAGAAGGGCTGTCCTGTCTTGTTGTTCATTTGAGATTGTATTCGCATCATTGTAAGACCTGATAAGGAACATATCATTTTGACTATGTCCTTATACGTCAAACCGAACATTTCCTGTAGGGTGTACTTTCTTTTTCGCCTAACTCTATATGCATGCTGTATAGGGTAGTTTAAAGAACGTTTGAATCCATTAAAATACCATAAGCAAAGACTTAAATGACACAGCATAAGCTTAGCTAGCTAGAGATTAGCCATTTATCTCTTTTTCCATGTTCTAGGCTAAGTCTTAGCGTAGCAATTTGCCAAAACCTTTAGCATCACCACCAAATCCTAGTTATACTGTGTTGCTAGCATGGCTGATTAATACTACATGGATAATTATATGCTATAATAAACTGTTTAATTTTAATGTACTTATTTGATACCTAAAGTGCACAGAAGACATGGTAGTGCTCCTATTGGTTGTGTTACAAACCATCTACACTTCAATCACTATTTAGGGCACATAAAGATTATAAGAAATGGCTCATCAGGCCACTGTGGACATGTCCCAAACATCACTCCCTGTCCTCAAAACTCCCAAAATTCTCCACCGCTCCCTCGTCTTCCTTTTCCTCTATTCGCACAATGTGTGGTAACTCATTCCCTAACTAGGGCACATTCTATACCATAACACGTCTCATAATGATCACTACCATTGATCTCCATTGTGGACATGCCCCAAACTATTTAACCTGGTCACTGTTCACTACGCAGGCCATATGAACAAATAATATAGACACTTTAGATGTGTTTCTATTTACCATATAAGGCACTTACTGTTCTGAACCAGATATTCCCCATATATTCACTATTCAGGACACCTAAACATTTATTCTAAATGCCCCTCATAATAAGGTCACTGTGAAGGTGTTCCAAATGCAATACAGGACTCATGAAGAAAACTTCAAGTGTCTAATTATCATCACTACACCCTGGACACGTTCCAAATCAAATCACGACATTGGGCATATAAAGATTATCTTGTAAGGTCTCGTTATGATCGTCATCATCATCATCATGTGGCCACAGCGGATGTGTCCCAATCCACATACCCAATTCACTATATAGGCTGCATAAGCAGCATTACGTATATCTAATTATCATCAGAACACTAAGGATGTGTCCCAAACCAGACATTATGTA
>MU564352.1:6969190-6978317 GCA_024362625.1 Silurus asotus | reverse complement strand
CTTAAAATAATAATAATAATAATAATAATAATAATAATAATAATAATAATAATAATAATAATATTATTAATACTATACACGTTTTCTTTATTACAACAATTTACAAAGTGGCATTTTTAAAAGTTGGATTACTGATAGTGCTTTTTGTTTTATTAACTTTTTGATATTGATTACAATTAAAATATTTGAAATATGTGAAATTTGATTATTGTTCATTTATTTGTCCTATTTTTTTTTTCTTACATTAATAAATAACTAATTACAAATTATTAAATCGTGTAATACAATTTTTATTATGTTAATAAAATCATGTATAAAATATTTGCCAGAATGATAGATAGATAGATAGATAGATAGATAGATAGATAGATAGATAGATAGATAGATAGATAGATAGATAGATAGATAGATAGATAGTGAAGGCTGCATGTTGTTAGAGTCTCATGCCTCTGCTAGCTGTGGACTTTTTTGTATGAATTAAATGTATAGTTTTTATAATTAAACGTTGAACATAGTATTTTTTGAAACCTTGAAGCGGTTTGACAGACAGCCAGTATTTCTCTCCTGCAGGAATTTTAATATCGGACAATTATCATGAGTCACAAAAGACTGTGCTCGTGAACCACCAGATTTATAAATGGCTGTATTTAGTTTTGACATTTTCCATGTGGATTTCAGAAAGTGGCAGGTAAAAGTTTTAATTTAACTGACAGAATAGCAGGTAAAAAAAAATGCTTTCCAGCCTGAACTAGAGAAGCCCAGCTTCAGCTGGTTTATTTTTAAGTAAACCCTAAATGTTATTAGAGATGCTATTATCTTCATTGATCTTTCAGAACACCTCAGCCACCACCACCACAACTGTTTCCACAAAGTTTGAGACACACAATTGTATAGGACCTTTATGGAAGCAGTAGCATGAAAATTTCCCTTCACTTGAACTATGAGACCCAAACCTGTTTCAGCAGGACAATATAGTGGTATCAGTATAGTGTCATATTGTGTCTCATAAAAGAGTATTGTGTAGTAAGGTTGCATATTGCGCTGTAGAGTGGTGTATTTTAAAGCATTGTCTTGTATATTGACGTGTTGTTGTATAGTGGTCTCCTATAAATTGTTGTATTGTAAAGTGGTCTCCTATAAATTGTTGTAAAGTGGTGTACTGTATAGTGGTGTATTGTAAAGTGGTAACTGTATAGTAGTTTATTGTATAGTGGTGTATTGTACAGTGGTGTACTGTATTGAGGTGTATTGTAAAGTGGTGTATTGTACAGTGGTGTACTGTATTGAGGTGTATTGCAAAATGGTGTACTGTACAGTGGTGTACTGTACAGTGGTGTATTGTACAGTGGTGTATTGTAAAGTGGTGTGTTGTAAAGTGGTGTACTGTATAGTGGTGTATTGTAAAGTGGTGTATTGTACAGTGGTGTACTGTATAGTGGTCTATTGTAAAGTGGTCTATTGTACAGTGGTGTATTGTAAAGTGGTGTACTGTATGGTGGTGTTTTGTACAGTGGTTTACTGTATAGAGGTGTATTGTAAAGTGGTGTACTGTACGGTGGTGTATCGTAAAATGACGTGTTGTTGTATAATGGTCTATTGTATAGTGGTGTATTGTAAAGTAATGTACCGTATAGTGGTGTATTGTACAGTGGTGTACTGTATAGTGGTGTATTGTACAGTGGTTTACTGTATAGAGGTGTATTGTAAAGTGGTGTACTGTACAGTGGTGTATTGTAAAATGACGTGTTGTTGTATAATGGTCTATTGTATAGTGGTGTATTGTAAAGTAATGTACCGTATAGTGGTGTATTGTACAGTGGTGTACTGTATAGTGGTGTATTGTAAAATGACGTGTTGTTGTATAGTGGTCTATTGTAAAGTAGTGTACTGTATAGTGGTGTATTGTAAAGTGACGTGTTTTTGTTTAGGGGTTTATTGTAAACTGGCGTATTGCAAAGTGGTGTATTGTATCTTGGTGTATTGTGCTGTATCGTGCCTTACAGTGATGTATTGTTTATTTGCATATTGAAGAGTAAAGATTTTATGTGTCCTGTCACACATCATACCAGAATCATATTGTATTGTAGAGAAGCCTGAGGGTGACCCCCTAGTATATAAAATGACTCAGTTTAAACAAATATTTCAATATATTGTATCATAGTGTACCATAATAATAATAATAAAAAGAAGAAGAAGAAAACATTTCAGTTGTAGGTATCTTACATGAAACCCAATGACACCTTACAGACAATAAAAAACTAAGCAATTAACAGTTAAAAAATTTTAAAACACTAAACAACCAGAAAGAAACAAATGCATCATCAATGATATAGCTGCCTGAAAAGATGTGTTTTCAAACAAAATTCGAAAATACCAAAGTCCACAGGTATGGGGCAGCGTAGATAAAAGCTCCAGACCCCATAATGGCCGAAAGCACATGAGGAAGAGCTAAGGAGGATGAGAACATTGATCTGAGAGTTCGAAAAGGAGTATATGTCAGAAGTAGGTCAGATAAATATGAAAGAGCCAGACTATGTAATGCCTTATAAATGAAAAGCAGGATTATATATTTAATGTGCTGTTTAACAGGAAGCCAGTGCAGCTGTTGAAGAACAGGAGATATGTGGTCCATTGTTGGAGTTGGAGTGAGTATTTGTGCAGCTGAGTTCTGCACCAACTGTAACTTGTGTATAAGTTTATGGGGAAGCCCCCCAAAAAAAGAGCATTGCAATAGTCCATGCCTGAGGTGACAAGAACGTGAACCATAATAGCAGTACTCTTCATTGAGAGGCGATTTACATTACAGATGTGAAAATGAGCCGTCTGGGTGATCTTGTTAATATGTGCTTCAAAAGACAGGGTTCAACCCGTGTTGAAGGAGCAATCGTGGAACCGTCAATACACAACGAGAAACTACTGGAATTAGATAAATATTTTTTTAGTGCTTAAAAGGAGTATTTCAGTTTTACTGCTATAAGTTTAATAAGAGTTATAACTTCAGACCGTTAGAAAGAGAAGATGGAGGAAAGTCAGAAGTAGGTTTTGTGGACAGATAGAGCTGTGTGTCGTCAGCATAACAATGTCACATACCTTATCGCATTGTATCATATCCTGCATCAAAAAAATGTCATAGTGTATCGTATCGGGAATTACATTTCATTTTGTCGCATCGTATTATACCGTATGTTGTAACGTAATTTCATATATCTTGTTGTATTACATCATTATCTCAGCTAGATTTAGAATTAGAGCGCACTGTCTGAAAGTATTTTGGTTACTTTTTAGAATTTTACGGTGGCTGAGAAGTGCAAAGCAGGTTAACAAATCCGACAACAAATTGGAATACTCAATAACAAATCCGAAACCAAAATAACAAATCCAAATAAATAATTTACAAATCCAAAAACAAATGAACAAATTTGAAAAACTAAATAATAAATCCGTAAAAACAACATAACAAAAAAAAAAAAAGGTTTACAAATCCGAAAACAAAATAACAAATTCGAAAAACGAAATAACAAATAAAAATATATAATTAACAAATCCAAAAAGAAATTAACGAATCCGAAAACAAAATAATAAATACCAAAAAAAATTACTAATTTAAAAACAAATTTTCCAATCCGAAAACAAAACATATTCAAAAAACAAACTAACAAATTCGAAAAACAAAATAACAAATCTGAAAATCTAAATAACATATCCAAATAAATAATTAGTTAGTGTTTTCTAATTTGTTCATTTGTTTTCTGATTTGTTATTGTGTTTTTTTAATATTACATTACATTTCATGGCATTGGGCAGATGCCCCTTTTTCAGAGCGCTGTACAGTTACACAGCTGAGCGGTTGAAGGTTAAGGGCCTTGCTCATGCCCCCAGCAGTGGCAGCTTGATGTTGCTGGGATTTGAACTCATGACCTTCTGTCCAGAATTTGAGCAGCTTATCCACTGTGCTACCCCATGTCTCAACATTAGCATTATAGCGTTATATTGTGTATTATGGTGTTGTATCGTATGGATGCATATCGTATTTTCATCATCATAAAGATCTAAATCATATCATACAGCTTGAGATTTACCCCCGTGATTTTAAACACGCAGTCGGTTCGAGATAAATATTCTGACATGATTTGCAAGTTTAATATTAGTGCCGAATTCAGTGTATTTATTTATTTTATTTTACTACACCCTCGTGACGGAGCGGCTCGTTTTTTTTCCTTCAGCGCGCTTTTCTAAACCGATCGCCGTCTCCCACCGCAGTGGACATGGTACGGTCCACATCAGCATCGCATTAGCCTTTCCAGAGCAAATGTCACCCTGCTCCACTTCCCCTAGTCCTCACTGGTTCCCCCTGAGGGATGCGACGGAGACACCGCCGAGAAAAGCAAACAGTCGCAAAACGCCGGCTGAGAAAAGAGAAGGAAAGAAAACAAAAGAAGAGAAAGAGACTGTATGCAAACGAGACCTTCGATTCTGAAGAAAAACACAATGGGTGGAAAAAAAACGCAGACACGCTTCTGACCTCCGACCAAGACTACGGAACGTCTTCAGGGAAACGATAGAGAGGCTTTTTCTTCTTCTGACTTTCTTTTATTACTATTAAAACTCCTTCATCCAGTCCTCACTTTATCTCTCATCCATCTTTTTCTCCTTTTTGTTCTAAAATGTCTTCATCCTCCTCTTTTTCTACTCTTCCTCTAACTAATCTTCTGCTTCTCCATCCATGTAAACTCATCATCATCATCATCATCATCCTCTTTCATTCTTTTATTATATATAAAAGATGGGGATATTATATATGTTCTTCACCTTCTTCCATCATCATGCACTTGTTCTTCTTTAACTACACCTATTCTCTTACTTCACCATCATCACAATCACCATTATCATCATCATCCTCTTTTATCTTCCTCTTCTTCTCCATTTTAATCACCATCATTATCCTCCTCCTCTTTCTCCCCACTATCACCACCTTATCCACTGTTTCCTCAACCCTCACCACTCACTCCTATTTCATCACCATAAACCTTCTTCTCTTTCATCATCACCATCTTCTTCACCTGCTCCCATCATCATCATCATCATCATCATCATTATCATCATCATGTTCTTATTCTTCTTCAGGGGAGTTCTTCAGCTACTCCTATACAATTTCACCCCCATTATTATCAGGTTAATGACCTTCTCCCATCATCATCATCCTCTTATATCCTCCTCTTCTTACTCCTCTTTCATCATCACCATCCACCTTCTGTGTTATTACATCACCATTTTCTTTACCTTCTCCCATCCCCTTCATCATTCTCTTTACCCACATCACTTCACTCTCCTTTTACCACCACCATCACCATTTCCTTCATCTTCACCCACCACCATCCTCCTCCTCCATTTTTATTGTCATACTCCTCTTTGATCACCATCATCACTTCTACCATCACCACCACAATCATGTTCTTCTTGTTTTTTTAGACCCTCTCCAAACCTTTTCCATCATCTTTCACCCTATTCCTCCTACCCCATCATCATCATCATTATCATCGTCCTCTTTTCTCATCACCATAATTTTCTTCACCTTCTACCATCACCACCACCATCATTTTTACCCTGTTCTTCTTGTTTTCCTTCACCTTCTCCCAACCTCTTTCATCGTCATCTCATCCTCTTACTCCTTTATAATCATAACTATCCTCTTCCTCCTCCTCATTAAACCTTACATCATCTTCATCTTCTTCCTCTCCTCCCATCCTCTTTAATCATCTTCATCATCATTTTTTATTCTCCTCTTACTTCTCTGTCATCATCATCATCATCACCTTAATCATCATGTTCTACTTGTTGTTTATCTTCTCCAATCCTCTTTCATCATCATAATCATCATCATAATCTCCATCATGTTCCTCTTCTGTTCCTCTCCTAGCCCTCTGTTTTTTCAAACATGAAATAGTTGCCAGTTTCACCTGTGCAGGTTTCTGATGATCTCGAACTGTTCGGGTTTCATTTTGCTGCAGCTGTTGATGTTTCATGAACAGAATTATACACAGTGACCTATAATATTCCTGTCTTTCATAATCCACCTCTTTACTCCTCCTCTCTGTTTCTTCAAGTGGAAACATCTATTGTCTGGAGAATTTTCTTTAATCCCTGGGGGGTGGGTGGCACAGGAGAAGTGTGTGTGTGTGTGTGTGTGTGTGTGTGTGTGTGTGTGTGTGTGAATGATAGGTCTCTTGCAGTGTGACATTTGCTAATAAAGGGCATTTCAAACATGGACGCTCTCATGAGACACACACACACACACACACACACACACACACACACACACACACACACACACACACACACTTTGATCTTATCTACCCCACTGTTCTCCGAGTCTCTTCGCACTGTATTGATGTGACACAGAAATCCAGCCCGTTGCATCTACAGCTTCAGGGTGTGAGACGATTACACACACTTGCACATAACGCTTTCCCAAACTTTCCTACAGCTGCGTTTTCTACAGGAGCGCACACACACACACACACACACACACACACACACACACACACACACACCCATATGAGGTGTGACCATGTGATGGTGGGATTCGCGATTCTGATCTAATCCAAGACTCAACTTCTGTTCCGTTTCCAGTGATCCGGTCTTCACAGATACAACATGAATACAGGAGGAATGGAGGAGGCCCTGAATTTCCTCAGCTCATAATCTTCCACTGAAAAGTCCATTCAGCCTTCATCATCATCATCATCATCATCATCATCATCTTTCCCTACTATTGCCCTCCACTGTCACAACCTTCCTCTATCTCTCTCTCTCTTCCTCCCCTTTTATCCCAAATAAACCCAACTACAGTCGATCTACTCTACTCTCTCCTTCTATCCATCCACACTCTCTCCATTTCTCTCTCTTTCTTTCCACTCTCCACTTTCTCATCACCCTCTCTTTCTGCAGTTTTAAAGAGATGCTCTGATCCAGTCTTCTAGAAGTCACTTTAGCCCTCGATAGATAGATAGATAGATAGATAGATAGATAGATAGATAGATAGATAGATAGATAGATAGACAGACAGACAGACAGACAGACAGACGGACGGACGGACGGACGGACGGATGGACGGACGGACAGATAGATACTATTTTATATTTTAAATACACGTATGATACATACTGACCATCCCTGTCTTCTTTACTCTTTGCTTCCACTTTCTCTCTCTATCCACACCTCCTCTTTTTTATCTACTCTCTTTCTCTCTCTTTGACTTACTCGCTATCTCACTATCTTTCACTCTATCTCTCTCCTTTACTCTCACCTTACTCATTCTCCTTCTACCCATCCTCTCATTCTCTCCTCCACTTTTTCTCCTTCTACCATCCTCTCATCCTCTACCCTCATCCTCCTCTCATCCTCTACCCATCCTCTCTCTCTTCTTCACTATTTCTCCTCACCATCCTCTCTCTCCTAATCTCTCCCCATCCCTCCACTGTCTCCTTTGCTTATTCTCTTCTTACTCTTTATCGCTCTATAGTCCTTCACACTTTTTTCTTTCTATCCCCTCTCCCTCGCTCTCTTTCTCTCTCTCCCTCCTTCCTCTCGTTGTAGAAGGTATCAGTGCCCCATCACTCCTTCCCCTTTGAGCTGATCTAATTCAGTGTTTAGGAAACATCTCCTCCCTGTACCCCTCCATCATGGTGTGCTGAATCTTGTCAGTAATGAAGAGGCTCTCTCAGGTTCAAAGCTAATTCTGGAGGGTGCTTCAGCCTTTAGCCTAGCGTGCTCGCTACCTCATTAGCATGCTCTGCTGCGTCTGTAAAGGCTCACCAACCTGAACTCAGTCGCTCTACAGGAAAGTGAACAATCTCAATACAGAACACACCTCTGCTCCGCTGTGTGTGTGTGTGTGTGTGTGTGTGTGTGTGTGTGTGTGTGTATGTGTGTGTGTGTGTGTATGTGGAGTGTATGGTCTTTTTCTAAGCATTACAGCGTTTTGATCTCCCACAATGTCGTTTTCTCGTTTTCTTTTCAATCATGTTTCGGACTGATGTGTGGGAATACACACAAATACACACATTTATGAAAATGTAACATCTGTGTTTTTTTACACACACAAAAAAAATAAAAAAAAAGGCCTCGTGTGCAGAAAAGACTGCGTTCCAAACCACCCAACATCCTCCAGACTGACATTCCAGCTTCTCAACGTCCACCTCAAACACAAATATTTGCCTGGAGAGAAAAAAAGAGGAGAGAATGTGGAGCAAGAGACAGAGAGAGGGAGAAGGGAGGGAGGAGAGAGGGCTGTTAGGAGAGAGAAAGAGTGAAAAGAGAGAGAATGGACAAGGGAAGGGAAAGAGGAGAGAATGAGTGGAGGGAGAGAGAGGAGTGAGTGATATGGCAAAAGGGAAAGAATGAGTGAGAGTGAGACAGATAGAGGAGAGTGTGAAGAGAGGAAAGTGTGCATTTTTTTTCTCTTCATTTTTGTGTGGGTTCCTTTTGGGTTTTCTGGTTTTCCGGTTTTCCTCCGACTTCCCAATAGTGTCAGCTCAGAGCGACAAAACCACCGCAAGAGAAACAAAACCGTCACAAAGAGCAGCACAAAAACCAAAAAGACAAAATCTGATTTAGAGCAACAAAACCAACACAATAAGCAAAGAAACTAATCAAAGAGCAAAAAATTTGAAAGAACGACAAAACCAACTCAGAGCGACAAAACCACCGGAAATAAACGACGCAAAGAACAACAAAACTGACACAATGAGCGACAAAACCGACGCAGAGCCAAAACATTAATAAATCCAAGAACAACAAAACCGACTCTGATTGATCGAACCAACACAAAGAGGTTTCAATAAAAAAAACAACACAACAATACACATTAATACTAAACAATACCAAACAATAAACAACAATACACAATAATAATAAACAATACAAACATGATCACACAACTGCACAGCGTCACAACTGCTGAGTCATGCTAACAGTGCGGCACAAAAAGTGTCAACGAGAGGCTTTTATTTTTAAGATCCACTGTGTGTGTGTGTGTGTGTGTGTGTGTGTGTGTGTGTTTTTCCCCTTTACTCTGTAAACATTTACTATGTGTTGCTAATTAAAATAAATCTCATTTTCATAATGC
>MU564352.1:6951690-6964190 GCA_024362625.1 Silurus asotus | reverse complement strand
GCTGTCAGAAACCCCGAGTCCTTATCGCACCACACACTCTCACTGCCCTCATTCAGCCACACAGGTGTGTGTGTGTGTGTGTGTGTGTGTGTGTGTGTGTGTGTCAGCTGCAAGCAGTTGTGTAGCCCCACAGTAGAGAAGTGTCACTCCTTTAGAAGAACTTGCTGTGGATCTAAAACCCTCCAGCGGTAACGCTGACTCATACAGTCGCTTCCGAGAAGAAGTAGAAAAAAAAATGTCTCGGAGCCTCCGCAAAGAAGAGATTTTATTTTATTTTTATCCTTCTTCAAACTGAAAGTTTCAGTCTGTACACTTTTCCAACACAAAACATGTGCACCAGTTTTCATGTATTTCACCCCGAGGCCTTCAGTGATGTTTTACCCGAATCAATCCACCTCTAAATCCCATCATGACGACGCGTCACAGCTACAGAAAGCATCAGTGTTATAGAGACGCAGTAGAACAGAGCGCTGCATCACACACACAGGATCTCATACAGTGAGAATGAACGTCATCACTAAAGCAAGAAACCCAATGATCACAATTCAACCTCGACACACATCATCTCCAGCAGAAGCATCGATATTCACCTCACACACGATCCCCTGCATTTCTCTGTATTTGTTCTGTGTGTTACGTTTTTTCTGGGGATGTAAAATTCAGGTAAAATGTGTGTTTTTGTGCAAATTCTCAGAAAGTTTGAATGATTCATGAAAAAAAACGTAACAACTGATTTGAACAGTTTTGGTCGATTTTTTCATCACAATGTCCAACTTTTCTTTAAAAATCTGTCTTGTAAATGTCCTTGTAAGTGTATGTGTGTATCTGTCAGTCATTGTGGAATAACAACTCGAGGAAATTTTTTTTAAAGAAAAATGTAAAAAAAAGAAAGAAAGAAAGAAAGAAAGAAAGAAAGAAAGTTGTATTGATAAAAAAGAATAGATTAAAATGTTTTTCGAAAGGAAGTAAGAAAAAAAGAAAAGAAAGAAAGAAAGAAAGAAAGAATGTAATAATAAAAACAAAAAAAATGATTAAAAAAATGTTTTTTTCTTTTTTTAAAGAAAGAAAGAAAGAAAGAAAGAAAGAAAGAAAGAAAGAAAGAAAGAAAGAAAGAAAAAAAGAAAAAAAGTTGTAATGATAAAAAAAGAATGGATAAAATGTTTTTTGAAAGGAAGTAAGAAAAAAGGAAAGAAAGAAAGAAAGAAAAAAGAAAGAAAGAATGTAATAATAAAAACAAAAAAATGTTTTTTTTTTTTAAAGAAAGAAAGAAAGAAAGAAAGAAAGAAAAAAAAAGAAAGAAAAAAAAAGAAAGAAAGAAAGAAAGAAAGAAAGAAAGAAAGAAAGAAAGAAAAAAGTTATAATGATAAAAAAGAATGGATAAAATGTTTTTTGAAAGGAAGTAAGAAAAAAGGAAAGAAAGAAAGAAAGAAAGAAAGAATGCAATAATAAAAACAAAAAAAATGTTTTTTTTCTTTTTTTAAAGACAGAAAGAAAGAAAGAAAGAAAGAAAGAAAGAAAGAAAGAAAGAAAGAAAGAAAGAAAATTGTAATGATAAAAACAAAGAATGGAAACAAAAAGTTTTTTTTAAAGAAAAAAAGAAAGATAGAAACTATGGAGAGTTAGAAAAAAAGAATGGAAGGGAGGTCAAACCCTCAATACTAAACATAATTTCATCTTTTTTTTTTTTTTCCGAAAGAATAGTTTTTCCTGGTTTTTCTCGGTTCGATGTGCATTATGGAGTTGCTCTGGAGCCGTTGGCACCAATGACCAATAGTATGATACAAACTCGAGCAACATATTAAGAGATCACAGGCAATCTATTGAGGAATCTAGTGGGATCTAGCAGGGATCTAGCAGGGATCTAGCAGGGATCTAGCAGGGAAATCTGGACTTGTTAGACATCATTCTTCAGTGAGTGTGTGGAGAATGTGTGTGTTTACGGCAAAAACACTGTAAAAAGAGGACGTGTGTAAACTTTCCTGTCCCTCACTTGTTGCATTCGAAAAGCAGGTAGTGGTCCATATGACCTTCTCAGAGCAGAACCACATAACAGTTTCACCATCGGACCAAAAAAAATCCCCACACCTAACGTGAGTAAATGTACATCTGGTGTTGGAATTTGTGAGCGTTAATCATCTCATCCAGCTGAAGAACGTATCAGGTTTTTGGTCCTCGGCTGTGGTGCAGGGGGTTTTTTTTCGGGGAAACTTTCCGTTCTCCAGAACCTGGGTGCTTTTAGCAGACACGTTTACAGCCCTAGTGAATTATATACAGTCCGTTCCTCGAGTTACTAATGCTGATGATGGCTTTTCCAGACCTTCTGACTTATTTTTCTTACCTACACGGCTCGGCGTCTCTCCTCCTGGACAACGTTTCCACGCTTTTATTAGCATCCCTGATGAGCCTGTTGGCTCGGCTGTGGAGCTTCATGATCTCTAGGAATTTAAAAGGAGTTCCCATGAGCACCATCAGCATATTAGCCGGAGGAGCGGTCATTCGCGTGCTATCATGGAGAAGATCATTTTCATAAAGGAAGAGTGTGTAAAATTATTTAGTCTCCTTTCCCTTTACTTGCACTAGGAGACCCATGTTCCAGCATGACTATGTTTTTGAAAGACCAGCTCCATGAAGATCTGGGTTTTAGTGGAAGATCTCCTGCTATTAAACTTTAAACCCTATTGGACTTTATTATCACACATGGCTGAAAAATTCTCCACTAAATCTAAAAAAAGTCTAGTAGAACATCTCAACATCTCAGAAAAGTGGGTTATTTGGGAGATAAAAAAAAAAACAAAAAAAAAAGCACCTACCAATCTTATGCTCAGGTGTCCACAAATTGTTCTTTCTTTGTTAGGGTTTCTTTCAAATCTCCACAAGAACAATCCAAAATCTAGTGGAACATCTTCCCAGAAGATGATTCATTCAATCATATGTGCACACTGTATATAAATACATTCACTTACTTCAGTCTTTAAAAAAATAAAAAAAAATAAAAGATCAATAAAGCCATATATACTCTATATTAAAAAATCAAAAACAAACAGTTTAAGTGTGTGTGTGTGTGTGTGTGTGTGTGTGTGTGTGTGTGTGTGTGTGTGTACCCACATCCATGCAAACTCTTCCTAACCCAAAGACCACAAACCAAAATTACTCACTTCAACTCTCCACAAACATCCAAAGTCTAAACCAACTCTTTCATTAATAAACGAGACGGGGGGAAAATCCAAGTGGGGTCACATGACCTTAATAAAACCTCGGTGAAATGCCACAAATGGAGAAGTTTTTACGCGATTTGTTAGCGTACCACTAACCCAACCCACTGTCTGTATCACAACACTGCAGTACTGAAAATACGACGTTCTTTTATTTCTGATCGAAAAATCCGAAACGACCTGAATGGCAAAAAAAAAAAAAGATAAGTTCTTTTTTTAAAGTCAATAAATTGATCTGATCTTCCCATCGCTAACTCTCGCACACACACAGGAGCTAGCGTTCTCGTCTCTCCGAAACCGCATTCCTCAGCTCCGGTCCCCTCTGTCTCTCCGTCCACCTTTTAAACGACGTTATTATTAAAGTCTCCCTCAACGTTATTATTATTAAACACTTCCCGCTCGGGTTTCCTGATCTCCCGCCGCTCCGTCGTGTACCGAGACGATAAATCAGCCGAGCTCCTCGCACATAAATCAGCCGGCTACGAGATTGCGGGGCGATAACGTGTCAGGGCCCAGAGACGCACGTGAAAAATCCATCCGAAGAATAACACACAGGAGGAAGAGGACATGCTATAAACGTCAGATAAGCAAGAAACACGACTCGGGTGCTTTTTAATGAGTTTTGGACCCCACATGTGTGTGTGTGTGTGTGTTTGTGTGTGTGTGTGTGTGTGTAGGTGTGTTTATGTGTTTCAGCACAGACTGATGCCAAAACCTGCAAATATTCTAACGTCGCTAATTAATGCTAGAGCGCTAAGTCAATTTGTCAGACGAACGCTATCTTGTTAAACGTCCCAGCTGATGTCATGGTTAGCCACATTAGCATTTTGATTCAAGGGTTTATTTAGAAAAAATATTTAGGAAACGGGAACGTTGGGAAATTGCGGGTCGGAGCAGAAGTTAGGATGTTAATCTGGGAAACAGTACAACATTTTTATTGAGACACAACACAAAGATCAGTTGGATGTTAAATAATAGAAGATTTATCATTTGTGATAATAATAAAAGCCACCTTTGGTTGTATTAGGAGCCTAAACTGTTGTATAGTATCTTCTTGGAGGTGCTAGCATGAAATTCTGCCTCAATTGAACTAGAAGATCCAAACTTGTTCTAGATTGACAATGCCCAAAACCAGCTCTATGAAGATCTGCTTTACATGGTTTGGAAGTGTGTGAAAGATCTCCTGCTATAAACCTATAAACCCTATTGAACACCTTTTGGATGAATGTGAATGCTGACTGCACCACATATGTTCTCGCCTCACCTACACCAGTATCTGACTTTACTTTCAAATGTGGTAGAACATCTTCCCAGGAGTGTGGACCTTCTTGTAACAGCAAATAGGGACGTAAAAAATAAAAAGATATTATAATATTTAGAAATATTATTATTAATTTATGTATTTATTTTACATCCCTTTTTACATAAAGTCCCTATAATAATAATAATAATAATAATAATAATAATAATAATAATAATAATAATAATTATAATAATAATAATAATAATATATTTATATTTGTATTTTATTTTATTGTTCTTAAAAAATAAGAAATACATTTAAAAAACTTATTTATTTCATTTTTTATTTTATTTTTTACCAAAAATATTAAAAGTTGTAGTAATTCGTGCACCGGTTCAATGTTTTTGCCCGTATTGCTCGTTCGTTATCACGATGACTCAGCATTCTGTGTCTTGTCTTTGTTCTCACTTGTTTTTTTAAATTCCTGCTCAACTTTTTTTTTATTATAAACAAGAGAACGTGCTCATTAAAACAATACACGAGATTACAATCGGAGTCATTAAAAAAACGAAAAGATCAGCAGTTTGCTGTGATTGCTTGTGATTGTGTTAACAAAAACACCCCATCCACCCCCCCTCCAGGCTGGTGGACACACACACACACACACACACACACACACACACACACACACTTTACACTGATACCTAAACACCCACTGTGGTTCATGAGAAATATCTGAAGCCTACCCACTATATTGGTTTCTTTGATTTATAATTAAGCCACGCCTCCTCTCCAGCCAATAAAAACACACCACTTGGTTCCTGCATGAACAAATACGCGAGTAGATCTACATGACTACACTATATTAACAAAAGCATTGGGACGCCTGACTTTCTCAGACATATGTAGTTCTTTCCCAAACGATCATCGCAAAGCTGTTGGCGTGAAATCTTCCCTTTACTTGATCTTGGAGACCCAAAACCTGTTCCAGCATGACAATGCTACATACACAAAGCCAGCTGCATGAAGATGTGCTTGACATGAGTTGGAGTGGAAGATCTCCTGCTGTAGAGCTCCAAATCAATTGAACACCTTTGGGATGAATGTGAACGCTGACTGCACACCAGGAACCTCCTCACCTACATCATTGCCTGACTTTACTTCTAGCTAAATAAGCAAATGTTTTCACAAGCACACTCCAAAGTTTAGTGGAAACATCTTCCAAGAAGAGCAGAGGGAATTATAAAAGCAAACTGGGACTAAATGCGATGCTCAAAAAGGTGTCCGCAAACTTTTGTATTTAGTACCTGAATGTTTATAAACCAATCATCACATGATTACTGCAATTTCAGGAGAAAACTGTAGACTCCACCCACTCAGCCAATCAGCGTAATCCAAAAGACAAAAATAGACATGGTATAAAATGCTGCAAATGTATTTCCCATGGTTTAAAATCCACTCTGTAAAACGGTGTTGTGCTTCTTTGGGTTACACGCAAGACAAAATAATGACTTTTTGGAACAAATTGCAGAATCAGAGCCAGGATGATGATCATCAGCCACATCAGTCACAGCACCTCAATGAACCATTTCACGTGACTTTTTAGCACATTCACAGAAATCAAGTCTCCACTTATCGTCTCACATTCGTTTTCCATCTTTGTTCGACCCACCAGCCGGGTTATGGGTAGCGTTTCTTTGGCTAGGACTTTGATTTAGAAGGTCATGAGTTTAAATCCCAGGAACACCAAGCAGCCCTTAAGCAGAGCCTTTAACCCTTAACTGTTTAGTTGTATAAATGGAGGAGGCTATAAATAGGAGTGTAAATGCGTCCATCCATTCGCACTCAAGAAATCATCTCCTGGGATACTTCACAGTGCAATTTCAAATCATTACATTTAGAGACTGTACAGTGTTGACAGGATGGTTAATGTTCTCGGAAAAAATATCCCGAGCTCAGCCATGTTGTTTAGAACGAGGTCGCCAATTACACCCATGAGATTAAGTCATTTTTATAATTGCAGAAAATGAACAGAGTGTGATTGGCAGCCACACACAGTTGAAACCACCAGGATATTTTTAGACCATAAGAAGACTTTATTGGTCACATCTACATTGCAGCAACATTATACTGTAGGGAAGTGGTAGTTGTGGTAATAAGATTGGAATTCTGATCGGAAGGTTGTGAGTTCATCCTATCAAGCGGCCAATTCTTTGCCCCTTAAACAAGCCCCTTAACCCTCAACTGCTTGATTGTATGAATGAGATAATAGATAAGAACATCTGCAGAATGTCATAAATGTAAATTCTGTGCCAACGTATTTGGTTGTTGGAGTCAGAGCCTCAATCATAGGCCTTAACAGTGATTACTTGGCAGCAGTGGGACTCGAACCACCAACGTTCCAAATCTCAGCGTTTTAACTCTTAACATCCACTGCCTATGGAACCACTGGCAAAACCACTAATTATGGAATAGCTTTTACAGTGTGTTCAAATACTCGATAATTTAAATTCATGCAAAAATAAAAAAATAAAGACTTTCTAAAGGTCATTCTAAACCGCAGCTTTTATTAGAATTTATTTGTTTTATTCCCAATAAAACCAAAATGTTCAAACTTTTAAAATGACAAAACAAACAGGATGCACTTTCTGCTGAATCTATTTTTGTGATCGCAAAAATAAAAGTGGGATTAGGAGGAGTTGGTAGTTTAGTGGTTAAGGCACTGAACTTTGGATCCAAAGGTCAGGCGTTCAAATCCTAAACTTACTAGGCTGCTGAATCCTGGGCCCTTGAGCATGGCCCTTAACCCTTTCTCTGTACAGTTGTATGAATGAGATAAATGTAGGTTGCTCTGGATAAAGCGTCTGCCAAATTCACAATGTAAATGTTACCCATGAGAATTATGTTTATTGATACCCTCAAATTTCTTCTTTCACATGATGATGAAGGGATTTGATGATGATGATGGCTATTTTGCTCTGCGAGAAAGATCTCCAGATTTCACTGAGTGGCTTACACAAGGACCCGGCGGGGCCGAATGGGATCGCTTGGAATACGCAAAACCGCATGCCAACTGCTTAATGTATGCGGTCATCAGTGTCGGTTTGGAGCGGATTCATTTTACGCGTCCTTGATCTCCAGGGTAAAGGGGCTTTTTTTTTTACATGTTTTAATTTTCAAGTTCATTTGTCATATGTACAGACGTCAGTGACTGTTTAAACAATGAAATGCATAAGTGAAACTACAGGCAGACTGCAGCAATTATTAAACAGTAAAGCGAAGAGGAAGGAGGGGGACGTGGGAGAAATAGTCATAATTTAGCATGAGGAAGTTATAATTATGTACAAGTGTGTGCAGAAATTGTATGTATGTATGCAGTTCTAGTGTTTTAACAGATATCCCAGTGATGGTAGGAAGATGGGATCAAAACCCAGGCTCAGCGATGATACAACAGAGAGTTAAGGGCCATACTCAAGGGCCCAAAAGTGTCAGCTTTGTACAACTAGGGATTGAACCCCTAACCCTCTGATCAGTAACCCAGAGCCTTAACCTATGATTCTATTCAAAAGACCTGTTCTACGTTCTTAGAAAAGTACAGTGGTTTTGCTGGCTCCGCCCCTTCTACTGCATAGTAAATAACGATCTCACGCTGATCTGAGCCTCGATATCATCCAGCAGAGTTCACATTATTTTCCGGAGCAGATTGCAAGTGATGGATGTAGTGCATACTCAACATCCATCTGTTGCTTGTTAGTGTGGAAACAAAGAACCTCGAGATTTCATTTCTAATCACAATCACAGCAACGACGTCAAAATCTCGCAACTTTGAACAACTTTCATAAAAACGCCACACCAATTCATCAGGAAGTGCAAAGTCTTAGAAAAAAATATAGAACGCTGTACAACAGACTCGTACCATCTGCTGAACAACCGAAAAAATGCTAATGATAGTGATCATTTACATTTGTTCATTAGTAACGCGTTATACAGTCTTACCTGGTTACGTCTCATATTATTTTTAAGAACATCCAAGAACAAGGTCACTTCCGTACCTTCTCATTTAGATGGATGTCCAAGAGGCCATGCATAATAATAATCATTTATTTATTTCTTGTTTTCTCGCGATCACAACTCAATTTTTACTGGTGATCTCAACATAGCAAAAGTTGTTGCTTTATTGTTTTTGTCGTTAACTTGGTTATACAAATCAGTAAATTAAGTAAAAAAACTTTTTTTATGGTGAGAAAAGTATATATATATATATACACACACACACACACACACACACACACACACATACACACACACACACACACACACACACACACACACACACACACACAAATGACGGTTCCTGATCTTCATATTTATTTACTCGCTTCCTTCTGTAGTAGTGTGTGTTTAAATCATTTAAATTATTATAATTATTTTATATCATTTTATTTTATTTCTATAATAAACACAATGGTGAATACACATGACTAAGGAAATTGGTAGCTCAGTGTTTAAGGGTCTTGGTTACCATTTGGAAGGTCAGGGATTTAAGCCACAGTATCACCAAGCTGCCACTCTTGGGGCCCTTGAGCAAGGCCCCTAATGCTCAGTGCTCTGACCTCAGCTTCCTAACATCGCTCAGTTATATATACAAAACATAATATCACTCTACTGTAATGTACAAGAAGATTTCTTTCTTTTTCTTTACTAAACCACTTGTTTTTTTTTCTCTCTTTATTATGAAGAGAAGGAAAGGAAAGGAAAGGAAAGGAAAGGAAAGGAAAGGAAAGGAAAGGAAAGGAAAGAAAAGGAAAAGGGAAAGGAAAGGAAAAGAAATAAAAGAAATGGAAAGAAAAGAAAAGAAAAGAAAAGAAAAGAAAAGAAAAGAAATGGAAAGGAAAGGAAAGGAAAGTAAAAGGAAAGGAAAGGAAAAGAAAGAAAAGGAAAGGAAAGAAAAAGAAATAAAAGAAAGAAAGGGAAAGGAAAGAAAAAGAAAAAAAAGAAAAGAAAAGAAATGGAAAGATAAAAAATGGAAAAGAAAGAAAAGGAATGGAAAGAAAAGGAAAATAAATGGAATGGAAAGAAAAGAAAAGTATAAGAAAGAAAAGGAAAGAAGAGGAAAAGAAAGGAAAGAAAAGAAATGGAAAGAAAAGGAAAGGAAAGGAAAGGAAAGAAAAGAAATGGAAAGGAAAGAAAAGAAATGGAAAGGAAAGGAAAGGAAAGGAAAGAAAAGGAAAGAAAAGGAAAGGAAAGAAAAGGAAAGGAAAGGAAAGAAAAGGAAAGAAAAGGAAAGAAAAGAAATGGAAAGAAAAGAAATGGAAAGGAAAGAAAAGGATTGGAAAGGAAAGGAAAGGATTGGAAAGGAAAGAAAAGGAAAGGAAAGAAATGGAAAGGAAAGGAAAGAAAAGGATTGGAAAGGAAAGAAAAGGAAAGGAAAGAAATGGAAAGAAAAGGATTGGAAAGGAAAGGAAAGGAAAGGAAAGAAGAGGAAAGAAAAGGATTTTGCTCTCTGTCACTGTATATTTACAGCAGAGTCTGGATTTTTTTATAAGCTTTTATTTAATTTTTCAGATAAAGTCAACTCACCATCCATGCACTTTCAATTTCGGACACAGCTAGAGTCTTTGTATTTGTGTGTGTGTGTGTGTGTGTGTGTGTGTGTGTGTGTGTGTGTGTGTGTGTGTGTGTGTGTGTGTGTGTATGATTGAGAACACCTGTGCTCAATTAGGAGCTGGGGGGTGAGTGTGAGTGCTGTCGATTATAGAAAGTGTAGTCCTTGGCGGCCATGTTTGATGAGAAATGGATCTTGGCAGTGACCTCGACAATATAGTAATATTCCTGCTGTATTAGGAAACTAATCAACACCTCCTGTTGTAACCTGGCAAGTATTTTCCTCGTGATTACGCACTCCTGAAACCCCGCCCTATAACGGCGCCCGCGGGAGCTGAAGCGGAATTTGTTTCGGGGCCAAACAGACGAACACAAACACGACCACAAAATAATCACACAAACAAGCACGTATTACACCCCGAGCTGTTTGCGTCCGGAGTTAATTGACACTCTGGTGTAATTACTCGTCAATAATTGCATGTGATTTAGATTTAATGGACACGAAGGTGTAATTACTGTTGAATAATTACAAGCAGAAAAGGCCGTAAACTCCTGAGCGAGCTTCGGGCTCGAAAAAGTGCTGGATCAATGGTTCAGTGGCGTGTCGTGGAGCGCGATGACGGACGTGAGGAATATTATTTTCTTTTTTTTTGCTTACGATGGCAACGAGATTCCCAGGAGCAGTGTCCTGTTAGAAAACTGAATTTGTGTTTGGAAAAAATCTACAAGGAAAAATCATGAAAAAACAGAGCATGGATTTAAAGCATCGAGGAAAAAAGAAGAGCGTAGCAAGATTCGAGTCTGTATTAAAAAGCAACACAAGTGATTTTCTCCAGCAGGTGTGTTCAGTCATTTATGCAACACGGTCATGTGATCGAATTACATCCACTGTAGACTTTATTTATCATACAGTGAACATCACAATGTCACATCCATAATTCAGAAATATACTCAGAAATGTAGGAAAAATAGTCAGTTAATTAAAAACATAATGTTTATTCAATTACTCAAAAAATTGCAGAAAAAAGGAGAGGAAATGAAAGGAGGGAGGAAAGGAAAGGAAAGTAAAGGAGAAAGGAAGGAAAGGAAAGGAAAGGAAAGGAAAGGAAAGAAAAGGAAAGGAAAGGAAAGGAGGGAGGGAGGAATAAAGAGGAAAGGAGAGGAAAAGAAAAGGAAAGGAGGGAGGGAGGAATAAAGAGGAAAGGAAAGGAGAGGAAAGGAAAGGAAAGGAAAGGAAAGGAAAGGAAAGGAAAGGAAAGGAAATGATGAAGGAAAGGAAAGGAAAGGAAAGAAAAGGAAAGGAAAGGAGGGAGGAACGGAGAGGAAATGAGAGGAGAGGAAAGAAAAGGAAAGGATGAAGGAAAGGAAAGGAAAGGAAAGGAAAGGAAAGGAAAGGAGGGAGGAACGGAGAGGAAAGGAGAGGAAAGGAGAGGAGAGGAGAGGAGAGGAAAGGGAAGGAAAGGAAAGGAAAGGAAAGGAAAGGAGCGAGGAACGGAGAGGAAAGGAGAGGAGAGAAAAGGAAAGGAAAGGAAAGGACAGCAAAGGAAAGCAAAGGAAAGGAAAGGAAAGGAGGGAGGAAAGTAAAGGAAAGGATAGTTTTTCCATCCTCAGATAGTCACTTCTAAAGGACATAAATCGCTACGACGAAACGACGCAACACAACAACTTGTACAGAAGCGGAGACGTGTGAGACGTGATTCTAAAAGCAGGAGAACTGGAGGAAGTGTTTCATAGCCGGATACGCGCCGGAGCCGGAGGGGGAAAGAAACACGGAGATCAATGCGGGGTTTCCAATTAGTCTGGATTGGCAGCGGTGGAGGGAGATTAGCA
Organism: Silurus asotus; assembly: GCA_024362625.1. NCBI lineage: Eukaryota > Metazoa > Chordata > Actinopteri > Siluriformes > Siluridae > Silurus > Silurus asotus. The sequence continues at coordinate 6,952,301 of MU564352.1, read as the reverse complement.
CCCGAGTGTCGATTAGATTTCCTGCTCTGTCACACGGCCAAACAAAGTTAGCTCTTTGAATAATTGCTATGGCGGAGATGCGGAAGAAAACAGAAGATCGATGAGGAATTGTCGAATTGATGACAGTGCAGACGGTGAAGATATTCTTCATAGAGAACAATATGAGCCGAGGCAAGACGGACACACGGCTTTAGATGTTTCCCAGGAGCAAGACGAAGAGAAGGAAGAATCCAGAACTTTTCCCATTTCCCAAGTCCAATTTTCTAACTTTGGAAAAAACTTTTTTGGTCAAAAGTATTTGGACACCTGATTGTCACAGCCACACGTGCTTCTTCACCAAACTGTTACTCCAAAGTTGAAGGCGCACAATTGCGCAGAACTTCTTTAGATTCAGGAGACATGACGTTTTCCTTTCACTTGATCTAGGAGACCCAAACCTGTTCCAGCTCAATAAGGATCTGCTTCACATGTGGATGGAGTAAAAGATATCCTGCTATATGCTCTATTGAACACCTTGGGGTGAATGTGAACGCTGACTGCACCCCAGGCCTCCTCACCTCGCAAGCATCAGTACCTGACTTTACTAACACCCTTGTGGCTGAATGAATTTC
>MU564352.1:6939190-6946690 GCA_024362625.1 Silurus asotus | reverse complement strand
TTGCCGTTGAAGAATCATTTCCAAAATCACTTTGGTTCCTGTGACATCAAGGAAGTAAAGGTTAAAGATCTGTTGGTTTCCAGCCACGGAAACTTCGCAGGAACCTTCATTTCTAAAAATATGAGCTCTAATCTCACTTCTGAGAAATAGTCATCGGATTTCTCCTCTCCGCCATGTCAAAGCCCCGATACGCTCCGACTTTTACACAGCCGACTGATCTCCTAAAATCTGATCTACACTCCTGAAATTCAAAGGGTTCTTCAGCAGGATGCCACAGAAGAACCATTTTACAGCAGATCCCACGATTAAATGAATAAACCTTCCATAGTGTCGCTGGAAGCGGTTCCTTCAGAGTGAAGAGAAGGATTGCTTTATAAGATAACACGGTTCCTCTCCAGTTCCTCTAAAAGGACAACCAGTGTATGTGAAGAACTTTGATTTTAAACAGCAGTCTGATCAGGGATTAGATTAGATTAGATCCAGCTGACTTTCACACAAAACATCGCAAAAGATCCGAGTTACAATTTTACACCGAAATATCTCCGAAAAATATACACTTTTACACGTGTTTTACCAGCATGCACATGAAGTTAGAAATGATCCTTGGATGATCTTTCTGTGAGGAACCGAACATGATGACCCGTAACAACTTCACAAGACAGCGTTTGCTTCCAAACATCCTGTTAACAGATCCGATTTCCAACATCGATCGACCAAATTCCACATATGAACCCTGACGACATGAAAAACGTCCAGTTCTTCTCTTCAAACCAACAACAAGCACTTACAGGACCTTCGTTACTCCTGTAAGCTCTTCAGGCTCCTTTATTTGAAGAGCCAGATCTAATCTATCCCATTCGAAGCGGCGGTTCACTCAGGCTTGTCGTTTCTACCAGGTGCACACGGCCACGCATGACAACTCACTGCCGGATTTACACAGCCGGATCTCCTTTAGTGGGAAATAAGATCTGATCTTCTGGATATGGACGTCCGAACCAGTGGCATGAAAAACCAAATCATATATTACAATTGAATTGATGATCAACATTAGACAATTAGATGATTATCCAGGTGTATGAAAAAAAGTATGGTTGAAGGACAGTTGGTTCTTGATACGACTCGTGCGTTGCGGGTTTTCTTACAGCAGAACATCTCGCATCTTAAAAGTTTTTTAGGATCTTCACAACCATGCAGGACTCACAGTAACTTCTTACCTCGACTATCATTTTTTAGGAGACAAAGATCTAATCTATCCCATTCCAACACCAGTTTATTCTCTTTTTTGCCACTTAGACACCGTCACACACGGATTCACGAGTGAAGTCTGATCTACAGGAGAGCATTTCGCAAGAGGTTCATGCACCAGTGGGAACTCCAACTCGTGTCGAGTAAGCATGAAGCTCTGATGGGATGCATTTCTGTTCTTCTGACCTTCCTTTATTCATTTAAATCGTCCTTCTATTCATCCTGGACTGCACATTTGAGTGTCTCGGGCTATTACACACTCACTAACACACTCACACACACACTCTCTCTCTCTCTCTCTCTCTCTCTCTCACACACACACACACACACATCATGCTCCTCACGAGGTGTTTGAAGGAGCTTTCAGCTTCAGGTGGCGGTAAAATGTGCACTGCAGGAACGTTACACAATGTGCCAAATCAGCAAAAAAAAAATGCATATGAATATATAACAAAAATAATAAAATAAAAATCAGAACTGATCCCGGATCAAATCCCGGATTATAATCCAGCAATGCAGAAACAGACCGAATCATTTCACGGCATCTTCATGCGCGTCTCCGACTTTGAGGCGAAAAGAGAATCCACGTCCTCGCGTGTGCGCGCGCGTGCCTGCGTTTTTTTTTTTTGTAAAAAAAAAAAAAAAAAAGAAAATCAATGTTAAAAAAATCCACCCTGATTTATTATATTTTCGCCCTGATCAAGAAGAAGAATAGAAGGAGAAGGAGGAGGAGGTGTAGAAGAAGGAGAAGAAGAGGAGGAAGAAGAAGAAGAAGAAGAAGAGAAAGTCCAGGGAAAGAAGGAGTCAGTCCCGCGCAGCTCGAGCGCGCGTTCGTCAGGATCGACTTTTCTCTCTTTCTGTACGCGGAGGTTCTCCGAGAAGTGATGCGCAGAGCGGAGGCGCGGGGATGCGGGGATGCAGGCAGGCAACAACATAGAAAAAAAAGCGAATGAAGGATAAGAAGGAGGGATGTATTTTTTTTTAGCTTTCAATTTTCTTTTGGTTTTATTACCGGAGAGGAGTGCAGGAGGAGAGCAGCTACGGAGAAGAGCACCGGGAGCGCGCGCATCCTTCCGAAAGAGCCACGAGCCTGGAGCGAACTGACGGAGAGAGAAGCGCGGATGGGGGGAGAGACTCTCTCTCTCTCTCTCTCTCTCTCTTGGTTTTATTACCGGAGAGGAGTGCAGGAGGAGAGCAGCTACGGAGAAGAGCACCGGGAGCGCGCGCATCCTTCCGAAAGAGCCACGAGCCTGGAGCGAACTGACGGAGAGAGAAGCGCGGATGGGGGGAGAGACTCTCTCTCTCTCTCTCTCTCTCTCTCTCTCTCTCTCTCTGAGCACCAGAAGAGCTGCAGCGCCGCTGTGAGCTGCTCCTCCTTCTCTCTCTCTCTCTCTCTCTCTCTCTCACACACACACACACACACACACACACACACGCGTTTGTGGTTTAATCGTGAGCCACGATTTAGAGAGCGGAAGATTGAAAGATATACAGAGAAAGAAACAGAAGAGACAGAGGGATGGAGAGAAGATGATATGGGCATACGTGAGAATCTGTAGTCTTAATGTGACTGGATTAATAATGTTAAATAAAAAAAAAAGATTACGAGAGAGAGAGAGAGCGAGAGAGAGAGAGAGAGAGAGAGAGAGAGAGAGAGAGAGAGAGAGAGAGAGAGAGAAAGAGGGATGGTGAGAAAACAATATAGGCATAATTAAAAGCGGTGTAGTCTCACTGTGACTGGTTTTCTAATGGAGAGAGAGAGAGAGAGAGAGAGACACACACACACACACACACACACACACATGCATTTTTTATATATATATATATATATATATATTTTTTGTTATTAAAACAACTTGTTTATTTTCTCTTTTTAACTCTGTTTTATTATATTGTTATTATTCTATTATATTATTATAGTTTATTGTTAATTCTAGATGATGTATTTCCCTCACGTGTCTGTTTTTTTTTTTGCTTTGACAAAACGAATGTTCAAATTTGTCATGAAAATAAAGCAACTTTTAAAATCTTGAATCTTGAGAGAAAGAGAAAGAGAAAGAGAGGAGACACAGAGAGACAGAGGGATGGTGTGATGACGATATGGCCATAAGTAAAAACCTGTCACCTCACCGTCGTGCAACTGGTTTAGAGATGTTTGATTTAAAAATGAATGAAAGAAAGAGAGAGAGAGAGAGAGAGAGAGAGAGAGAGAGAGAGAGATCGAGATTGCACAAAGACAATAAACATGAGTGAGAAAGTGTAAGTGGGAGGAAGGTGGGAAGAATGAAATACAGAGAGTGTGCGATGAACGTATGATACACAAAAGGGTAAAGGTGGGAAAGAGAGAGAGAAAAAAAGAGAAATGGCCATAGTGGAAGGAGAGAGAGAGAAAACAAAAAAAGAAGAGAGGAAAAGGGAACAATTTAGGCAAGTGTGAGAAGAAAAAAATGGTTCGGCTAGGAGGCCTGTAAGAAGGATGGTCTGAAAAGGGGAGAAAAGAAATGGAGAGAAAGACGTGGTAAGGAAGCTGTTGGATCAGATTGAGAACTGGGGAATTTAAAGGTCAAGTCAACACCTTGAACTCGTGTTCCTCAGATCATTCCTCAGATCATTCCTAAACAGCGTGTTCCACTGAGGATGTGCAGGAACATTTTCCTGCTGTAAGAGGACCATGAAGGAGTTTAACTGCAGGGAAACTGCAACAATCTTCAGCTCAGTGGTACATAACTCAGAGTGACCTCCACATGAAGGCCAAGACCTGAGGTTTCTCAGCAGGTTCACCCAGAGCATCACTGCCTCACCAACTCTCCTTCTTCCATAGTTCAGCATGCTGCAATGCTTTCCAAGGGAAGTCACCTGGAGAATCTCTGAGCCAGTCGTCTAGACATCACAATTTGATCCTTGTCCTAGACTTGCCCATTCTTCCTGTTTACAGCAACTCAATTTCCTGACCTAACTGTTCACTGGTCTTCTAGTACATTCCACCCATTACAGGTGCCTGCATGTGACGGGATCATCAGCGTCTTTCAATTCACCTCTCACTGGTTTGTGGATGGATAAAATAGAGAAAGTTATTGGGAATGGGGGAAATCCAGAGGAGGAAGATGTGAAAGTGAAATGTGAAGAAAGAAAGAAAGAAAGAAAGAAAGAAAGAAAGAAAGAAAGAAAGAAAGAATGAATGAATGAATGAAAGAAATAAAGAAAGAATGTAATAAAGAAAGAAAGATAGAAAGAATGTAAGAAAGAAAAAACAGAAAAAGAAGAAAAAAGAAAGAAAGAATGTAAGAAAGTAAAAAAAGAAAAAGAAGAAAAAAAGAAAGAAAGAATGTAAAAACGAAAAAAAAGAAAGAAAAAATGAAAGAAAGAAAGAAAGAAAGAATGTAAGAAAGAAAAAAAGAAAGGAGAAAGAAAGAAAGAAAGAAAGAAAGAAAGAAAGAAAGAAAGAAAGAAAGAAAGAAAGAAAGAAAGAAAGGAAAATAAAGAATGAAACAAATAAAGAAAAAATGTAATATAGAAAGAAAGATAGAAAGAAAGAAAGAATGTAACTAAGAAAAAAAAGAAAGAAAGTAAAAAAAATGAAGGAAAGAAAGAAAAAAAAAGAAAGAAAGAAAGAAAGAAAGAAAGAAAGAAAGGGAACAGCATTGTAGTGAATGAGATGACCAGATGACTGACAAGAAGAAATAAAAATTAAACCACAGATTGGGAAAAGAAAAAGGAAAAGAGGAATAATTGTGGTAAAAAATAAATAAAAGTAAAGACATGCGGAGAGAAAAAGTGATAATGAGCGATGATTATTTATTTATTTATTTATTTATTTATTTATTTATTCGTTTTAACAGTGGCACTCGGGCAATTTTTTTGTTTGTCCTTTTGTCCCAGACTCTCATTCCTGCAGAACGATTTCCCATCCAAACCAGACACTGTTTGCTTCTGTTAAACACACATTATTACTCGGAGACGGAGCTGCGTTGTGTGTTTTTAAGCATCGAGAAGAAGCACGTCTGAACCAAACGTAAAAAAAGACAAAAAAAAGGAAGACAGAAATGTGAGAGGGAACGTGAGAGAAGAGCGGGAACGGCGTCCTCCACATCACCCCAGAGACCAGAGATATTAATAAACACTGTTTAATAAACAGCCGCCATGTCCTTCCCATTACTCATACGAATGTACACACACACACACACACACACACACACACACACACGTCTATCTCTCTCTCTAAAGTGCACACACAACCTAACAAAGTAGAGAACAAAAATGCTGCGAGAGAGATTTAGAGAAAAAAACGAAAGAATGGAGGAGAAAGATAGAGATGATATGAGCGAAAGAGAGAAGATCATGCTTTGTTTCTCCATCAGACTCCTCTCATGGCAGACACCACCAACAGTTTGTGGACACCTGACCACGCATTTTGGATGTGGTTTTTGAACATTCAATTCCATAATTTGTGCCCATTTGCTGTTATAATAATCTCCACTCTTCTGGAAAGATGTTCCTCTCGATTTTGTGGAGATTCATTTAGCCACAAAGTGTGTGTTAGTAGTGTGGTGATGGAGGTGAGGAGGTGAGGAGGTTCCTGAGGCGCAGTCAGCGTTCACATTCATCCTAAAGGTGTTCAATTGGATTTACAGCAGAAGATCTTCCACTCCAACCCTGTGTAAAGCAGATCTTCATGGAGCTGGCTTTGTGCACAGGGGCATCGTCATGCTGGAGCAGGATATGGGAGGAGACAGTGTTTGAAGAACACGATGAGTGTTAAGGTGTTGTTTTGGCCTCCAAATTCTCCAGCTTTAAATCCAATCCCTCATATTTATATAACTTTTGGTTAAGTATCACTAAGACCCAGATTACCAACAGAATTAAATCCAACTGCTTGATTTTTTTAATAAATGACCTTGATGGAAGAACATCGACTTCTATCACAACAGGAGCTTACAATGGCACCAGCGTTGACTTCCTGTCTGTTGGGCATTTTACGAGGCATGTGGCATCCGTCCGCACGCCTTTTCATTCTCAGCACGGGTATTGTGTGTCGTTACACCGCCCGCTGGCATCCTGACCGGTTCGGGATCGCTCCCTCGCTGAATGGGACGATGACAGATTCAGAGCTTCCCTGCCTCACTCTGAAACAATGACACAAAGAAGGATCGGGCAGGAGGGAGATTCCTGAGGCCTTGAAATCCAATGTCAGTTATTGTTTGAGTACCGAAATTTGATAATGGGAGAATGACACACACGGCAGGTTTGGTCCAGCTGAACCAGGGCTTTTCTGTAATGTGTAATGTGAGATCGCTGCTTCTGACATTGTTCGGGTTTACAAAACACACATACATTAGTTTCATGTTGGAGGCCAAAAAAACCCCCACACATTATCCAGTTTATTGTGGTGTACTGGTGTTTCACTGTCATCTCCATGAAAACCATAAAACATCCGGTATTTTTATCCATTTAGGGTTATAATTTAGGAGTCACAAACCACAGGGTCGCGGGTTGGTACCGTTCGACATTTGGTATCGCACATAAAAATATTGACTTTTGCAGTCTGCAGGGTGTTTAATAAAAAAATACAAAATAAAAATAAAAATCCGCCATTGCCAATTTCCCATAGTTGTTTCAGTCGCACTTTGTTTTCTACGCATAAATAAATTGAACTCCAACTGACTCAGCTTTATGGTGAGTAGCTACATTTCATTTTAAATAGAATTAAATAATATAATATAATATAATATAATATAATATAATATGCACATTATTGCACATTGACATCATACAAACGCCCTCAAATTAATTTTAATTTTATAGCGCTTTTACAGTGGTCCATTGTTCAAAAGTTGGGGACTGCTGATGTGGAATATTAGAGTCCTGTTATTACTTCATATAATGTATATATATATATATATATACGGACTGTCCAAATTAGCGCATCAACGCAAATTGATTTTAACGGCACAAATTTTATTAACACACGATTAATGCAGCTCGCATTTCTGTTTGCCAATTTTTAGTAAAAAAATCAATAATATAAAACCTTCAACGCAAAACACATGAATGCACAACGTCCTTTCTTTGCTCAGATTAAAATGTTTTGAATTAATTAAACAATTTTTGAATCATTAAACATTCTTTTTACTGAGTCTCAAATAAAGCACAAAAAAATCTGCCATGATGCACATATCCGTCAATTAAAACCGTCCGTGTGGAAACATTAGTTACCTAATGACAATCATGCGATTATTGTGATAACTTCATATTATA
>MU564352.1:6916502-6936924 GCA_024362625.1 Silurus asotus | reverse complement strand
TTTGCTAAAATGTGAGATGAGGGGTGCTCTATATTTTTGTGAGAGTGTGTGTATATATATATATATATATATATATATATATATATATTAATTAGTTGTTTGAATGAGCTAATAGGCATCAGCCAAATACCCATGTCAGTCTGAAAAGTGCATTGTGATGTACAATATTGGCTGAATATTGGCTTGGTTTCATATTAAATTAGAATATATTGGATTAGTAGTATATGATACAAGTCCTAATAGCATCATTTATGATGTATAAATGTATTAACGTATGCATTTTCCTGAGCGACCGCAGTACTAAGCCAGTTTTACTATTTTCCTCGAGTGTGTGTATTTATGAATTTCTTCTCGACGTGATTTATGATTCACTATTTCCACGTCTGTTCGGTTCGCCTTGATCTCTAATGACTACTCGGCTTGACGAATTGTAAATAAAGTGTGTTCCTAATCACAGCCAACCGCCTCATCGACACCAGACCCATCACTTCGGGCCGTTTCTGTCACGGACCCGTGTGGCGAGCAGCGATTTCACCTCGGAGGAGAGAAAATCAGGGAATAAACAGAAAAATTCATTGCTATTCCGCACAGATTCCGAACGAAGCTCATACATATTGCATAACATGCAAAACCATCAGGGTTTGGGTGTTGATCGATATCCAGACCCTAATGTCTGCTTTCCTTCTGTCTTTTAGTTGAAATGATGTACCTGAGAACATTGAGGGGGGATAGGATTTAGTTTCAGGTGCCTCACAGCGTATCAGTTAGCATTTCTAATGGTAAATTCTGTATGATTTGAAAGCTAGCTGTTGATAACATTTATAAACTCGCTGGGATGTTCAAAATCCTCGGTTCAGTCCTGATCTTTGGTCTACTGGGTTGCTTCAGAGTTCTCCAGTTCCCCTGAACTGCACAAGGAGTGTGTGAAACTGTGAGCTGGGCCAACACACTTATACGCTTCGATGGGTGGCATTGTTGTTAGCAAGCTAGCTGAGTTAGCAAGCTAGCTTATTTAGTAAAATCAGAAAAAGAGCTAGCTGCTAGTTGATAACGTAGTGATGAATTAGCCCTACGCAAATGAAATACGATGCACGACGACACTAACTAGATTGTCTTTGGTCAAAATCAAATCCAAAAAAAAAACAGGAAGTGGACTGTTTTATTATTTTTCTTTAATGAACACAAATCACAGCTAAAAAATCCTCACTTTTAATAGCACATCTGCCTGCTGAAATTCCTCCCAGGTCGGAATAGTGGCAGGAACACCAATACAGATTCAATAAAGGAAATATATTGAAGAAAAAAAAAGACATCACGTCAGCTGTCAGGAGAGAGAGATAAAATAAAATAATAATAAAAAAAACAGCATGAGCTGCTCTAATTAGTGTGGGATAGTGGACGGTGCTTCGTTATGACAAAACAGATCAGCAGTTTGGATGAAACGTTTTGATGGGCAGTAATAGGCACGGGGCCAAAAGACTGGTGTTCGTGCCAGGGATGCAAAATACAATGCGAGAAGAAAATACAAACTGAAGCCAGAAGCTGCTGGTGCACGCTGAGACGCCGGAGTGGCCCGGGTTTTTATCTGCAAGCAGGGCATTTATGATGTTGAAAATTTAAATGATAATGTGCTAACTGTTTGACATATTGTGTATAGGTGTGTGTGTGTGTTTGTGTGTGTGTGTGTGGTGTGTGGACAAAATTAAATGAAAATGAAGTTTTCTCTTCACTTGAACTAGGAGACCCAAACCTGTTCCACTATTACGATGCCCCTGTGCACAAACTCAGCATGATGAAGATCTGCTTTCCATGTGTTGGAAATGTGTGGAACATCTCCTGCTTTATAGAGTGATACATTTTTTCTTTTTAGAGTGATAAATTCTATTAAACACCTTAGGGATGAATGTGAACACTGACTGCGAACCAGGAACCTCCTCACCTTCTCACCTACATCGGTACCTGACTTTCCTAACACATTTGTAGCTGAATGAATCTTCACAAAATCTAGTGGAACATCTTCCCAGAAGAGTGGAGATTATTATTTTAATAAATGGGGTTAAATGGGGACTTTTAAACATTAATAACTTGTTCTGTCTGTCTGACTGTCTGACTGTCTGTCTGTCTGTCTGTCTGTCTGACTGTCTGTCTGTCTGTCTGTCTGTCTGTCTGTCTGTCTGTCTGTCTGCCTGTCTGCGTGCGTTTTTAAACATTTCCCGAGCCAGTAGTGGTAGTGCCTGTCCAGCTCTCCTCAACACCTCCACCATCTCTTTCATCAATAATTCAGTCTCCACGTCCGTGCCACATTTCAGTGCTTCCGTTCTCGCCACTCACACCCACATCCGCACCCAGACAGAGCAACATATGGTGCGTAAAAAAAAAAAAGAACGACTCAAATTGCAGCAACTATATTTAAACAGAGGGCAAAAACCATCAGACAGAAATTACCCTACATTTATATTGAAAAGAAATGAACAAAAACGCTACAGTGTCTTACACTATATATACACACACACACACACACACACACACACACACACTGACACACACAATTATTAATTACACAAAATAATTGTGATGCCTTTCGATTGTTTCCAGTTATGGCAACTATTTTAAAAATGAAGGATTTCACAAGAATTACAATAATAACTATTAAATAAATTAAGTAATGTTTGCTTTTAATACTCAAAACTATGGCTAGAAAAAAAAAGAAAGAAAGAAAGAAAGAAAGAAAGAAAGAAAGAAAGAAAGAAAGAAAGAAAGAAAGAAAGAAGATTTCAAACTCTATTCAACAAAAAAATGCTACATTTCTATATAATATATACATATTTTTATATTTTGTGGAACTAAAACACTTTTAAAATTGTAACTTTATATAAATCAAGGATAAAATTAAATACATAAAAAAACAGATAATTAAAAATAACAAACAAGCAATCTTTAATAAAATATTGTGTTTAAAAATTAACAGTATATACGCAGTAAATTATCATTATAACTTATAAATTTTTATTACATTAATTTTTTTCTTAATAATCTACATTCAGTATCTCTTAAAGACTAAGTGAAAATTCTTAAAAAAATTAAAAATAAAAAATTCACATCATGTACAGAAGTTTAACACTTCAAAATAATCTCTGGTGCCTCCCAGTTCTCTTGGTCATTGCTGAGATGTTTCTACACCTTGCCTGAAGCCTACCTGTGGAAAAGTTGATTGATTTGACATGATTTGGAAAAGACACAAACCGCTCTGTATAAAGCCTCACAGGTATCAGAGGAATCAGTAGATTAAAGCTGCAACGTAACAATTAAATCAATTTTTTAAGTATAAAAAGTTTGGGGATTTTCAGATTTTTTCTTAGGAATGTCCTTTTTTTTTTTTTTCAGAAAGTAAAATGATTGAATTAATCATGCAACATAAGCACACACACACACACACACACACACACACACTTGAATGCAGGACCTATATTAACGCCGGTGGGCGTCACTACTATGACATTTGCTGCTGAGAAAATACGATTTTCCCTCTGAACATTATTTCACCCTCATCAATTACTCTACCAAACAGTGCGGTTGCCAGGTTTAATCCCCCGTCTGAAGACGTGAATAAGTAAAATTCCCATGCCGTTCGGCGGCGGTGAGTAAATGATTCCATTCAATTATCGTCGCGTTTGCTCAATAAAAATAGCAGCTGGGTGCTTGGAATAGATTAGTTTAAGACCGTACTAAATTATTAAAGCATTCCCTATCAACCGGCCCCTGAGAGAAAGAGAGAGAGAGAGAGAGAGATGGAGGGAGTTATGAGTTTTCATGCTCAAGCTTCAAATTCACCCCAGTGATATTCCAGACGCTGGATCTTTCATCCCTCTGTTAGACTGTGACAGGAAAGGGATCAGGAAAGAAAGCCGAAAAAAAGTCCACTGGAACCTCAGCGCTTTTACGTTCCAGATCCTGAACATTATCCGCTCGTATAACTTTAACAGAAAGAAAACACACACACACACACACACACACACACACACACACACACACACAACATTTTGCTAAAATAATTAATATTAACCATTCATTTCAAAACCAGTGGTTCCCCTGAGACAACTTTGGGGTCTTTCAAGTCTTTAGAACTTTAAAACTGAAAATTAAAAAAGCTTATTTTATACTGCACCATTGGGCCACTGATGTCTTACTGATGCTTTTTATCTATCCCTCTATCTCTCTATCTATCTCTCCATCCATCCATCCATCCATCCATCACTACACTACAATGCCAAAAGTTTGCAGATACCTGGTCATAAGTACAGTATATGCTTTTTTTCCCCTCCACTCTTTCTGGGAAGATGTTTCACTAGATGTTCCTCTGCAAACCATATGAACAAGATCTTCATGGAGCTCGCTTTGTGTGTGCTTCCCCGTATAACGAGACGATGAGCCCAAGCGTCTGTCCGAGCTCTGTAAGCTTTAGAGAGCAAACAATCGTCTGGAGTGATATCTATCATGGAATGACCTTTCCAGTTACTGCATCTAAATCCTATTGAACGGCTCTGGAATGAACTGGATCACATGGTGAGAAAGAAATCTCCAACTAGTGAAAAGCAATTTTGGCAAGTTTTTCAAAGTAGTTCAGCTCAATGTTTGAAGAAATGAACTTTCTGGATGCTGAGACGGTGTAAATGTTCTTCATGCCAAAGGAGGATTTTTCTATGAAAAATGTTTCAGGAAAGTTAGGTCTTCACTGAGGCTTGAAGATAGCCAGTTCAGATGTTCATTCCACCACCTCTGTGCCAGAACAAAAAAGAGCCTTGAGGTATACTTACCTCTTCCTCTGAGAGACGGTGGAACCAGTTCATCACTACTGGAGGATCTCAGACAGCGTGGTGCAGTGGGTGTGATGAGGAGTGATGAGATCTCAGAGGTAAGATGGTGATGGTCCAGTTTTTGCTTTGTAGGTGAACATCAGTGTTTTGAATCTGATACGTGCAGCGACCGGAAGCCAGTGGAGGGAGCGCAGCAGTGGGACAGTGTGGGAGAACTTGGGAAGGTTGAACAAGTCACGCAGCTGTGTTTTGGATCATTGAACAAATGGATTCAGTGGACGAATAGCGTTCGACCTGCCAGCAGAGAGTTGCGGTAGTCCAGGCTCGAAATAAGAGACTGAACAAGCACCTGAGCAGCGTGTGTGCACAGAAATAGTTAGATCCTGATTCTGAGAAGAAAATGACAAGAACACACATTAGCAAAGTGTGAGAAGAAGGAAAGTCCATAGTTACCCCAAGGCTGCAAGGGGACAGCAGAGAGTTATGGGAAATTATTCTGAGATCCTGACCTGGAGATGAATCACATGGGGTGACCAACAATTGGTTTTGCTGGGGTTGAGGTTTAGTTGATGAGCACTCATCCATGAAGATATGTCTGTCAAGCATGCCGAGATCCAAACGGAAGCTGTGCTGTCCGGTATGAGCAACATTTTCAAGAGAAAAGACTGACTGTAGAGGTCAGAATAGATGCTGTGAACAACAGAAAAGTACTCAGTGTTGGACAGGAATGAAGTATGTTTACTGTGATACTATAATAAAGAGGCATTTTTTAGAATTTGTTTTATTTACTTTAACATGTGATTTTACTCCATTTCAGAAAAACATGCCATTCCTAGAGTAGCACTTAATAAACAAATATAGGGGAATATATTTGTTTTAAAAAAAGATTTAAATTTTGAGTTGGAGAACAGGAGAGAAAAAAAATCCTGGTGGAAAGAAGAGAGAAAAAAAATTGAGAAAAAATACGAGAGAAACAATAAAAGCGAAAGCAGAGAAATTACAAATAAACTATAAATAAATAAAGGTAAAAAAGAGGAGAGAAATTAGGCAGCGGCGATTTCTTTTTTTAAAAAGGTAATTTTTTTTACTTATTTAATTCTTTTTAAAAGTGCATTTTCCAACTATGTTTATCAGAGTACTTTAACTTTAACCGGAAAAATCTTACTTCACTCCATTTGAATGTATAATACTTCACTCTGTGAGAGAGGCTTTAACTTATGCACTGATGATTCATGAAATTGACGCTCTGCATATTCCTGCTTGTTAGGAAGCTGAGGTCAGAGCTCAGGATCAGCCATGATCTAGTGCTCCTAGACCAGAGAGGGTCAAGACCCCTTGCTAAAGACCCCAACAGTGTTAGTCTGGCAGTGCTGAAGCTTAAACCCCTGACCTTCTGATTGGTAACCCAGAGCCTTAAACATTGAGCTTCTCACTGGCCCATGCCACTGTGTGTCAGAAAACTTCAAGCTGCTGGATATTTTGAAGTGAAACTATAGTGTGTTAATGAGAGGCTCTGGCGAGGGTAGAAACGTGACCTCATGGTTCTGTGGGGTGTGTGTTCTCCTAGATCACTATTACTTTTCATAGTTTAAATACAACGTTTAAATCATGGCTTTTATTAAAAACTAAACAAATAAATTAAATTAAACTCTATCATTCTAGAATTTGAACACACACACACACACACACACACAACTGAGCATGATTATGAGGACTTTTGACATGGCCTTGTTATTATGAGGACATTAGAATCCTTGCTCTTTCTCTCATTTCACACACACACACACACACACACACACACACACAGTGCAGACACTAAAAGCGGTAAGGTTTAAGTGCCTTTAACGCCGACACGTTCCGAGTCATCATATAAACATTTACAGGCTGCTTCGTTTAATTGCTAATGAAGCTTTACAAAGCCACTAGAATGCTTCAATTAAATTATATATTCAATAAAACATTTTAATTAAAATTTCATTACACACGTCAACCTTTTCACGTCTAAAAGAATCCCGGGATGAATCCCAAGCCTTCATGACGTACACACGTCATTCTATTCAGAATTTGGATGTTTTCAGGACAAGGCCACAGACGGTGAACTCAAGGGGACAAAATGGTACCTGGTGGTTTGAGTTTCCGGGTCGTCATAAAACACAAAAACAATATCCACAAGTCGAGGGGTCAGGAATATGATTCTGTTCCTTTTCTCAAATGTAACCACTGGTACTAAAGGACAAACACATGATTCATTTGGATTATTTATATAGATACACAAACATATACGTCTATCCAGAACAACTTACAGTTACCTCATATACTGTATATATAACTTTAGCAGTTGAGGATTGAGGACCTTGTCGCTAATCTATCCGTACTTTAAATACATTTAAAGTACGAAAACTCAGGTATTATTCTGCTCGTGCAAGAAATTGCTGCCACCGAGGTTTTTACCACAGTCCAGCGATATGGATTTTTTTGTGTTTTCAGTTAAGCTTTAAGTATTTCTCTTAACTGGAGCAGTTTCCGACAATTTAGCAATTTGTGTGTTTCTTAAACATTTGTTAAATATGTTGAAATAATTAGAACATAACTTCAGAAAATTAAATATTAAATGTAACACACACACACACACACACACACACACACACACACACACACACACACACACATACACACACACACACACTTTACCTAGACATCTGTATTACCCAATTAAGGTCTAACTAATGAAAACTATTTAATTCAATATAATTTTTTTAATTTAATTTAATCAATTCAATTTGTGACAATTTAAACGATTTCTCAATTTAATCAATATTTAAATGATATTTTACCAAAAAACTGTAAATTATATCAAGAGAATTACTAGTAGAGAAAAATTTCCGTATGAATCCTGCACCGTCAACCACGATTATAAATACAGGAAACTGCCGTAAATTGTTTCGACATAATTCAGAAAGGAAGTAGACGCATTTATGCAGTACAATTCGTGTTTCTGCCAAGAGATGATTGTACATTCAGAACCGCTGCATGGAATCAAGAAGCAACATTTGAAAATAAAAAAAATTTAACCTGAATTATTGTATTTTTAAATAAAACCAAAATCACGAGCATCGAGGATTCTCTGGTATTGTCAAATATTAAAACTGTTGCTTTAAAAATGACGTGTGAAAATGTGAAGTCTACACCCCCACCCATGTTTGATGGCTCCACCCATTTTGCTTTATACAACAAATTACAACAAGCTTCCACTATTCAAATCTTCCTTCACAAACCTCGTGCCTTTATGACCAAACCGAACAAAGCCTGCAGTGCAACTGACTGCTCGCTCAAACATCGAGACCCTCGTCCATCCATCAACATGAAGAAAAGTGAGCAAACTAAACAGAAGGGACAAAAAAAAGCACGAAGGGGGGACATTTCATCAAACGGCACGTCGTCAAAATGAGAGTGAAGTAGAGGAAGTGAGAGAAGAAGCGAGAGAAGGAGAGAGGGAGGGGAGGGGAAAAAAAATCTCTCTTCTCAGATAATAAAAATCATTTTTCAAGGCCAGGTTGTAATGGAAATTACAAATAGGCAATTTCACCCTTGGGTAGAAATAGGGCGCCAGGGTTCGGTACTTTTCTGGCAGTAACTCGAAGAAGAGAGAGTCACAAACACAGCTTCCAGCATGCTGGCTATGCTCTTCTGGAGCAGGATGACTGTAGGCCTTGAGACTTTTCCTTTTTCCCCCCTAAACAAATTCTTTAGGCTTCTAGATCATGACTAGGAGGATGTGAGCTTGGATCCCTGGAGCACAGTGACACACTTCATCCCTAACACAAGATGGTTGGATATTTTATAAATACATGTCAAACCATTTTTTTTTCTTATCTGTCTCTCTTTTTGGGCTTGTGTTCATACACAATGTTTCCTGTATCCTGGAGAACAAAAACTGCTGTTTGAAGGATAAATGAGTTGTTCAGAAAAAGTTGAAAAGGCAAGATTTGAGTTTTCACAATGGGTTGCTGGGATGCCAGGTCAAAATCCCTCTTTGAATTAAAAGCTCTAGTAATTACAGTGTGTGTGTGTGTGTGTGTGTGTGTGTGTGTGTGTGTGTGTGTGTGTGTGTGTGTGTGTGTGTGTGTGCGTATTACATTTCTCAATAATATGTTGCATTCAATGCCACGTACAATTGAGACAGGATTAAAAGTGAGGTGCTGAAGATAAATTATGCCGGGAGTTGAGCTCATAACCTTCCAGGAAAGAAAGAAAGAAAGGTACTTTATGCATGTCACGTGGATTTAACAGCTATTATACAGCGGCCCTAAAAGAGGCAGCTTGGCAATACCTCGGCTTAAATCCCCAACCTTCTAATCAGAAACCCAAAGACAATACTTCCGAGCTGCCACTTCCCCAAAATTCCAAAAGATGAAACTACTGTTGAGTGATTAGGGAATAATTTGAAGAAAAATCCTGAAAGGAACCAGACTCAAAAAGGAACTCATTTTAATGTAGTGGACTCTGACTGACCACTCGTTATAGTTTCATCATTGTTGAGGTTTCAGCTGTTGGATGGCGTTTGAGGCAACTGTAGCCATGTTTGTTTTAATAATTCCATTTTCTTGGTTCTTGAGAGGAACCCTCTACACTAAGTGCATGGATGCCAATCCCGACCACATCAAGCTGCCACTCCTGGGCCCCTGAGCAAGGCCCCTAACCCCATAGTTTCTAAGTTGTAAGTAAAATGGAGTCTGCCAAATGCAATAACTGTTAAACATGGTAATGGAGCCATTATCAGAATCAGTGGGTGTTTTCCAATGGATAAGAAGGACAACAGAAAGTACCAGGCAGGTCTGTAGTGTGGAATCAGACAGGATACTAGTAGGAATGTAAAATACTTTCTAATCAAAAAGGTTTATACTCCAAACACTGCCACACCAGGTTCATTCTGGAGATACCAACTCGTCTGTGTTTGCGGGTCTCCAGGAGACAGCCACTAAAAGCCTTGACCCTCTTTCACCCCATCTTATCCGATCGCACCGTAACCTCCGAGCTACTCTGTATGAGCAGAGAGAAGCCATTCCACATCAAATTAGGCTCGAAGATAATAAACACGCTGTTTATGCAGGGGACCGAAACCCCATCAAGCCACGGCGGAGACAGAATCAATCTGTAATCTCAAAGAAATCAATCTCGGACCATTACACCCATTTCCTTAGCCCGGAATAGAAAACGGACGGAGCTCACCGCGACAAGACCGACCTTTCCATTTGGAGACATGTCTGCACAAATTAAACCCAAATTGAATTACATGGCATTTCGTCCCGTGATTTATAAGCAAACTGCGAGGATGAAAGCAAAGAGCTACGCTGACAGTATTTATTCAAGCCCTCGCTGCTTTGTATTGAAGTTTCCTGAATATTAATTTTGGTGTAATTAATGGACTCGAGCTTTTCAAAAGCTTTTGGGTTTAAAGGCATGGATGCGCAAGTTACTCTGCTGAGCTCAGCTGTTTAGCACGAAAGGAAATTTTAGATTTTGCTCCGTTCAAACTTTCTTTGAGTTAGACCTCGAGGAAACACGTTGTTTGTAGGTTCTGCTGCAAAGGACGTCCTGTTTAATCATTAGCTAGGATAATATTTATTTACTTTTTTACATTTTTGCATGCTTCAGAGTGATCGCCATCTCCACACTAATACATTTTAGTTTGAAAAAGCATGATTTTTCTCTCCGTTTTGGTCTCCCGTCTACACCCAGATGGCGCTTTCAGTCAACAAAAACGTAGCTTTTTGAAAACGCTCTTCAAAAAAAGTGGATGAATTTGAAAATGCGGGTTTCACGTCGTAGTCTGGACTTTAAAAACTAAGGCTTTCGATAAATGATGGCTGTATTTTAGTCGTTGCCGTGACGTTTCAAAGAGCTGGAAAGCATCTCATGTTTTTGCTCATGCGCAGTACAGGGAAGTAAACGTTTTCAGACCTTTCAGTGTGGAAACTTTTGGGAAAGGATTAAAAACTAAATTGTGGATGCAGGGCGGATTTAGACCAAAAAAAATTGCGTAGACTTCAAACCAGAAAGCACTGAATATCCTGTTACAATGGTAAACCGTCAATTCTCTAAATTGATGTGGTGTAAGAAGAAAAAAGGAGCAAGTGGTTGGAGTTTGACAAAGAAGAAATTGAGATTTCAGGTCTTTTCGGGGTTTATCCTGGTATGGGTTTAATATCCACCATAAGTGCTCCAAAGAAGGACATCCAAGGAATCGGCAATGTGGTCATAACCTCTCAAGGCTCAACGATTTACATGGGGAGCAAAGACTAGTCAGGAGAAAGAAGTAGAAAGGATGCATGGATCATTAGAGCTTGCTGTGTATGGAGTGCTAACCATTCTAACCTCTGTACCACACAAAGCTCCTATCATAGAGACTTAAGAATTTGAACTGGACCATGGAGCAATAGAAGGTGTCCTGGATCCTGGTCCTTTAGACCAATTCAGTGAGATTAATTAATGTCATTTTTGCAATTTAGATGTGTTTTCAACATGTCTAGATGAAAGCCAGTCTTATGAAAACCTCTGAACTTTTAAAAACTTAAAATGACAAACCAAAAACTAAAGAATTCCTTTTTGTGTAGAGGAACTCAAACCACATTAGAGTCCATACCATATCTGGACTCAAATTCTAATTTGAAATTTGAATTTGGTTCATACCAATGACTTTATTTGACCACATTATCTTTTCTACAGTAGCAAAATATTCACAGGACTTTCAATTCAATATTTAACATTTATAGAAGGAGTCTCCAGTGTCAGTGCTGTGGAACAGCCAGAGGTAATGCAAAGCATTTTTGGGCACTAAAACTATTCACAATTTGTGTTTTCCATCCTTTTTAGAATAGAATAATAGGCATTTATCTGTCTCTTGTACATTAAAACACAGTGAAATTCTTTCTTCACATACTCCAGCAATTGGATATTCTTAAGATGTCAGGAACATGGGGGGTCAGCCATGATACAGTGCCCCTGGGGGACCCCCTGACCCGATCGGTAACCCAAAGCCCCAACCACTGAGCTGCCACTTTAGTTTTATTAACCCACCAGATAATGGGCTTGTAAAAGAAACAATGTTCTATTCACTCCATCAACAAGTATTTGGACACCTGACTTTCATGTGGCCTCCTCAGCTTTAATAACACCAATGTGGCTGAATGAATCTCTACAAAAATCTAGTAGAACATCTTCCCAGAAGAGTTGTGCTCATTACGACAGGAATAAATCCCTTCCGGATGTGCTGAAGAAAACTGAATCATCACCACGATCATCACCAGGATCATTGCTTACCTGTAACAGCAGGCCACGGTGTTCTACTGCATTTTAATGCTTACTAATGGAACTTTCTTAATATACACTAGCATGCTTAGGTACAAAAAATGAAAAATAGATATTAAATACATTCTTGAAAACTAAATACCTATCCAGATATCCAAACACACACACACACACACACACACAAAGTCCTTAATGCCCTTGTCCCAGGGTCTGATTATGCAACATTCTTTAAATTTGCCCATAACTTGGCCCAGGAATAAGTGTGTGAGAATGCATTATCACGTTCCGGGGTGCCATGAATAATACATTGCTGTAAAAGTTTTAAGGGGGTCGGGAGCGTTTTTCCGAGGCATAGAATCGCTTTAATCGCGTGTAACGCGGGCCGCTTCGGGATAAAACGCTCTGATATGTGCAAGCTGCACAATCCTGATTTCCTGTTTCTGCCGATGCATTATTAATCTTGTAAACCGTCGATGACCTGATCAAAGAGGTTGAATAACATTCGAGCGCTGCAACAACCTCTGAGCAGGATTTTGGCCTTTACATGAGAGAAGAAATTAATAAATAAATAAATAAATAAATAACACTTGCACTGCTGCTTTTTAGTTTAGTTTTTTATTTTGCAATACCACTTCAAAATGAAGATGATGACACTCAAGAAATGAATCGGACAGTGTAGCAAGACTGGGGTTCGGGGGGAAAAAAAAGAGAGAGGAAGCTTGGAATTAAAGGTTCGAATCACCGTATTGAGGAAAGCAATGAAGACGGAAGCGTTACGGTGGAATTGTAAACGGATTTGAACGATTGTGTGAATTTCTGTCAGGATCCAATGAAGCTGGCTATCCTCGTCTACACAGGGTTCTCACAATCGATAACACACCCACACACACAAAATGAATAAGCCTTAGTGATGAATCTTTCCATCAATATACCAGCATTTTTTTCAACCAAAAAAATTATAAAAATCCACTTTGTCCATCAAAGCACAATGGACAAACACAGAATAGTACAAAGCGGATCGCACATCACTCCGAAATTCCTTTTTTAAAATGATTCATTTGCATGAATTCGGAAACCGTGACTCGTACTTTAAAGCCGAGACGCTGGGAGATGCTAAACGCTTTCAAAAGTTTCATTAGCGCCTATTATTTTTTCGACACCATACAATCAGTCGATAGTAGCTCGAGATATGGTGAGAATAAATACAAAGCATAGAGTAGTTTAGCAAAATAACACTCAAGAGCTTGCCGTAAACTAGCATTAGTTAGTCCAATAGCATAGCATACTGTACATGAGTCGACCGACATAGCATAGGTTGGAATAGCAACAAAGCATTGGTTCCCTTAACAACAAAGCCAAGGTTAGAAAAAAAAACAGAATAATCTCTGCCTCAAAACTAATTACTGTCTAAAGTCTTCTTAAAATTACACCAGAAGTATTCAAAATTCCTTCATTAATCACTTCACACAAATGACTAATTTCACACTAATTTCACTTGACCTTGACCCCGTTTGGATCAATTCTGAAAATCGAATCTGTGATGATGTTGTGATGCTAATTTAGTGTAAATCGTACAAAACTTTTAACCTGTCATTTTTTTTTATTTTGCGGCAACAAAAATCTTAGACAGACTGTCAATCAGAACAAAGTAGGCGTGTCTTAGTGAGCCCCCTGGGTCATGAAGTGCACTAGTTGAGTGGTAAAAAAACCCTGGCACAGTTCTGATGACTTGATGTCATGACTGACTAACCTCTAATCATAACAATCTGTACGACATACGAATGTAACCCTAACCCTAACCCTAACCCTAACCACCACAGTTAAACATGGAGGTGGAAGTTTGATGGTTGTTTCGAAGCAGGGAAGGTTGGAGACTTCTTCTGGAAAGTGAAATGAACCAACATGGCAACCATTTCACATAGCACTTCAACACCATGCAGTTCTGTCTGGACTGAAACGTGAGCGTAATTTCGTGATCATTCGTCTTTAAAGATTTCTATCATGGAATGTCCTGCCCAGTCGCTGCACCTACATCCTATTGAACTGCTCTGGGATGAACTGGCTCACAAGAAAGAAATCTCCAACTAGTGACGAACATCTAGAGTATTTCAGCAGAATGGATGCCAGAGTGAACACATGCATTTCTTAAATCTTATAAAAGACGTTTCCAAAGTTTTTGGTGCTTTTTGTTAATAGTAATAGCAACAAATAAAATTTAACTAGCGTTTTTTATGCAAATTTATCAGTCAAAAAAAACAACCAAAGAAATTTTTGTAAAAACTATAAAAAAAAGGCCAAAATCAGATCAAATTAAAAACTTATATATAAAATAATGTTAAAATAATGTTTGGTCCTTATAGTTCCAGAGTTCTGGTTCATTGCAGTCTATTCACACTGGTGTTTGCGTAAAAAAAAGTTGCATTTACATAGAATTTTGGCTTTATCTCCATGGCAATGACAATTTTTTTCCTGCTAGTGCTTCCAAGCACCATGCTGCATCATTGAAGGATAAATTGGCTATGATGTTACAGCACTAAAGGGTGAAAAGGTTGCCAGATAGCTCGTGCTCCTGACTCTAATCAGATTGACGTCACCAATCTGATACGTTAATTGCTTTTCCAATAGCATCAATTAAAATGTTCCAATGTTATAAAAATACAGTATGTTGAATTATCAAATGACTTAATGTAATAGCACCATTACGGGGTTAAAAATAAAGGCTTTTAAATATACGATGATGCATTTTTCATCATGTGACACAGTCGTTGTGTCAGACTTCATTTCAAAGAGCCTAAAAGTAAATTTGGTTGAAAGTCGCAGGTCAACGAAACTTTGGGGAAATGATTCAAAATTATAGTGTGGATGCGGAGAGTTTTTTAGCCCAAAACCCTGTAAGTTAGTGTAGATGCACAGTAGGCTAGGAATCGGATTTAAACTCATTCAATACCTCGGTCAACTAGTCGTTTGTTTTTGAAATCTGTGGACACAATGTATAATAGAATAAATCATATTCCTTTAATTACACACCGGTTTTAGATAATTTTTTTTTACATGGATTTGTTTAAATAATACAACTGACATGTACTTAAAATTGTATTAAATTAAAAGATGGATAGTTTTGGATGAGAAAAAAAAAAAGAGGTGAAATCAATACTTACCTGGAAATATCATAAAATGCAGCTTTATCCATGATCTGTGTTTGTGTAACATGTAACATATAGAAATCTTGTGGCTGGCTGGCAGCTTTTCTACAGAGCTCATGGCTTAATGTCTTAAATCTAGAGGCTTCTTTGATTAGACGAGATCAGTGCAGCTTAAAATCACACATAAAAACAAGACAAAAAACACTGTCAGGAAAAAGTAACACAAATAAGAAACAGGAGGGAATAATTATGAAATGTTTTTGGTGGAAAACTGAAGGTATAAAAGTTTTTGTGTGTGTGTGTGTGTGTGTGTGTGTGTGTGTGTTTACTGATTAGGGTTTAGTCCCAGTTAAGCTCAATGAGAATAAATAGTCCATAAAGTAGTGGGTGGGATTAAGAATAGGGAATTCTGGAAGTTGGAGTTTCCATGTAACAATTCTATCTATTAATCAATCTATCAATCTATCAATCTATCAATCTATCTATCTATCTATCTATCTATCTATCTATCTATCTATCTGTCTGATTTACATCCTCCTGGGCATTGAATTTATCACAGCTGCACAGGTTGTTGCCAGAATGACATCATGGAGCTGCTGGATGTTAGACACATGACGTTTCTCCACCTTCTGCTTGAGGATCTACACAGGTGCTCAATAGGATTCAGTTCTGGAGACATACCTGGCCACTCCATGACCTTCACCTTCACCTTCACCTTCACCTTTCTCTGCAAGGCAGTTGTGTTTTTAGCGGTGTGTTTGCCGTTATTTATTTGAGAAAGCTGCCGTTTGGCCCAGTTTCTGAAGGGAGGGAGTCACGTTCTGCTTATAGTACCAGTCAAAATTTGTACATTGATACTAAAGTCAACCAAACTACAAATGAACACCTTTTGAAATGTGTAGTCCACAGAGACGTGTTAAATTCAAGGAATTACAGGTTTCCTAGAAGGAATAAAATGAAATGTTGGCACCTTTACTGAGAAATGAACAGTAGGGAATGTGTTACTATTATTAAGACAGGTAATTACATTGTTCTGCTGAGATGGTGTATGTTGTGTAAGGGTTTTCTCAGTGTGTGTGTGTGTGTGTGTGTGTGTGTGTGTGTGTGTGTGTGTGTGTGTGTGTGCCTATAAAAAACTCATTATAAAGTGCATATAAACTCTATTCATTATTCACATTTCTCATACATTACTGCCATAATTTTAATACTTATTATACTCATGTACAAGAACGATCTGCGTCATGCACCCCTTCTGACGCACCTGTAACTGGTGTTTGAAAGTCGGATACTTTTCTGTACAGTGGCAGTTCAAGGTTTCTGAAGAAACCCAGCATATTTGATAGGAAAAGAAAAAATACAAAAGTAACCTCAGGGTTACGTACCTCGGTTTTTAAGTCATGCAAAACATAAAATTGCAGCCGTTTTTTATTAACGCAGTTTATTATTGACATTTATTAAAACGGTTTACAATTTTGAAAACAAGTTTAATTAAAATGCCTGCTTGGTTAAAAAATATATAAAATTATATATTTTTAATATCTTATAATACTTCAAATATGAAAATAGGATTAAAAAAAGCTCAAATATAATAGATCAAATTAAAGCAATACTTTTTTGTTAAAAGAAGTTGGCACAAATGAAATACATTAACTCTATTTAAATAAAAGGAAAATGATAAGATGTACCTTTATTCGCCCCACAGTGGGGAAATTTTTATGTTACAGGAGCGAAGAAAAATGTGCAAATATAAATCATAGACACACCACAAATATATACAGAACAGTATAAAAATGCAAAGAAATAAACAAGATAGTAGTTACAATTTTAAACAATCAAATAGCACTAGGTAACGTTGCACAGTTTAATATGGTGTTTTGTGTGTATGATGTGTTAACAGTGTGTATGATGGTGACTGCTTCACTGGGAGTTTGTAAAGTCTATTAGCAGTAGGGAGAAAATACCTGTGGTATCGCTTCAGACACATAGGATGTATCAGTCTGTCACTAAAGGAGCTGCTGGACTTTCTGATCAAGGTGTCCAATCTATTCCTGTCTGCATTAGAGATGCTGCTGCCCCAGCAGACCACTCCATAGAAGATGGCTGAGGCCACCACAGAACTGTTCTTCAGTAGTGACTCCAAAAACTCCACTCCAAAAGACTATAGTCTCCTCAGCAAAAAGAGTCTGCTGTGTAAATCTGTATTCTGTGTCCAGTCCAGTTTACTGTATAAGAGTCCACACTTTCCAGGTCATTTCCCTTAATGCTCTCTGGTGAAAGTAAAAAGTGTTGATGCCTGTGGAAATCCACCATCAGTTCTTTTGTTTTCTACGCATTATCTGGAGGCAGCTCAGTTGGCACCAGTCCTGGATCAGTCCTCTGTAATTTCTGTCATCATCATTCATGATCAGGCAGACGATGGCAGAGTCATCAG
Source organism: Silurus asotus (assembly GCA_024362625.1). NCBI lineage: Eukaryota > Metazoa > Chordata > Actinopteri > Siluriformes > Siluridae > Silurus > Silurus asotus. Next base: position 6,919,228 of record MU564352.1, on the reverse strand, counting down.
AGAACTTCTGCAGGTGACAGGTTGCTGAGCTGAATGTGAAGTCTGCAGTGTAGATGGTGAAGAGGAACGCAGCCAGAACCGTTCCCCGCGGGGTTCCAGTGTTGTAGACAACCATGTCAAACTCACAGTCACGAGTCCTCACATATGTACCAGTATCCAGGTAGATAGATGATGATCCACCCCATGTACACTGGCTTATCCCTCAGAAGAAGGTTAGATGGTGTTAAAAGTACTAGAGAAGTAAAAAAAAACATACAGTCACTCTCACTGTGCTCCTTACCTTTCCAGGTTTGAAAGAACCCTGTTAAGATGAAGATGACAGTGTTTTCCACTCCTATAAGTAAGGCAAACTGAAGTGGATCTATTGATGGGCTCACCAGAGGTTGGATATGAGTAAACACCAACCTCTCCAAAGTCTTCTTCAGATGTGAGGTTGGTGCTACTAATCTGAAGTCTTTTGGGCAAGACATATTTGGTACAGGTTCCATGCAGGATGTCTTCCACAGCTGTGGCATCTTCTTCAGCTTCAGGCTCAGACCAACATGACATGTACAACAATATACTGCACAGCTGCTCTGTGCAGGTTTGAAGGGGCTGGGAGCTGATGATCCCGTCTGGGCCCGCAGCCTTCCCCGGAGTTTCATCTTTACCTGGGCTTCTGTAATGGGCAGCATGTAGTGGTGGGATGGGCTTGGGGGAATTGGCTGGGGGGATATGTTAGATGCGTTGTGAGTAGGTTGTGAGCTAAAAGTAGTGCAGAGAGAGGTGTTCAGTAGATGGTTTACATTTGTTGGACCTTATTTGGGTAATACAGATACAATGTGTGTATATGTGTGTGTGTGTGTGTGTGTGTGTGTGTGTGTGTGTGTGTGTGTGTGTGTGTGTGTGTGTTTTACAGTTAATATTGACTTTTCTTAAGATATGCTCTACTTAACTGTTCTAATTATTTCAACACACTATAACAAATGTCTTAATTCCTTCCTTCCTTCATTCATTCACCGCCTGGATATGCAGAATTGTCTTGAAGCAATGCTAGAAAATCCATATTACTAGACTGTCATTAAAACAGAATAAGCAGTCATTTACACCCTACATTTACACCTTAAACACCACAAATTGAATTTTAGCGCACTAAAAATTATATTTTAGCACACTACAAATCGTGTTTACAAATCGGAGTGCTTAGCCACAGTTACACTCTGCTAACTATAGTTTCTATACCCCTGGAATTGTCCCGAAACGGTTCAGTGTGAATGCGTGTACTGTTACACCTCCACCTATTCAGTGAAATTTGATGTGCAATCTAATTGGATGTCTTTGCCTAATTTGCAAACTTTGCAGGATAATACTGGTCATCTCCTGATTGTAATGTATCTATGTGACATTATGCATCATGTCCTACATTAGCCGCACTTGATATATCCGTGTATTTGTGGTTAATCCGAATGGAACTGTCTATCAGCAAGACACCTGTTCTGACTGGTGTCGCTTTAAGAGCCTTCATTTTTTGGTTTCTCATGAATATACTTGATCAGATGTTGCTTTCTGGTGTGAAAGTCATGAAATATACGAGACATTTTCTGACATGTTATGAAGAGCTCAGCCTCGTAAAATACTGAAGCAGTCATTTGCCTTTAAATGGACTTAAATTAGAGCCCAAAAACATACCTAAACCATTTCTTCCCCTTCATTATCATGGTATGGAGATTGTGTAATCTAGGAGGTTCTAGGAGTCCAGATCAGATTAGATCAGATCAGATCTACTATGTGATATCAGCATTGCTTACATTATTAATCAAGGTCAAGAGTCTCTGAGCAGGCAGGGGTCCCACCAGATGTCCATATTCATATTTACTTTGCATTCATTCAGGACCTAAGCTGAAACCTGAAGACCTTGTAAAAAAAATTTAATTTACAGTATTCAGAGAAGCTGGTGTAGTCGTATGGTGCAATTTTATGCTATCGTGCCCTTTCTAGAAGAAACCCACCCCAAAAAAATTAATCTGACTGGATGCTACAAGGCATCTATTCTGTGTATCTCTAACTATTTAAAACTGTTTGGAAACGTGTACCTTTGAGTTACACCATAATTCATTCACATGGACAAGAGAGGTGGCAGGGCTTCAGGGCCAGCAAGGCCTCAATAACTTCTTCCTTTCATGGCGTTTCTCTAGGAGTATCTGTATACGAGTTTCTATCCAATCAGATTTCAGCCATTACATCAACTATTGCGGTAAAGCAAACATGTCAGCATTTTTACAACATTCTGTGATTGGATGGTCAGAAAGCGCAGTAGTCGGAGCTCGCAACCCGCATCTGTAGCAAACTACACAAGCTACACAATGTGGCTCTTCCTCAAACACAAAGCCGGAGATGTGCAACTGTATAGGGCATTTTGGGATGTGGTACCATTAAATTTCACATTCACTTGAACTTGAAGACCCAAACCTTTTCCAGGATGGCAATGCCAAAATGCCCAAGACACTGTGACTTACAGTACTCATTTAATACAGCTAAGCAGTTAAGGGCCTTGCTCAGGGGGTCCAGCAGTCGCAGCTTGGTTCTGCTAGGATCAGAAGTCCAACATATTAACCACTGAGCTACCACAATCCCAGATCTTTCACTTTTATTAATCGAACCTGGGCCATGGCATAGTGAAAGTGGAGTGTGTACAAACTAACCATAAGAATGGATTTATCCACTAATTAAAAAGCTGAGAATGAATG
>MU564352.1:6906502-6911502 GCA_024362625.1 Silurus asotus | reverse complement strand
AAAATAAAAAAAAATAAAAAAAAGAAGAAAATAAACCCTGTAAAAAAAGTTCAACAGTTTTCCTTCCAAATCCTCAAGAAAACTTAAATGCACAGAAAAAATGCAGGAAAACGTGGGATAATCTGATGAGGTGAATATCGATGCTTCTACTGGAGATGATGCATGCTGGTGGTGAGGCTGTGGCTACAGTGAAAGGAGATGTGTAGAATTGTGTTCATTGGGTTTCTCTGCATTTCTCTATAATATTATTGGTTTCTATTGACATGGCTTCATAATGGTGGTATTAAGAGGTGGATTGATCCTGGTAAGAAACCACTGAATGTCTAGGTGGAAAATGCACCCATCATCATGTCTGAATATTACAAAACACTGGCACTGTGGACTCCTTCCATGATTGATAAATAAACATGGCCATGAGACCCAAACTCCAAACACACCCTCGTGCATCCACGGTCGCCATCGTGCTGATTAGTCCCACCTGTTTCCCATTTCAAACTCTTTCACATCTCCAGGTTCAAAGAAATTTGATTCATTCATGTTGTTGTTTTTTGTTTTTTTCACCAACCCTTTGTATCCTGTTTTCTGCTTTTGATCTAAAACTGTTTCTGTGATCTTGATCCTAGACAATCTTATGTATTCTGTTTGTTCATCGCCAAACGATTTGCTTGTTTACCATTTCGAAGCCTTCATTTACATCTTCCATCGTTCATTATATGACACACTGATTTGCTACTATAGAAACGTATTCAAATGACCAATCAAAATCCATAATATGATAAGAAAATATATATTTGACCTCACTCAAACTGGAAATATAAATGATGGTAGCATTACGTTTGTAGCATTAGCGCTACGATTTTACATTCAATTTATATATTTTTTTACTCTCTATCCTCGTTTACCTGAAACAGGACGTCGTCCTCGCAAACAAAAGCCAGTGTTTGCCTTGTGTGTGATGTTTATTGCTTTTTAATGCTGAGAATGTGCATTAAAAATACATGGCGTCGTTCCTATATAAACACACGCGCGCGCCTAATGACAGCGGCGCGAGTCCGTATCCGCTCACAATGGCACCCGAAATCGCTTTCAAAGCAAACAACCCGAGCATCGGGAGGGATTTAATTAGCGTAAATGCCGAGACGGAAGCACGGCGGGTGAATAAATAAACACAACGCTCCTGATAGGAAGAAAGAGAGCGCTACGTACAGCAGGAAGATTAATGATGTTTCAAATACGCTGTGTATCTTTTAAACAATATCATCAGAAAACACACACACAATAAGAGAGTGTGTGTGTGTGTGTGTGTGTGTGTGTGTGTGTGTAGGCGTTGAGCTGAGCTTGCATTCTCATCTAGTCCTCAGACTGTACTTTATTACTCTATATATAGTTATATAAGTAAGTGTTTACAGTTGAAACACTATTGAACTACATCTGTTGAAGCGACGCTGCACATCTGCATTCACTGGATCAAACATCACTACTGCTGATCAAGAAGATGTTAAGAATGTTGACTTTTAAATTTTGAAATTAAATGATGTACACAATTTTACAACAGATTTACACACTTTCAGCATCCGGACAGTTTGTTTTGTCTAAACTTTCAGTTGGAATACTTTGCCGTGCTTCTTCGAAAAAATCAAGCAAAGATGTTCTTCACAATTTGGAGATTTCTTTCTGATCACAAATGTTGAGCTCAGTAGCTCCTACTTTTATACCAAAGACTGAAGAAAGAACATTTACTTATAATCACACACTCCAGTACTCATGTTAGTTCTTACTCTCCAGTGTTCTGTATTGCTGAAAGATTTATGATCAAACTCTTGATGTCACCCAAATGAGGTTGGGTTCCCCTTTTGAGTCTGGTTCCTCTTAAGGTTTCTTACCCATAACATCTAAGGACGTTTTTCCTTGCCACAGTCACCACGGCTGCTCATCAGGGATAAACACACATCGTTCACCTTCACTGTTGATTTCTGTAAAGATGCTTTAAAACAATGTCTGTTGTGAAAAGCGCAATAGAAATAAACTTGACTTGACTTTTCTTCTTGTGATCCATTCATCCCAGAGCAGTTGAATAGGATTTAGGTGCGGTGACTGGGCAGGACATTCTATAATAGATTTGACTCCAGACGATTGTTTGCTCTCTGAATAACACAGAGATCGAACATGTCGCAGTCCAGACGGAATTGCATGGTGTTGAAGTACAGAACAGGATCCATGCTGGTTCACTTTTACTCCTAAACAACCCCAGACCGTTAAACTTCCACCTCCATGTGTGACTGTGGGGGGGATTCAGTCTGATCACATCTTCTCTCCTTGTTCTCTAAGTTCTTCTGGTAAAGACAAATTTCATAAAAATCACCATTATTATAATTTAATAGATACATAAAAAAAATCAAAATCAAAATAAAAGTCATAAAGCGTTACATTTTATTCGACACTTTTTTGCACATTTTTATTTCATTTTGAATTTTATTTATATTTATTTTAGATAAATTGAAATATTCTCTTTTGCGTCTGTTTATCATTTTAATGCATGATATATAAAAAATATATACAGCGCTACGTTTTATTCGACCCCTTTTTTTCTTATTTTGTGCATTGTAATCTTATTTATTTATTATTTATTATTTATTAATTTAATTTTTCTTAATTTTAGATAGATAGATAGATAGATAGATAGATAGATAGATAGATAGATAGATAGATAGATAGATAGATAGATAGATCGATCATTATTTCATCTTTTGTTTCTGTCTTTCTTTTTTATATTTTGCTTTTTTATATATTTTATACTTTTGCATTTATTTATCATCTTAATACAAAATTATAAAAAAAAAAAAAAAAAAAAAAAATTTAAATTAAAACCCAAAATTTTTGTTTCCCCTTTTTTTTTTTTTTTTTTTTTTTTTTAATTGATTTAGGATTTTCTTTTCATTTATTTGTATTTTTTGGGATACAAAATAATAGAGAAATATTATAATTATAATCCACCTAATCCATGTACAGGTGAAAGAAAAAAGAAGATTCAATTAAAAAAACATCACAAAATCACAAGACACACAACAGAAGCAGAAATTAAGTTTCCTAAAGTTGATGCTGTTCAATTATAATATATTGCATATCAGATAATGTCTGATATTAACCAGATGTTATATAGTATATACAGTATCTGTGCATTTCTGTGTCATTATGGTGTTTCTACTTTTTTTTTTCCAGAACAAATGCTGAAGTTCTGCTTAATTTCTCTTTACAGCTCACTGGGCAGACGTTCGGCTGGGCCATCTGCTTTAGGCTCTCGCTTTGTCTTCTCAAGGGTAAACACTTTTTTTCAGCGCAAAAAAGGAGGAGTGAAGAGAGAGCATAAAGGAAAATGAAAAGAGAAAGAAACAGAAAGAAACAGAGCGAGAGACAGATAAGACACAGGACTTTATGGACAGTTTATTCAGCAGTTTATCTCCATACACATAGTTAATAATTCAGTGAGAGGTTGTCCTGTATTTACAGCGACTGTGAGCAGGTGTGTGTGTGTGTGTGTGTGTGTGTGTGTGTGTGTGTGTGTGTGTGTGCAAGCAAAAGATAAAGGAATATCAGAACAGGAAAAAAAAAAAACTCCTGCAATTGAACAAACCTGTGCCAAGTGATAAACAAACCAAAATCAACCAAATTGAACAAGGAGCATTTCAACATGAAATTGTTAAGCAACATGAACTTTCCCTTCAATATTCCTGATTTATTCTTTCCTTTTCTTGACTCATTGCGCTTTTAGCTCGTTACCCCGACTACCACTAGTGTTCATTGCATTGCCTCACACAGTTTATCTAAACTCTACTTGCTATTATAAGCACTATGTCGGTTGCGTGTCTGCCTTTGAGCACATTTGAGGACTCGTTTGAGGGCCGTGGAGAAGCAGATCCACAACCTATGTGTGAAGCAGACCCAAAGCTGAGCAGAAAGCTGCGCTGAAATCATCCCAGTCGGGCGCTCACCCGCCCCAGGTAAATAGTAAGATCACTTCCCTTTTTAAGAAATTTTAAGAAAGTCTGTTTAAAATGATAAGAAAGTCAGATTAAATTTTACGTCCAGCTTCTTCTTTAGACAAAGAATTAATGATCAGTGACTTCAATATTAATTGTGATAATCAAGAAGACGTCTTAAGAGCAGCAGTTGTGTCCATTATTGATTCAGTAGGAATAAATCTGAATGTTATTGGACCCACTCATGTGTGTGTGTGGTGACACACTCTTGATTTAATACTAACATTTGGTTTAAATATAAGAAATGTAATAAAAATTTCACAGTCTGAAGCTATTTCTGATTTACCTCATCTCCTTTTAAATCTGGCTTAGTCATAGCATAAGTACTTCGCCACGTTATCGTGTTAAACCTACATTCACGTCAACTATTGCACCGAGTTTTATTAATAATCTTCAACATCGATTGGATGTCCGTCTGACCCCGCAGAGCTCGTCTGGGCCACTGAATGTCTAGAATCAACGCTCTGTTACACTCTATATAAAGGAGCTCCACTTTAAAATAAAATGTTTAAAGAGAAATAAACGTTGTTTAATGATCATACGCGCACCTTAAAACAGACCACTCGGAAATGAGAACTTAAATGGCATCAAACCAAATTGTCAGCATTTCAAATAGCATGGAAGAAGAATCTCCAGAGTTATAGAGAAGCTCTTAGTGCTGCTGATCAGCATATTTCTCCACCTTAATAGAAGATAACAAGCATAATCCTGGATTTTTTTTCAGTAAATAGCAAAATGAAGAGAGAATAAAAGCCCCGCACTCACACGCAAACCATCAATCGATTAATTTCAACCCAAACATTTCCATAAATAAGCCTGTAGACAGCACTATCATTATAACAGACAATCAGTAACACAGTTTTACTCCCATTCATGAGAATAAATTATCTGTATTTATTTCCTCATCAAAATCATCAACATGTGTTTGTATACTGTGTGTATATATATATATATATATATATA
>MU564352.1:6890049-6906213 GCA_024362625.1 Silurus asotus | reverse complement strand
ATATATATATATATATATTTGTAAAATACATGATAAAATACCACAGAATATATTATAGATTATAGATTGCCTAAAGTAGCTCCATTTAGCTTTGAAGCAGCTTGGCAAACTTACTGCATTCTCTTCAGATTATCTTCTCTTCAGTCAGATTGATGTTGTAGTCACCTGGAATGGGTCACAGATGTGCCTTGTAAAGAGTTCATTTGTGACATTTTTTTCCTTCCTAATGTTCTTTAGACCAGCAGTCCCCAAGCTTATTTGCTCCACGGACCGCTTTAATGTCGGACAATATTTTTATGGACCGGCCTTTAAGGTGTGGCGAATAAATACAACTAAATATAATGATACGACCAGCATCTTAACTGTTTTTTTCCAAATATAATAATAAATGTGAATCCACTGTGTTGTTTTTTGTTCATTTTGCTCGCGTGGGGGTTTGAATTTAGCGGTAATGTATGATGTGTTGGCGGCCGGAGCCCCTTTAAGAAGGTAGAAGGTAGTGGATGGAGGTAAGACGTGTGACCGAGGCATCATTACATGCTTCAAGAGCGAGTCATAGACAGATGTGGCGGAGAGAATCGGGTCATTTTCCAAAATAAAACATCGTTTAGAATCAGATAATACATAAAAATGAAATAAAGTTATGTATTCTCCAGTAACCCGTGCCAGCCCGCAGCCCGAGGGTTGGGGACCACTGCTATAGACCATCAGTTACCTTGTGTAGAGGAAAGGGTGAGTACAGAGTCAATAGCCCTATTAGTAGTACTTAAACTAGTGTACAAAAGAACATTAAGTGAAGTAAAGAGAAGTCCTTGATTCGTTTATAAAATAAAGGTCAGTCAGTCTGAAAAATCACATCTCCAAGATATAGTAGGAATACAAAATAAAACAAAATTATGTATATAAATGATATTTGTGCCTGGTTTTGTAAAGAGTCAACCGGGCAAATTTGGAAACAGAGGTATGTAATGGGATTTTATAGAAAGCCGTGCACATACGGTGCTGAGAGACCTATCATGCGTGGCAGGGCTAAGCAGGGGGCGCTTGCGTAAACTCAGCGTTAGATTTATCTAGGGCAAAGTGGTAATCATAATCAGAGATCTAAGTGGGAGTCAAAACACATGGCAGTCAGAGGCTCAACACAGGGCAATCCATAATCAGAGCTGAAATGAGGTCAAAACCTGGAAGAGCTCGGAAACGGGGTTTGGATGTAATTTAACTCCGACATCATTCAGATATAACTGTATTCTATTATACTGTATTATATATGTGTTCCCTGTAGATGTAATATATATGCACAAAAGGTTGTGGACACCTGAGCATAATATTGTGTGCTTTTTAAACAGCCACATTTCGTCTCCATAGTAACCTCCACTCTTCTGGGAAGATGTTCTACTAGATTTTGTGGAAATGCGTTACTCATTCATAACAAAGGTGTTAGTAAAGTCAGGTACAGGGCTTCAGGTGCACATGTGCACCGAATGCAAACCTTTTTACGTGTGGAACATAAAAACCGATTTGCGCAGAAACGTATTAAATGGCAAACCTCAAGTTTGTTTAGTCTCTGCCTCGCACTTTGTTTTATTATTATTATTAAACTGGAAAACGTACACAACACTGCCAGGTGTATAAAAAAAAGAAACTAAAGTTAGCACAGTGTAACCGTGGCTACTGACTCCGTACTGGAAATACGATTTGTTGTGCGTTGGTTTACACGTGAACGAAATTGTCACATTTTCATCACCAACATCAGCGATATGGATTCTTTCCAGCTTCAAGAATTTCTCTTGAATGGACAAAATCCTGACAATTCCACATATCGATGGAGTAAATGAATAAAAGATGGAAGGAATGAAGATATTTGTTTAAGTTATGCTGAAATAACCGTCAATTAGAGCACATCTTTAGAAAATAAATATTAGATGTAAAAAACCCACACACACATATATATATACACACATCTGTATTACCCAAATCTAACATACTGTATGTAAACTATTCAATTTAATTTTTATTTTTTTCTTTACCAATATAATCAATTACGCAGTTTAATCAATATAATAAAAAAGCAAATTAAATTAATTACATTTATCCTATTTTATTTACAGAACAGACCAAAAGTTTGGACACACCTTCTCATTTAAAGAGTTTTCTTTATTTTCATGACTATGAAAATTGTAGAGTCACACTGAAGGCATCAAGGGCTATTTGACCAAGAAGGAGAGTGATGGGGTGCTGCGCCAGATGACCTCTGGCCTCCACAGTCCCCAGAACCGAACCCAATCGAGATGGTTTAGGGGTGAGCTGGACTGCAGAGTGAAGGCAAAAGGGCCAACAAGTGCCAAGCATCTCTCGGGGAACTCCTTCAAGACTGTTGGAAGACCATTTCAGGTGACTACCTCTTGAAGCTCATCAAGAGAATGCCAAGAGTGTGCAAAGCAGTAATCAAAGCAAAAGGTGGCGACTTTGAAGAACCTACAATATGAGATTTTTCAGTTGTTTCACACTTTTTTGTTATGTATATAATTCCATATATAATTCCACATGTGTTAATTCATAGTTTTGATGCCTTCAGTGTGACTCTACAATTTTCATAGTCATGAAAATAAAGAAAACTCTTTGAATGAAAAGGTGTGTCCAAACTTTTGGTCTGTACTGTATATATAAATATATTTCATGTTATATATTATTTCACCAAGCAGGCATTTTATTTAAAATTGTTTAAAAAATGTGTCATCATATAGTACAGTATTAACAGTCATAAGTAGAATAGTTGAATATAACTTGTCTTTAAACACTAAATCTCCCTAATTAACACTTTAATGCAATGTCTTAGTGGAAAAAAATACATATCTTTGATATTCTCTCGCTTTTATTTTTCGATTCTCCGTTGTGCCTCACGTATCCATCACATGGCACTGCCTCTTAATTGGTCTTTCAGGTGAATTAATGGATAAAATGAAGCAATCTTGAGTGCGTTTACTTGGAAACAATGAAATAAACAGAAGAAATAATAAGCTAATTTTAAAATACAAGGGCAGGACCTTTTCTTTAATGACTGCACAAAGAGTTTTCAAAGAGGCTCAGATTTTTTTTAGTTTTTAGTTACTTTTCTCTTCTCAGGAAAATCAGTAACCAATAATGTAAGATAAGGTAGAAAATATTGTCTTTTCTGAAGCGGACCCTGAAAAAAAAAATGGCCTTGTCTAAATGTGCAAGCGAAAATGTTTTTTTTTTTTTCTAATGGAAATTCTTGTTGTTCATGTAGTTGCAGGATAAAAGATAAAAAAAATAAATAAATGCTTTAAAAGATATAAAAACATTTCACGGGTCAAATCAATCTCAAAAATTGCCAATTTTCAATGATCTTTAATGAAATATTTGTTTAAGCAGTTATGATCTGTTTCACTGTGCTGCCCTAATAAGAGCCAAGAAATTATGACTTTATCAAAAAAATACATTGTGTTATTTGTATCATACTACAGTGGAACCCCGGTTCTGTCGATGTCCTAGGGGGTCGCCAAAAAGCATCGAGGTAACCGATGATCGAGATAAACGAAAATCAAATTATATTATCGTGCTTGAAATGTCTTTATGTACATGATGTGTGTTAATAAATGAGAATGTGCATGCACGTGTCTTTGAAGGGTTTTTTGCAGCGATTTGTTTGATGAAGTTATGCTATAAAAATACATACAGTACATGTTTATCTGTCAGGAATCCACCTGCCACGCCCCCTTCGGCCCCCTTCAGCGTGTCAGGTGTTTTCCCGGCCGCTTTCTCTGAAACTCCCGGGTTAAATTGCACACATATGGTGGTTGTTTATCATCATCACCAGCTCCTATTTAAACTTCCACACTCTCACTGTTCGTTATTGTTGGTATATATTGGTTCACGGCGGTCGTTGTTATCGCTTATGCGTATCCCGGTACGTGTCTTCCCACCGGCACTCTCTCTCTCTCTCTCTCTCTTCCCACCGGCACTCTCTCTCTCTCTCTCTCTCTCTTCCCACTGGCACTCTCTCACCGGCTGCGCTTTTCTTCCCAAAGCTGCGCCGCGCCCCTACTAACACTACGAACACTAACTAACAGCAGAGATTCACCAATATACAACACAACACCTGTAGCAGCTGGAAGACTTGATTTTTCCGCCACTTCCACAAGTTCTTCTGCTGCTGCACCGAATTTTTCCTCCCTTGTGCTCGAGATATCAGGGTTCGGCAACATAAAAACCGACATAACCGATATAAGAATGCTTAGACAAAGTGAGAATTTGGCGGTTCAACTTCAAAAACGTCGATTTAAGTCGACTGCAGTGTATTGCTAATGAGCAAGCCAATGGTGATGGTAGCAAGAAAACCTTGAGAAGAACCAGACTCAAACGGGAAATCATTATCATCTGGAAGAGACTAAAAGTCTATAGTTAAAGTTCCATCATCATTGAGATTATCACCTATTCATGATGGAGACTTGTGTAAAACTGTTCATGGGTGATTGTTATTATTTACAGTCCATTTCCATCTTCAAGTTTCTACCTTCCACAGCAGCCTCATGTATCTTAAGACAGTTCATGTGGAGCCAATTGTTAAGAACTCAAAGCAGACGTGGAGCATCAGGATGAATCATGCAGGTCCAGAAAGCACATGATCATTCATCCTAGGTTGATAGGTTGAGGACTGAAAGGATTGGGCAAAAAAAAAAAAAAAAACAATGTTCAAAAGAGAGAAATGTATACAAGAGTGTGCTTGTAAATATAAACAGGATGTTGTGCAAAAACAACAGTAGCAGCAGACGAGAGGCGCAAAACAGCATGTGAACAGGGATTATAATATTATATGGGTGATGTTGAAGACATGGATATGTGTATGAACTGAAAATAAGTATTGAGTGTGTGTGTGTGTGTGTGTGTGTGTGTGTGTGTGTGTGTGTGTGTGTGTGTGTGTGTGTGTGTTTCAGTTCAGTTCTGTGTGTTGAGGATCCTGATGGCTTGAGGGAAAAAAATATTGCACAGTCTGGTTGTGAGGCCTGAAAGCTTCAGAACCTCTTTCCTGATGGTAAGAGAGTGAAGAGTGTGTGTGAGGGGTGTGTGTGCGTGTGTGAGGGATGTGAGGGGGGGTCGTCGACAATGCTGTTGGCTTTGCGGATGCAGCATGTTGTGTAAATGTCTGTTATAGACTCTGATGACTTTCTCACGATCCTCTGTAGGGTCTTGCAATCCGATGCAGATTCCAAACCAGACAGTGATGCAGCTGCTCTGGATGCTTTCAATGGTCCCTCTGTAGAACATGGTCAGGATTTCCATGGGTTTTTCTCTTCGGATAGACAGAGCACCTAGTTGTTGAGAGGAGGAGTGGTCTTCCTTGCCACCACGTTGTTCTGCACCTCAGTTTGTTCTGCACATCTGGGAGGGAGTTGTCTCCGTCACAAACAGGTGAAGTTGCCTTGAAGTTTGGGATTGATAAAAAAGAAACTACAGTGAGTGCAGTGTCACTGTGGGGGCTCCACCTCAGGTACCAAAAGGGGCAAGTGTTCTGAAGTCAAGCGTCAGCAGGGTGCGGAAGGGCGCCGCTGAGACGCTGAGGCGTGGCGTCCTTACAAAACACGGCTGAAGCTCAATTGGAGTGACGGCTCCTCACTGTCTTTAAACCCGGCAAGGCTTATAAAAGGCAGCCGAGAGGACAGTGAGTTAAAAAACCTTGGGCTCCCAACTAATAGCGGCTCTCTACCCCGACCCTGACCCCTATGAGCTGATGGTGATGGAGGACCTGAGGCATCAGAGTGCTTTAATGATAAATAAATGAAGACATTTGTTAAAGTATGCTGAAAGAAATAAAGCAATTGGTTAGATTATATATTTAAAAAATGTCATATAAAATGTAAAATACGCACACACTTTAATACACATCTGCATTACCCAAATGTTAACTATTTCAAAAAAAAGTTTTTCATTCAATTAATTGTATTTAATCAATTTAATGTGTAGCAATTTAACTGATTACTCAATTTAATCAATACAATAAAAGGTGTACTGCACTAATTAGACTTTTCTATTATTTTTATTTTTTTATAAAATATTGTGAAATATTATTTTTTATATATTATTTAACCAAGCAGGCATTTTATTTAAAATTGGTTTAAAAATGTAAATTGTTCAAGTGTTAATTTTAAAAAATGACATTTTTCCCCCTAACTGTTGCAAAATTGAACCAAACCGTTAAAAAAAAAAACGAGGTATGTACCGAACCGTGAACTATATATATATATATATATATATATTGTGGAAGTTCAGATTAAAATGTTTAAAATACTGTTTTAACAATATCTACTGTGTGTCTCCATGCTGAAAGGGGCAGCAGGACAAAGTAAGCAATAGGTTGCATCTTTATTTTTTACATTAGTTTATTGTTGGTGGTATGAATAATAGTGAAAACCTTTTCGATCGATCGGACAAAATTTCGCATCCTGAGCGAGACCAAAAATGTCTGCAAACTTCATTGAGGACCATTTTAACTAGTAATTTAATTTCCATTGTCAGATGGTAGAAAGTTATGAATTTATGATTGGCTTGAAAATAATCCCGCCCTTGATTGTACTTTTTGTTTCTTGTTTCTGCCACTGAAAAGCCGCTGAAAAATCCATTGAAGATCAGAAAAGCATCATGCACATATCTGCAGGGTTAAAAATTAAAGGCTGTAAACAGACACGTGAAACAGGAAGCATCGCCATTCAAGTCAGCAGTGAAAAGCAAAGGGCTTAAATAAGAACAGAAACTATCTGGAAAAAAATGAGACTTTAGTTGTTGTTCCTGTATTGCTCTCCGTGGTCCTGAAGAAACCGATAAATCACCAAATTGGGGAAATTTCTTAGAGCTGATGGATTTAAGGGCCACTGACAGCCAACTGATTGACCTGCTATTCAAAAAGAGAGCAAGATCCTTTAATTATGTCCATACCAAGCGCCAGAATGAGTTGATCAATATAATGGCTAATGAGGTTAAAAGTGACATCATACAGAGAGTGCATTAAGACGGAATTTTTGCCTTTCTTGCAGATGAAACTCAAGATATGTTGATATATTAAGATAAGTCGACGGAGACCTTGCTGTCCATGAAACATTTGTCGGATTTCATTGGACTGACAGAACAGATGATGAATCTCTCGCCCTTCTTTTAAAGAATGTACTGACAAGTCTTAATCTTGATATCTGCTACTGGAGAGCGCAGTGTTTTGATGGAGCGGCGAGTATGAGAGGGACCAACCGTGGTGTAGCTACACGGATTGTAGGTGAAAATCCACTGGCAATGTCACAAGCATATCCTCAACCACTGTGTTGGGGATGTCGGTTGCACCACTACAGATGTGAGACACAATGTTCAAACAGTCTATAACTTCATTGAGGGTTTCAGCATAACAAAATGCTGTTTTTGAGAAAGAGTGACTTTTCTGGTAGGTCTACCACACTGAAAGCTCTCAGCGACACAAGATTTGTTTGTGCAAATGTTTGCTTAAGAGCCCAGCAGTAGCAACTTGGTGTTTCTGGGATTAGAAACTATGACCTTCTGGACCAGAGTCCAATGCCTAATCCACTGAGCTACAACCTTTCTGATAACTTGATAACTTTGAGAAGTTATTCTTCAGAAATTTCAGAAAATGCTGTCCGAATCAGGGGACAGGCGAGTAGTCTGCTGATATCACTCACCAATTTTCACTTTTTCTTTCCTTGCATTTTGATTCAGCAAGTTCTCATGCAGTGCAATGTACTGTGCCACTGTTAAACCCCGAGTGTCTGCCACAATCTCTGCTCTTTTAGCAATGAGAACTGATCAACACTTTCAGCAGCTTAGGGAATTCACATTTCAGCATTTCAGTATTCTGGACAACACTGTTAATGAGATCCGTGAGCGATTTCAGGAAAATGACATGAACACTTCAGCTGCACTCAACAACATCCTTAGCTCAAGCACATGCATCGGAGAGGACCTGACATTTATTTATCTCCATTATAGATTTCCAGAAGAGGAGATAAATGCAGAACTTTTCAATGCTTCAAAGAGTCAAAGTTACTCCACAGACAAGTAAATACTACTAAAGTATGTTGGAAATCTCTTTAGGGTCTTTTTGACTGCCGATGAACAGCGTATTGTGCGAAAGACATTTTTCTTGCTTGCGCCGATTAAAAAAAAAAATGAGAAACACAATGAGCCTGGAGAGACTCTCAGACATTGCAGTACTTAACATTGAACCGGACGTTTATGTAGATTTGGATAAAACATTTAACCACTTTAATGCCGCACCTGGTGGACACCGTTCAGCCGTTCACTTAGGTAGGACGTTGTTTTGATACACGTTTGAATATATATATATATTTGATTAATAAATGAACAAAAAGAACCAGGACCAAAACAAATCAAGATCTCATTGGATGGAAACCTCCACTAAATTATTTATTATACAATTCCCACTACCTCGTTTCTTTCTCACCATTCTCTTCTTCTTTATCACATCCCTCCATCTTATCTTCTCCATTCCAGTTATCTATTGTACTTATCTTATTTTGTCCTTGCCTGCCTGGGCCTTAGCCAATTCTCCAATCAGGAATGTACTGCGAAGCAGTCAGTACTTTCTCTGTATTCAACTCCATGATTTCATTTCCATGTTGTAAAAATCTTTGTATGTTTCTAAGCAGTATGTCAGTATATTCTGTTAATAAATACAGAAAGTCAAATTTGGTTTAGAGATTAACTAAATGAAAATTTAACACAACTGTAATTGTAAATGTAAATGTAAATGTAAATGTAAACTGTAACTGGAAATGTAACACTCAACTGCTAAGTCCCACTCGAGCCATGATAAAAGCTTCCAGGGTGGTGGTTCTGGTCCATTTTTGGTTTTGGAGGAAAGCAAGAAAAATCTAATGCAGGTAGCAACAGGAAGTCAATGGAGAAAGTGTATTTATGAAAAGTTGGGAAAGTTTATAACAAGTACTACTTTCAGGATCAGTTGGAGATGCCAGGAGCGAGTTACAGTATCACGGTTTTAAAATGATTGAAAGGGACTGAACAAGCACCCGAGTGGTGTCTGCAGCCAGAAATGACTCAATCCTCTTGATGTTGAAAAACCTACAAGACAGAAATCAAGCTAGCAATGTGAACAGAGGAAAATAACTGATGGACAGTTGCTTGTCAATGGTTAGATTGAAGTTGTGTGAAGTGTCAGATCTTAGTGCTGTCCATGGAGATCACCATATCTTGACATGAGGATACATCTCTGAGGATATCCAGCAGCTTGGTCATGCTGGGATCCTGCTTCAGCTAGTAAGCTGCCATCCATGACAAGATATCTGCCCAAGACATTGATGAGATCCCTGAAGAAACATAGACTTCTGAAGGGAGAAGGAGGATGAGTTGAGAGGATGAGCTGAGAGTCATAGCAGTGGCATGGATGCCCATGTGAAGATATTTCGAAACTGATAAATAATGCATGCTGATTAGTCAGACCTCCTAGGTCATGTTTTCTTTTGTTTGGATAATAAAAAGAAACATGCAGTGAATACTTTGGGACTGATGCTGATCCATTCTGATCAGAAGGTAATGAGTTCACGTTCCCAACACCACCAAGCTGCAACTCATGGGACTTGAGCGAGGGCTTTAACCTTCAAATGTTTAGTTGTAGGTTGCCCTGGTTGGGGGCGTCTACCAAAACCCTAAATGCAAATGCAAAATGCATGCAAAAGGTAATCAATTGCCAAAAGTTGCATCTTTCATATTTAGCCTGTAAAAGTTGTGTATTCAGAGTCTGTAGCTGCTTCATTATATTTGAGGTCAATTTGACCCTATTTTTTGATTGGCCATTTTTTTATAATAGTTTTTCACTGTTCTCTTCAAATTTAGTATTCTTTGGGGTCAGTTTATTTATGTAGTCAACAAAGACATGCATTACCTGACACAAACCTTTTAATAAAATAAAAAAAAATCATATTCTTTTTTAATTGTTATGGTCAAATTGACTCTAGTGAAGAATTACTTTTGATCATTTTATTGGAACTGTTTTAGTTCTAAATCATCCTATTCAACTCATAAAAAAATGCCTGCCAGTAGTTCACACCTCAGAAGCTCCCAGACATTTTTCCCAGTGTTCTTCAAACTGTTTCCATGTACCAGTTTAAGGACGATTCACATACAGTATGTCTGGAAAAGGCAGATGACTCAATGATTTTGTTCATTCAAGTGTACATAAAACACGAGTAATTCATATACAAAAATGGTTTAGTTCATTTAACTACACACAGAGCACTGTTTCCCCACGGACCATTATTACTGATGCACCACCCGCTAAAACACGTTGTACTTCAAAAACATGGCTGGAAACGTGCATATGGCACTTTTGCACACCAAGGTTGCGTTTCCACATACGTACGCAGCACTCAACTTTGGACAGGTTACACCGAAGATCCTGCAGAATGAAAAACGGAGGAATGGGAAGGAAAACAGCGAGGGGCGAGAAGATTCAGACCATAGGACTCGACAGAAAGTTTTCAAAGTTTGGTAACATTTCAAACTTAAACATAGAGAAAACTCTGTACTTTACACTGTAGTCTACACTTTTTTTGTCATTATAAATTGATTTTGATATTTTTTTATTAATAACTATTGATATATATTTGTATTTGCATTTTGATGTAATATGGCAATTAAATGCACTCAATGGATTCGATTTTCATGGATATTCTTAAGCACTAGAAATGGTAATTTTCCTTAAAAGGAATTCACTTTAAGAGACCCGTCTTATTTTCTTCTTATCCAATTACTTAATTAATCTTGATGGATTCATCGGTAGAATATTTAATGACTAAAGTAATCGATAGCTGCAGCCCTACATATGCGTTAATACTGTAAATCCATGCAGTTTAGTCACTCATATAATGAGCCTTGATTCATAAAAAGTCTCATTTCCCCTTTTCTAAGCAGCAGGTAGAAGGTCTCAGCAGGCCACATGGTTATGCAGCATGACAAGCTTTGTTTTGTTTTTTTGTGCTAACTGTTAATTCCGCTATACAATTTTCTGCTCATGAAATAAGCCCAAGGTGCTACAGATAGGGTTGGAATTTGCAACTGTAGCCAGAGACAAACCACAAGGAGAGGTTAATTCACATTTTTTTCTTTAATAGCCTGCTGAATCGCTTTGGTTAAATGCCTTTCTCACTTTCCACACACACACACAAAAAGGTTAGCGATAAACCAAACCATTGCATTCCAGTCTTTTACATTCTTTCTTCAAAGCTTTTGAATTCAACTCCTTTTATTTGCACTTTCCACTTGGTCCCTTTTTTTCCTCTTGATCCATATACACACTTGTAAGGCTGAATTAACACACACTCCGAGCTTTGTGTTTAGCCTTTAACGAGACATTACGTGGCGGTCGGCATTAGCAGGAACGTAAGTGCCAATGTTTTCAGTCTACTTCAGGAGTGTAAAGTACCTGAGCTGATTAGAGGATTGATAATGGGGCTCTTCAGCTTTTGCGGCTCGAGGATGTGTTACGTTGGCCTGTGCTTTAATGTCGCCGGTGTTCTTTTATCTAGAATCTCATTAGGAATCTGTCAAGAGGTTGTCATTCGTGGTAATTATCAGGAAAGAAGACATTGATGTTTGGTCACTTTTAAATGGCAAACAGAGACAAAACCTATAAATAATTGAAAACATTCAATAAGTTAAGAGTGTGGGCCATTCGGTTTTGTACTGGGAAACTGTACTGGGAGTTTCTCCAGTCCTATGTGATATTTCCCTAAAATTTCATCACGAAAATGGAGAAACACAATTGTCTAAGAAGGCTTTCAATGTGGTAGCACCTCCTCACCACCTTGTGGTCCAGATAAACCCTGAATTTTCACAAAATCTAGTGAAACATTACAGAAGAGGGGAAATGGGAACAAAATGAGGAATGGGATGTTAAAAAAACACCTACTAATCAATACCTAACTTCTTGATACTGTGCCTCAATTCTTTTGGCTATATAATGTGGGTTAATTCAGTGGGCTCACTGGCTTATGCTTACTATCTTCTAATGCTTGCTAACTTCTTATTCATAAACTTCATATGTGTAAACGATTCGTTCATTTGGATTCATTTATTTTTAAATATCACTTGAAAGAACATAGAGTTGTTCGTCCATTTTCTACTAGACGCTCATTAGCAAAATTTGTATTATTGGAATTATAGTCAAAGTCGTTGTATGTAGACGCGTTGAAGATCTACTTATAAACATTTCTGATCAAAGGAACAAAATGATCTACATGAAAAAACAAGACTTGTTCTTTTGATGAACGAGATTCAAAAAAATTAAGTCATTAAAAAATCTGATCTTCAAATCACTAGTGTGAGAGTGTTTAAAGTTAATTGCCTTTTAAATAGCTTTTACTGTTGAATGATCTGGCAACCCAGGAAGTGTAAGCTTCATGCTGGGGACTTTGGTGAGAATAAAAAAAAATCCTTTAGAAGGTACATGGAAGAAAGCTTGAGAGAAACTGGACTTAAAAGGGAACCCATTCTATTCCTTCATTACCTTTATCATTATTGAAGTAATAAACTGTTTTCATTGATTTTCACTGCACTTGAGTGTAAAACTGGTTGTGGCAAATGAAGTCATGAGCCATTGTAGCATTGTAACAGAACTGTTTGTATTAATTAAATTCCAATACCATGTCATGGTTTCTCATTTATCTCATATATCTTCAGTCTGTCCATGTAGAGAAATCCTCAGCAGAGTGGAGTGAGTGAATTGATTCCAATTGATCAGAACTTCCTCCAGAAATGGGGCATCAAAATGAAATAACCATGAAACTGATCCTGTAAACCTGACCAAACTTCTTTTAGATCTCCTACACTCTAAGCAATGAAAATGTAGCATAAGAATAAAGAACAAATTATGAATCGATAAAAAAAAAAAAAAAAAATGAATACAAAAGGTTTTTGAGAGAAATCAGGTCTCCTTCACAGCAAAAATCTACATTTAAGGAAAAATCTAACCTGACATTAACTCAGTATTGAAACCATGTCTTGAACTCTGCCTGCAGCCCAGGCCTCCTCACCTCATCTACATCAGTGCCTGACCATTGCACCATTTTGGCTGAATGAATCTCCACAAATCTCCTCATAATTTTATTGAACATCTTCTCAGAAGCTTTACAATTTTTCAAGCAAATGGGGACTAAATATAAAAAAGAAGGTTTGAAAGGCAAATCTTATGGTCAGGAATCCAAAATCTTTTTGTGGATAGTTACGTACATTGGTAACCCATTTTATTACTTTACTTTATTCATTTTAGTTCTGTATTAGAAAAGTACTTTTGACTAATCAGAATTAGCTAGCTAGCTGTAGATATGTCTTCAAATCTTGTTGCAAAGATGTTTGAGATTATGAACACTAAAACAGTCAGTCAACACATTTAACTCTTAAATTCTGTAAAGCTGCTTTGAGACAATGTCCGTGAAAAGCGCTATAGAAATAAACTTGACTTGACTTGACAGTCCACAACAAACTGAATGTTCTGGTTTAAATATTAGCCTTGCATTACAAAACTGGGGAAAAGTGGGGATCTTTTTGGTATGATCGTATCCTCTTCTTTTTCCGGACCTGCCTGATTCATGTTCACTGTTAAAATCGTTTTACAAATAAAATAGAATTGAATCGAATTGAACGTAAAGGCGTCAATGTCTTTTCGGTCTCTGCAGTTCACACACAGGTTTAAACTTGGCATCAAAGTCAAAAAGGGTGAACGCTAACGCTTAATTAATCATTCTTGACAAACTGCAAAAGCTAATTAGCTCGCCAATAATCAAGACACTGCTTCATGCCTTTCTGAAAAAAAAGGAGACACAAGGTCAAAGCCCTAAAGATAGACTTACTGTGCCTAATTCCATCAATGGTACAGATTTGTTTTGTTTTTGTTTTTTTATATATAAAATGTAGTATTAAATTAAAATAAAGTCTGTTTTGAATAGTATAGTCATGACAGCATTATCAATGTTTTTTTTCTACACAATTTCAGTACAGTAACTTGCTGGTAGCGGTCGTAAGCTGTGGTCTCTGTTCCAAAACATACTTCAAAAAAAGTGTAGAGTAGCTGGGGTTCCCTTTTAGGAGGTCAATCTGCATCAACAAGGCTTTGGGGACGCCTCCGCATTGTCCACGCTCTGAATCACGTGTGTAATCCGTCAAATGGAAAAGTGTGGCGTCACCGGCAGGGTGACGTCACGACCAGGAAGCTATAAAAGCACATGGAGTGTCAGAGGGTCAGTCTCGAGAGACTGATACAGTTAAAAAACTACCTGGCATCCTGGGAAGCTCTGGCAGAGGTGTCTCGGTGGGTCCTCCATACTTGAGACAGAGGCTATACGATTCACTTCGGGTCTCATGCACCCCGGCTTGATAGGGTGCATCCTACTTTGGTGGGACCTGAGCAGGCTTTGGTCATGGAACAAGAGGTAGACACTCTCCTGAGAATAAGGGCCATTGAGGTGGTCCCCCCATCAGTCAGAGAGTCTGGATTCTACAGCCAGTACTTCATAGTTCCAAAAAAGGGGGTTTGTGTCCTATTCTAGATCTAGTATATACTTTCTCCATCAAAGAAAACCACTTACTTAGGCATTTTATGGGATTCCACCCTTATGCGTGCACAGCTGTCTCCTGCCCTCATAGTGTCTATCCTTAACGATCGTCAGGAGGGTCAGAGAAGGACAGTCACTCACAGTCAAGCAGTTCCAGAGATTGCTGGAGCTGATGGCAGCAGCATCTAATGTGCTTCCACTTGGCCTCCTGCACATGAGACCTTTTCAGTGGTGGCTCAAGACCTGAGAAATCTCTCTGAGGGGCAATCTGCTCCATTCATTTAAAGTCACATGGCAAGCCCTACATGCCTTAGATGTCTGGAGAGATCAGGGCCCCGTGTTGGGAGTTCTGGTCATTGTGTAACGCTAACAACGGATGCTTCCATAATGGGTTGACATAGCGTTAATGAGTGCCCGCTCCACCCAAGATCTGTGAGGAGGGCCCCATCTGCAGTGGCACATACATTGCCTAGACTGGAACTTGGGCGTTGTGTTGGAGGCTCTATCTGAGCCCACCTTCGAACCGTTGGCCGAGGCATCCTGGAGGTTCCTCACAGCCAAGACTGTGTTCCTTCTGGCCATTTCCTCTCTCAAGAGAGTAGATCTTCAGGCCCTATCTGTAGCTCCACTCCAGGCATGGCCAGTGCCTTCCTGTACCCTTGAACAGGGTATGTCCCCAAGGTGCCCTCAGTCGTCTCACGGATGGTTAGGCTCCAGGCCTTTTATTCAGGCCCCAGACCAGTATAAGCTAAACTGGCACAGGACATTTACATCCACAGAACGAGTCTGTGTTAGAAGCAGGAAAAATTGGCGATCGTAAGGATTCAAAAAATTTGACAAACTGTGATGTCTAGACGACTTGGTCAGAGCATCTCCAAAACTGCAGCTCTTGTGGGCTGTTCCCAGTCTGCAGTGGTCAGTGACTATCAAAAGTGCTCCAAGGAAGGAACAGTGGTGAACACAGGTTTATGGGAGGGCGAGGCTCATTGATGCAGAGGGGGAGCGAAGGCTGTTCCATCTGGTCTGATCCAACAGACGAGCTCCTGTAGCTCAAACTGCTAAATAAATTTATGTTGTTGATGCTCGACAGCTCAGGAGTGTTTTGGCAGGAAAAGGAGGACCAACACAATATTATGCAGGTGGTCATAATGTTATGGCTGATAAGTGTAGCTAGCTAACTAGCTAGCTAGCTAGAGAGACAGACAGACAGACAGACAGACAGACAGACAGACAGACAGACAGACAGACAGACAGACAGACAAATGGAAATTCTTATCGTACAATATCTACACACTTTTATACCCTTCATGATGATTGACAGCTAAAGACAGTTTGGTTAAACTGTGCCAACCAGAGAATCACACCTTTTGGATGTCTGCCAGTCACAATACCCTGATGAGGCTATAAAACACACACACACACACACACACACACACACACACATTCATTATTCTTTAACATCAATCTATCCATGTCATTCTCTTACATTTAATCCAAACTAGATTGATTATTCACATCCTAGATGCACAATATAGGCAAAAGTATTGGGACACTCGACTGT
>MU564352.1:6843260-6885033 GCA_024362625.1 Silurus asotus | reverse complement strand
GGGGGTGGTGGTGTTGTGGATGTGCTATGGATTGAGAGGGCTATTGGGGGCGATTGATTTAGAGTTTAAAAAAAAAATGTAAACAGGGGGTCTTAAGAAAAAAATTGCACTAGAGAGAGACAGAAACTGGAAGAGTGAACAAGTAAGAAAGACAGACATAGAGAAGGAGAGGGAGAGAAAGAAAATGAGAGTGATAAAGGGAGATGGGCATATAGTATGAGACAGCAATAGAAATACAGACAAAATGATAGAATGAGAGTGAGGGAGAGAGAGAGAGAGAAAGAGAGAGGGAAACCACTTGTTCTTCTCACATTGTGTTTAAGGACTCTGTGTTCTTGCTGTAGTAAATGTGAAGAATTTAAAGCTGATGAAGAGGAAATGCAGCGTAATGGTAAAAGACTTTCCAACAAAACCATAGCAATGGATATTTAAAGTTATCTGAGTGCGTCTTGAACCTCGGATTCATTGGGTTTTTTTGTTTTTTTTTTTTAGACATGGTCAGTCCTCACTCTTATTAATAGGACATAGTTTCTATACATTTACATTTACATTTGTGGCATTAAGCAGACGCCCGTGTCCAGAGAGACATACAAAAAAATGTACACTGGTACTCTAGATTACAAACATAACATAAATTAGACTACAACTCTGGATTTGAACAAAGCAAACTTGGAAAGTGATAATTTAAATATTTCAGGAAGATGAAGGTCTTTAACCGTTGCTTAAAGATAGCAAGGGATTCCGCTGTTCGGACATCTAGGGGAATTTCATTCCACCATCTCTGTGCCAGAACAGAGAAGAGAAGGTGGTACCAGTCGAGCAGTGCTGGAGGATCTCAGACAGCGTGGTGCAGTGCGAGATGTGATGAGGTCACTCAGGTAAGATAATGCTGGTCCATTTTTGGCCTTGTAGGCCAGAATATGTGTTTTGAATCTGATACATTTAGCTACCGGAAGCCAGTGATGGGATCGCAGCAGTGGGGTGGTGTGGGAGAACTTGGGCAGATTGAACACAAGTCGTGCAGCTGCGTTTTGGATCATTTGCAGTGGGCGAATAGCATTCAAGGGAAGACCTGCCAGCAGAGAGTCGCAGTAGTCCAGTCTCGAAATGACAAGAGACTGAACAAGCACCTGGGCAGCCTGTGTGGACATAAATGGTCAAATCCTTTGGATGTTTTAAAGAAGAAATCTATAACAATAAGCCACATCAGAAACATGTAAGGAGAAGTAGTGGCTAAAGAGTCATGAAGAGTTATTCAGAGATCTTGTCCTGGAGATGAATCACCTGGGATGACCAGCAGTTCTGTTTTGCTGGGGTTGAGTTTTAATTGATGAGCACTCATCCATGAAGAAACGTCTGTCAAGCATGCCGAGATCCAAGAGGAACCTGTGGTATCTGAGGGAGGGAAAGAAAAAATGAGTTAAGGGTCATCAGCATAACAGTGGTAAGAAAACACATGTAAAGATATGACTTCACCAGTGGAGTATGGGTATAAAGAGAGAAAAGGAGGGGATCAAGTACCAAGCCTTGTGGGACACCAGTGGTAAGTCTGCATAGGGCAGATGTGGACCTCCCACATGTTACTCGGCATGAGCAACCTTCCAGGTAGGAAGCAAAACTATAGTAACTAATCATTCAATGAAACATGTACGATGTAATACATGGTGATCGTTGATACGTAAAAGGGTTCTGAAAAGGAGAACCTGTAAAGATGTTTATTTTATGTTTTTGGAGGTAGACTCCAGTGTCAGAGGAGAAGCTTTAATTGGGCAATTCTTTCTAATTAATTAAAAAAATATATTTTCTTGGTTTAGACATAGAACAGAAGATTGTAACATAAAGTGAGGCCAGCTGAAGACAAGCGCATAACAGGTGTCCTCACTATCCGCTGTGGACAGTCATGCAGCTGCTCAGGATGCTCTTGATGGTCCCGTTGTAAATTGCTGTGAGGATGTTTGGTGAACCTGTGCCTTCCTCAGTTCTCTCTCTACTGGTGCCATGAACAGATAAAAAGCAGTTCTAATTGGAACCTACCCCATGTATTTGACAACTCTATTTCCACATTTTTGTAAAGCACAGAGGTCTCTGTAGGATAGAGGTTTTGCTTTACAAGGCATTGTAAAGTATAAGAGCCAGAAGCTCAGTAAAGATCGACGTGTGCAAGGATTTATACAGATCCGTCGAATGAAAACAAAATACAGTATTTATTAATGTTTAAGCAGGCAAAGGAGGTCAAACAGGTTAATCCAAAAGAAACTAGGAGGTGATAGCTTAGTGGTTAAGGCATTGGACTATGGATCCAAAGGTCAGGAGTTAACATTTTAATCCCCACACAAAGCTATAATTCCTGGACCCCTGAGCAAGGCCCGTTAACCCCATAGCTGCTCAGTTGTATGAATGAAATAAATGTAAGTCGGTCTGGATAAGGGAGTCTGCCAAATGCTGTAAATGTAACATGACAATTGTCAAAAAAAGACCAAGGGAATCAGTAAAGGGTTTGAGTTCACTTGACTGAGTTCACAAGGTCCCTATTTCCCTTCACTCACCGTGCGATCTACAGGTTACTACCATAGATCACTCCGGACTACCTACTGCTCTGTTCCCTGTGCTTCCATGCTCCTGGCCTTGCGTCACTGGAAGCCCTCAGTTAAGTGTATCATTTGCTCCAGTCACCTCTCTCGTGTGTGTGTGTGTATGTTTAGACAATAAAAGACATTCTGTGTTACTCTCGGTTTCTGACGCTTGGTCTATCTGTGACAGAAATAAACACTCAGCAAACGAAAGCAAAACGGTCTCCGAACGGTGACTGAGCCCGGGTGGATGCTGAGAGTAAGGCGTGGTGGTCCACAACTAAGATGGGCAGACGCAGAGCAAAGGTGTCGAGGAACCACCATGAGTGAGACCTGCCATGAGTACTGGAATGGAAGGTGCCGGGGTAAAACTTAAATTAATATAATGTCTTACTTCCAGTGTAGAACCAGTGAGATTTGTTACAATGAGAACTTAAAGTTCAGAACAAGGAAGTGTCTTTATGTTATTATTGTTATTAATATCATTATTATTATTGTTATTACTATCAAGACTGAATTTTAAACAAAGCGTGTTGAAAATGTGTTCTACCTTTAGTTGAGTTCATATAGTTTGAAGAATTTAGCTCATTTTTTAATTGTTTTAGCTTATATAATTAAAAAAATTGCCTCATTTGAGCGTGTAATCGTTTCCCCAGAAGGACAAGCAAAGTATCCTTTATACCGTCTTCGGCTCTAATGAACTTATTATGCTTTAATTTTATTTTAACGAGGAATTAAAAACAAATCAGTGTCCGTTCAGTACTCGAGGTATGTGTTTGTGCATCTTTATTCAGATGTAAAATCTGAGGTGACCCTGCGGCTCAAATGGACATAAAATCCATAATTTCAAGCATTGGACTTTAAACGACTAAAAGTGCATTATTGTTTTTGAAAGCCTTCGTTTTCACACACATTTATCCACTTTGGAGAGCGTTTTCAAAAAGATACGTTTTAGTTTAATCAAAATGCCTCAGATTTAAAAAATGGTCCTGACACTGACTTTCCAATCAAAAGTTTAACCACTAAGCGACCACTTCACAATACTGACACTTCTTTCAGTGCCATATTTGTCTTCCCATGAAGAGCATTCCGCTGAGTGAAGCATGGTGGTGGCGGCAGCATTACTTGTAAGCACACAATATTTAAAAAATTATAAATATAAGTAGAAAGAATGATTTTCAAAGTAGGATTTAATAAAAAATGTAATAAATTAAATAAATAGGAGCAGTGAAAAAATGTAATTAAATGAGATATCTTGTGAATAAGATGTATGCTGATTGTGTGATGGTCCACTGAGTTGTGATCAGAGCAGTAATTGGTTTCAGTGCATGTTCAGCTCAGAGATGAATCTCACTGCACCAGCAGAAAGACTGCTCTCCCCATAACACCTGGCTCTTCTCTGCTTAGATTTGGTTTATAAAAACTATTCTCTTATATTCTGAAAGGTTTTTATAGTAAACAGTCCCCTGCACACTTTATTGTCCACAGGAAGCCATTTTTTTTAACTGAACACAGTTTGACTCTGTTTAACTAATTATGAGACTCTGATGCTCCAAAAAATATTTTGGCTCAAAAGTTGATATGTCCTTAAGGTATACAAACAGATAAAACATCAGGTATTGAGAGATTCCTCTTCTTCTTTCGGATTCTCCCATTAGGGGGCGCCACAGAGGATCATCCGTCTCCATACCCACCTGTCCTCTACATCTGCCTCTTTCAACACAACTACCTGCATGTCTTCCCTCACCACATCCATAAACCTCCTCCTTGTTCTTCCTCTTTTCCTCCTTCCTGGTGGCTCCATCCTCAGCGTTCTCCTACTGATATACCCCATGTCCCTCCTCTGCACATGTCCAAACCATCTCAATCTCACCTCCCTCACCTTGTCTCCAAAACGTCCTACATGCGCTGTCCCTCTAATAAACTCATTTCTAATCCTGTCCATCGTCATTACTCCCAACAAAAACCTCAACATCTTCAGCTCTGCTACCTCCAGCTCCACCTCCTGTCTTTTACTCAATGCCACTGTCTCTAAACCATACAACATCTCAGGTCTCACCACAGTCCTATAAACTTTCCCTTTCACTCTCACAGAGTCTTCTAACACAAATCAAGGTTTTGAGAGATTACACTTTTTTGATATTCATATGAGTGATTTCTTGTCGGAAACTGTAGCATTGGTTGTAAATTGGTTGTTCTCTTTTCAATTTTTTTTTCTCTCATTTATTTTCTTCTGAATTTTTCTACATGTTTCAATCTTTTTTGCATTTTCACAATTTTTTAGTTGAATTACAATTTTCTTATTTATATACTTTTTTATTTACATTTTTTTGTTGCGATTTTAGAGGCATTTTTTTTAGAATGTAAACCCTTATTTGATTAGTTTTTATTTCCTAATTCAAAAATTGCTCATTGCAAAAAAAAACATTATGTAGTTTAAATAATCCAGGAAATGCATAACAAGTTCAAATCCAGAACATGTTTTTCACATCATCACATGAACTAGAAAACATTTATGACCTTCTTCACCTGCAGTAGACGTCAGGAAGAGATTAAGATGTAGATATAAGATTTGCTTGGATACTCCACAATTACACTGATAATATTCTTCCATGTTCAAGGTCAAACGAGCGATACTTAAATCCGATCTCCTTTTTCTATCCGTTCTCTCTAGGATCAGACCTGTCCCATCTGAAATGATCAGAAGAGGTCAAAATCAAACCGATTTATCCACAACATCTTACTCAGATGTTTTATGAATGTTTCTTCCAAAGAAAGACAGCTAAAGGAACACTGACCTTGTCTTTTCTGTGCTGAGCCTTGGTGATTTTTATATAATTTTTTTTGTAGGATTAAAAAGAGTTGAACCCTTTCATCAGTCGGTCAGAATAGCTCCGGTGAGGCTGTCTGAAGGATAAAACGAGAGGGAGAAAATAAAAATCGTTCATGCTGTCATGAAATACATAACTCATGGTTGGGTCAGGATGATGATGATGATGATGATGAGAGACTTTGGCTCTGCTGGCTCGGAGAAAGAAAGTTTATTTGGCGTTAAGGCTGTAACACATAAGTGAAGCTGAAACACATTCTGAGGAGAACAAAGAGAAGAAAAGATGGCAGTCTGACGTTTTGGCCTCTAGAACATCTCTATCTGTCTATTCATGTGACGTCATGCGTCATGTGAGAAGCTAATAGAGACATCTGGTTACAAGCAGCTAGTTGATACATGAGTGGACAGATACATTATACGGTCATGTAGAAAATAAACTACACCTTCTTTGTATCAAGACAAAATCAATCAAATCTAGCAGTTCTTAAAACAAAGGTTGAACACATGACATATGACACCATTATGTGTTATTATTTATTTTTTACAACTTTCCAATCAAAATAAAAAGCCATGTGTGAAAACCTGATTCCGAAAGTAGCAGTAAGGTGCTGCTCATTCATCCCTTAATTAATTGATCATTAGCCAGTATATTGACGTCTATAAAAAGCAGATGTTTTGCTGATCTGTCGCATTAAACACAATGCCATGAAAGAAAAACATCAGGAATGTTTTTTGAGAAGCAACTGTTCCTGCCCATTAGTCTATTGAGGGTTTAAGGCCATTTCCAAACACATTATCTTACAGTGAGGAACATCATTTTTGGGGGAAATCAGTATTTGATCCCCTGCTGATTCCCTGCTGATGGACCCCTGGCCCAATTCACGTAAACTCCCCCTGTACCCTTAGCAGAGAAACAAGCTCTTCCCATGTAACTCGTGACTGATCCCTAACCTTTCTCAGAATCATCTTTACCCCATGAAGTGAGATTTTGCATGAAGCTCCAGATCGGGGGCGATTGACTCATCTTGTATTTCTTCTATTCTCAAATAATTGCACCAACAGTGGTCTCTTTCACACCAAGCTTCTTGTTGATGGTCTTGTAGCCCATTCCAACCTTGCGCAGGTCTACAATTTTGTCCCTGACGTCGTTTGAAAGCTCTTTGCTCTCGCCCATGCTGTTGGAGAGGTTTCAATGGAAGAGGTCGATTCTGCGACGGGTGTCGTTTATACACATACAGTAATGAGTTGATATGAGGGGAACTTTCTTAAAGGTACTAATTTGGGTGTGTGGGATTCAGAATTGTTGCTAGTTGGTACAGGATAACATACTTATTTCACTTAATTAAATACAAAATAATTCATACATATACTTTTTTTAAATCTATTCTTTCTGTTAAAATCAACCTACTATAAAGGTTCTAGACGGTTCATTTCAATTTACAAAATCAGCAGCAGATCAAATAATTATTCCCACCACCGTAAGTAGAAAACAAAGTTGAGGTGGGAATTGGAAGCTCAGTGGTTAAGGTTATGGGTTTCTGGTGGGGTTCGAGCCCTGGTATCACCATGCTGCAATGCTTGAGTCCGCTGAGAAAGGCCCTTAACCCTCAGTGCTCCAGTGGTGCTGTATCATGGCTGACCCCGTGTTTTTTTCCCAGCTAACATCATTGGGATACGCAAATAAAGAATTCCACTTTTCTGTAAAAAGTAAATGTGACTAGTATAAAGCACCATTCTATCTTTTCTTTTTAACAAGCAGTTGCCAATCCTCCCAGAAGTGGAGGTTCCACTCAGACATCCTCAAGGTCACAGCATGCATGTGAGCGCTACATCTCAGGCTTTACAGGCCTCAGTTAGAATGTTAAATGTTAAAGTTCCTGACAGTGCAATTAGAAAAACAATGAACAAGAATTGTTTGGTTAAAATGGTTGTCAGGAGAAAAAACATTGCATCATGGCTGGGGTTTGCAAAATTGCATCTGAACAAACATTCTGGAACACTTCTGGAAAGTTTAAACACACAAGACCAAAGTGGAGCTGTTTGGACATAATGCACAGCTTCAGGTTTGGCAAAATCCAAAAACAGCATATTAGCACACACACCTTATACTATCTGCGAAGCATGGTGGTGGAGGGGTGATTATTTGGACTTGTTCTGCAGCCACAAGACCTGAGCAATTTGAGTCAACCATGCACTCCTCTTTATGCTAAAGTATTCTGGAGTTGAACAGGTAAAGCTATGCCGAAATGAAGTCAAGCAACAGGACACTGATTCCAAGCACATCATCAAATAGCGGGGTGATGGTGGGTCAGTCGGTACGGCTCTGAGTTACGGATCAGAAGGTTGGGGGTACAAGCCTCAGTTTTGCCAAGCTGCCACTAATGAGCTTTCGATCAAAGCTTATTGACCCTCTCTGCTTCAGGGACACCGTATCATGGCTGACCCCAGGTTTCTAAAATTGCTGGGGATAATTGAGGAAAACATGTCTCTGTGCTTTAACGTATGCATGACAAGTAAAGGTGATTGGAGACTAATATCACCATACAAAACACTTCAAGTTATTAAAGGGGATTTTACAAGCTTCTGAATCATAAGGTGCATTTATCATTCTCACGATTTTTACTTTTCAGTTTAATTTGTGCAAAAAAAAACTACGCAGTGTAATGTCACATGGGATTGGTTTTTTTATCTGTTTGTAGTAACCTGGTTATTTTATACTATTATTTTTTATTCTGAGCGAATTGATTGATTGATTGACTGGATGATAGATAGATAGATAGATAGATAGATAGATAGATAGATAGATAGATTGATAGATAGATAGATTTGATTTGATTTGATTACGGTCTGTCTGGATTTTCATGTTCCATGCATGTCCATGTGGGCTACCTGACCAGGATCAAGCTTTTCCTAAAGATCAATTATTGTCCTGTTTGTAGATTAATTAATTGATTGATTAATTGATGTATTGGTTGTATGTTTGATTGATTGATTGATCGATCCTGGATTGATACATAGCTGAGGTTCCTATCTGTCTGGGCTTTCACATGCTCCAGACATATCCATATAGGCTTCTTCTGGGTTCTCTTCCCTGACCAGGATCAAGCTTTTACTGAAACATCTTGTTTGTTGATTTATTGATTGATTGATGAGCTAGCATAGTATTAGCAGATCACATCACATCAACCGTTTCACGTTTCATATAACAAAAGCTTTGTGCACAGACCTGGAGTGAATCCTGCAGAGGTGCGGGGGATTGTGTTTGTACTCGTCTTGTCCGGCTGCTCTGTTAGCGATCATCTGACCTTTGATGTCCTCGTCGATGAAATCGAGCGACGTCTGATTGCATAAAGCAGAGCAGAGTTCACAAACAGTTCCGGTCCTGAAGGGAAAGACAGCAGGCGGAGGATAATCGAGTTTCCGGCCTCCAAATGAACAGATTTATATATAGCTTATGTATTTCATATATAGACAGAAGAAAATATCCGTTTTCATAGCCGCTGATTGCATTCCCGTACCTTGATGTCCTTAAACTTTGGCTCACCCGGGCTCGACTCGATTTAGAATAGCCTTTCTTTTTTTAAATGGCAGCCGTTATATAAAACAAAACACACAGGATTGAAAGGAATCTCCGCAACATTCTTCATTAAAAATACGAAGATTTATCCATTTTTATTAGAGCCTATCGAAAAGTAGTTTGGCTGCAAGGCAAATCACAGGTTCATATTAAAGCACCTGTTTAATTATTGTAGTTTCCATAGCAACTGCTCATTTGTAGGGACTTGAATTGTGGATGGAGTGATGCTCCACAAAAGAATTATGGAAAGGAGACAGAATTCATTTGAGGAAGGAGTCTAAAGTGTCAGAAATCAGAGACTGAGATTTTGTTTCATTATATTTATATTTATATTTATTTTTGTGGCATTTGTCAGACATATTTATCTCATACACCTGGGGTTGAGGGCCTTGCTCAGGGGCCCAGGATTAGCAGCTTGGCATGGCTGGGATCCCATTCCACATTCTCAGTTATAATTACCACCACTCTTCTGAAAAGATGTTCCACTAGATTTTATGGAGAATTTGTGGAAATTAATTCAGCTACAAGTGTGTTAGTAAAGTCAGGTACTGGTGTAGGTGAGAAGGTGAGGAGGTCTGGAGTTGCAGTCAGTGTTCACATTTATCCCAAAGGTGTTTAATAGGTTTGGAGAGCCTCCACTCCAACCCACAGAAATCAGATCTTCATGAAGTTGGATTTGTGTACAAGTGCACCATCATGCTGGAACAGGTTTGGGTCCCACGTGAAGGGAAATTTTCATGCTACAGCATCCAAAGGCATCCTGTACAATTTTGTGCCTCCAACTTTGTGGGAACAGTTTGGGGAAGAACCACATATAGGTGGAAAATTTGTGTTCCAATACTGCCATAAAAATTGGCACTCCAACAGATTTATTGTCACAACTAGCTGTGGATTAACCCTGACCTATACAACAGTAATTACTATTTTAACAGTAGAATGAGCCGATCAAACATCAGTTACTCATGTTATAGCAGCAACAAACTAAAACATTGCATGGTCTCCCAAAGCTTGTTATGTTCCTGCGAAGCCATGAAGCATAACCTCCTGTCCTGAAGACATCAGAAAGAAACCCTAAAATTCTAGCATTTTGATCTTGACCTTCTCCTTAATTGTCATCGAGGCTCCCCTGGTTGTCTCTGTCACTCGTCATCTCTTCATCACGGCGAAATGAGGACTTTCTGGAATTACATGCTGTCACTGCGACTTGACCCGATCTGACAGATCGCACCAGAGGCCTCTATTAATATAATAATGGACCCAGATGGAGCCATAACTTAAAACCTGGGTGTGTATTTTATTTCCTTTTTCTTCTGTGTCAGTGTAGATATATTTGCTCATTTCGCTCATTAACACACTCACTTATTTTTGGTCGTAACCTCAGAGAGGAAGCGGCTGAGATCTGAGACCAGGCGTTCCTCACGAGACCTGCTGTCACGTCTACATTTTTTTAATTGCACATAACTCAAGTCTCCGAGCGTCACCTCCGATCTGAGAGACGCCCGAGCGTTTTCTGACATCTGCTGGCTTTAAAACTCAAATTATATTCCCTAGAGATGGAACATCTTTATTTCCTGGGTTTTATCCCCCCCCCCCGTGCACAAAAAAAAGAAAAGTTTAAAAAATGGCTATAAAAAACGTCCTATAGATGAGCAGATTGTATTTGAAGATCAGTTTAGTTTTATTTGTTGAATGTATTCATTTGGATATTTTTTAAATGATAAAATAATTATTCAATAAAAGTAATAATGCCTTTTCATCATGAAAGGTTTAAAAATAATAATGAATTCTAAACCGCACATTCAGTGTATTTAACTAAATGAATACATTTATAAAAAAATAAATGAATGTAATAATGAAATAAAGTTTGAAATTTTTTTTTGGAAAGGAAAAAAAAATTATGTAAATCTAAAAAATTATCATTATATTCATATAGAACATAAGATAATTAATTAAAAATATTAGTGAAGAAATTTATATTAAAAAAATGTAATTATCAACAATGGCAATCTTTTATATTTGGCAATTTTCCATAAACAGTAAAAATAATAATTATTATAATTTATACATATACTGTAAATATATAAAAATAAGAGATAAATATATAAAATATTTTTTATAAAATATATATTCCATATAATTACCACTAATGATAATAAGTATATATATTTTTTACCTTTTAAAATATTTCAATATTCCTATAGATAGATAGATAGATAGATGGATAGATAGATAGATAGATAGATAGATAAATAAAATTTTATCTTAACTAGCCTGTTTCAGCATGACAATACCCCCATGCACAAAGCCAGCTTCATGAAGATCTGCTTTCCATGTGTTGGAGTGGAAGATCTCCTGCTAGAAAACCCTATTGAGCACTTTTAAGATGAATGTGAATGCTGCCAGGAACCTCCTGAATCTCCACAAAATCTAGTGAAACATCTTCCCAGAAGAGTGGAGATTATTTTAACAGCATATGGGAACTAAAGTATTATGGTTTATTCAGACTGACACGATGGATAACTCTCTTAGTGATTAATTAAAAAAAGTAGAAAAGAAAAGTAATTAATATTTTAATGATCACACTTCAGGAACACTTTTCCCCAGAATTGCAGCTTTATTGTGTTATTTCTATTTTACTGGAAACCTGTATTTAATGGACTGATGCCTCACATGTAGTTAAATAAAAAACAGAGAATAGATTATTATTTTTGGCTCCACACACTCTAAAAACATTTTACGGATAAATCGTTTGCGCCCCATTGTTGTTGTGAGCGTTTTCCCGTAATAAGCTCCGTCCTGAGGCTGACTGCGTGTGTGATTAATTTTGACTTCCTGCTGATTTTCATTAAATTGTCTCTATCTATCTTTCTCTCTCCCTCTTTCGGTATTTTCTTTTTCCTTTTTTCCCCTTTTACCATCAAATCTCTAAAACTTCCTGTTTCTGACAAGGCTTTTAAAGACAGCTTGTAAATGCATGAAAGACCATTTGGGGATTTCATGTCTTGCACAAAGTGATGGGTTAATCGTGTTTATCTCAGTATTTCTTTTTTTTTCTCCATTTTTTGACAACAGGAAGTGAGACATTTTCACCTCGTACTGTTTCCCGAAGCGAAGAAGATGAACGATTCTGTCAAAAGAGGTAAATAAAACTTTCTTTCTTATTTAGAGCTGCTGTGGTTGTTACCCCGATGTGTGTTGCATTAGCGGGGAATAATACACTTTTGTGTTGTGCTGTTATGGTAAAATAATTAAGGACTGTGGAGGTGTGATGAAGCAGAGTGAGCTATAGAGGCAGACGCGCTCTGACATAAGCTGCACTGCCTGCAGTTTGTGGTCAGTTATGAAAAAAGTGAGAAAGACCAAAACCAAAACACGTACTACTTTGTTGTATCGATTTGGAAAACAAAGCAAAAAGAAAAATAGGAAGTCTGGGGTCTAAGAACTCAGCTTTACAGAGATAAAGAGCTTTTAAACTTATAAACTGTAAAAGAATTAATAAGTTTAACGCTTATATGTTTGTTTCTTATAATTGTATGTTGAACCCTAATGAGTGACCCAGTGGTGACTGTGGTGAAGGAAATCTCCCTGAGATGGCATGAGGAAGAAACCTTCAGAGGAACCAGACTCAATATGGAACCCATCCACATCACCAGACCTCTAGTCATTACAGTTCCATCATTGTTGAGGTGTACTGTTCAGTAATAGGAGTTTAAATGCAGAACTGCACATACAAACTGTGGTGAGGATCAATCAGGCAGATATGAAAAAAGGAAAGGGACAGGAAATCTGATTATTTGACACAGAGGAAGAAAGAGAGAGAGAGAGAGAGAGAGAGAGAGAGAGAGAGAGAGAGAGAGAGAGAGAGAGAGTACTGTAGCTGAAATTACTGAAGAAAGTAATGCTGTTAATGTGTGACAGGTCAGAACTGTTATGGCAAAAAAATAGTGACCAACACAATACGAGGTAGGTGGTCATAATAATATGCCTAATTATACTAATATTAAACTGCTCTCCTTGAGGGCAGCTTACGTACCAGATACTGGAGGCCCCACCCTGAGGTGGTGGAGCAAAAATAAGGGACGTTTTACACAGCACACGTGGATCTGTTTGCGATTTAAGAGACATCGCACTGTCCCCTCTGGTTTTCCCTCACTCACCCAGCCACTAGTGGGCTGCACCTGTATGCCTTTTCTGCCATTGCGCTGCTCCCGGGAGTTCTGGAGAGAGAACAACCAGATGGAGTCCGTCTCCTCCTGGTGGCCCCTAGGTGGCCGATCAGACCATAGTTCATTGACCTGGTGGCCCTTCTTGAAGAACCTCCTTGAGAGATCCCTCCCCAGGAGCAATCTTAAATC
Organism: Silurus asotus; assembly: GCA_024362625.1. NCBI lineage: Eukaryota > Metazoa > Chordata > Actinopteri > Siluriformes > Siluridae > Silurus > Silurus asotus. The sequence goes on along the minus strand of MU564352.1, from coordinate 6,871,701 downwards.
CCAGGCAGGGGGCACCCTGGTTCACCCCCGCCTGAAGTTATGGAGGCTGTAGCTGTGGCCCCTGAGGGGTCACATTTCTTAGCCGCTGGTCTCTTTAGCGAGGTAGTGGGAACATCGTTCAATCCAGATCTTCCTCTATGAGAAGGTCATATGCCACTAAATGGCACCTGTTTTTCGCATGGTGCAAGTACCCAGTCAACTGCCCGGTTGGCTCAGTGCTGAAGTTCCTGCAGGAGCAGTTCGCCTCAGGGTTGTCTCCTTCTATCCTGAAGGTTACATGTCCGCTATCCCGGCTTAGTAATAGGTCGCTGGGCAAGCACCCCTTGGTGACATGTTTCCTTCGTGAAACCCGGAAGCTGAGGCCCGGGACACAACCCAGAGTGCCTGTGTAGAACTTAGCCATTGTGCTGAAGGCTCTGTTGAAGCCTCCCTTCGAGCCCTGGGCCGAGGTGGCCCCTAGGTTTCTGTGAGTTGAGACTGCCTTTCTTCTGGCTATCTTCTCCATAAACAGGGTCTCTCTGTGTCTCCATCCTTCCTGGAGTTCACCGAAGGTATGTCCAATGCCTTTCTCTAACCCAGACCGGGGTATTTACCTGAGGTGACCTTGGTTCACACAAGACCTGGCATTCTATCATCCTTTTTTCCAGATCCCTGACAGGAGAAGCTAAACTGACTGTGTCCAGTGCGAGCACAGGACAGAGCTGTGGAGAAAGTCGGAGCAGCTGTTTTTCTGCTATGGTCCCTATAAGACAGGCCTCTCCTGCAAACAAGCAAACCCTCAGCAGGTGGATAGTGGATGCCATTCTCTCAGGGAAACAGGGTTACATGCGTAACCTAGAGATGGTGTGATTGAGATGGTTTGGACATGTGCAGAGGAAGGACATGGGGTATATTGGTAGGAGAATGCTAAAGATGGAGCCACCAGGCAGGAGAAAAAGAGGAAGACCAAGGAGAAGGTTTATGGATGTGGCGAGGGAAGACATGCAGATGGCTGCATTCCCTGTAAAAGAGGCAGATGTAGAGGGCAGAGTGATATGGAGACAGATGATTTGCTGTGGAACCCATAACAGAAGAATCTGAAAGACATAGAAGAAGAAGAAGAAGATACATATTTATACTTGTTATTATACAGTCTTTCTTCCTCAGGCTAGACATGAATACCTTCTTCTTTCTTCTCTGTGTGTGTGAGTGTGCATGCAGGGTGAAGTTTGTGAGTAAAATTCCGGCCAGCACACCGGGAGATCTGATTTTGGGGTCAAATCCGATTTCAGAGAGCAGGATCTGGGTCTTGTTATAGATGTGAAAGAGTGTGTGAGCTACAGACTTGGCAAAATTACACACATCCTTCACTTAAGTAGAAGTGCTCATGTTTTAAAAGACAGTGATTGATTGAAAAAGCCACACAAAGATAAGAAGTAGGTTGATGGACCAAAAACATTGTAATGAGAAGAAAAAATATTGACATTTAACCAAATAGATAAAATTAAAACTAAAGTAAAGAGACTTTAAAGAGGTGTAAAAATGTAAGTAGAAAGATCAGATATTTATTTAAACAATGAAATGAGTGAAAGTAAAAAGGTTGTCAAAAAAGTAAAATAGTGTATAATAATAAAGTAAAATACTGATACCAAAACAAAATCTACTGAAGTGAAGAAACAAAGTATTTCTACTTCATTATTTTTCATCTTTGGTGAGATACTTACAGGTATTAAGTGTTAATGCAGAGTAGAGCAGGAAAGACGTCATCATACACAAGTTCTTCTTTACTCTCACCTTAAATACACGTCACACAAGTTACACACACCTCATCATGTACTCTGGACGCACTGATTCTGCTCTTCACGTTCACCAGTCTCTGCATACCTTCCTGTAATGGTAGGTACAGGGCTGCTGCATGTATCCAGTGTTCTCAACTCTCAAGTTTACAAATGTCAATGTGTGTGTTATTGGTCAGTTCATCTGGTGGTTCCAACACATTGGTCTTGTGCCAGAATGTTGAGGCAGCCAGATTGTTTACGACAAACTCTTCCTGTGTAGGACAAATGTGGTACTAGTGATTTCCATTTGGACAATCAGACCAATACCTTTTCCAGCAGCCCCTCCCAGTTCTTCTTTTGAAATTGTTCATTCCCCAAAAACATCTTTTTCCATATTTTTTTTCATTCTATCCCACCTGCGAGCTGTGGAATTGCTCCGTGTTCCCAGTTGCCAACAATAAACCTCTTGCAATTTTACCTAATTGACTTTGGCAGAGGAAGCCTATTCATATATCCCAATGGACATCATCTTTCCCTGTGATAAAAACTGCATTTGTTAATAGCACCACTTGAAAATGATCATTTGCTGTTGGTATTGAAATTCCTTTTAGTGTCTTCCTTAGTTTGCAAAGCAAAGGTTTAATGACTAGACTGTACAGTTGCTCAGAAATTGGGCAGCCTTGACGTATGCCTCTTGTCTCAGGTGTTGGGGCATTTACACCATCACCCACTTTCACCATCACATACACATCAGAGTGCAGCAGCTGTATGTAGGAGCTAAAACCAAAGCCAAACTGTTAAAGAGATATCCATGGTCTACTCGATTGAATGCTTTTCCTGGTCTAAAGACAGGACTCCCAGGTTGTTCTTGTTTGCCTGATTAAAAAATGTATGTCTCTTAATAAAAAGAGGTTGTCTATTATGGACCTCTGAGGGACACAGTAGGTTTGGTTACTTCTGATCAGCTGGTTTAAAACATGATTAGGTCTGTTAGCAAGGGACTTGGAGAGGATTTGATAATCCACACACAGCAAAGATACAGGTCTCCAGCTCTTTAAAATTAACAAGTCTCTTTTTTTTTGGAGTAGTTTTGTAGGCTCACCTACAGCTTACAGGCAGTATTTTATTTTCAAAATTTTCTGTTATTACTTGAGATCCCAGAAATGTTGGTAAAACTCTCCTGTTAGTCCGTCTATTCTATGAGAGCGTCCAGTCGATAACTGCCTCATTGCCTCTGTGAGTTCCTTAAAAGTGATCATGCTGTCCAAGTCTTTGAACAGATCTTCCATGGATTCATTATCACAGATTTCTGCACTATATAATTGTTTGTAGATGTCGCTTGCTATCTAATTTTGCCGGGATCTGATGTTAGAGAGCCATCAGGACGATGGAGATGATACATTATCTTCTGTTGGACACTTTTATTTTCAAGGTTAAAGAAGAATTTGCTGGGAGCATCCATGTCTTTGATTGCACAGTACCTTGCTCTTATCAGCGCTCCTTTAGCTTGTTCCTGCAGAAGAGAGCTAAGTTCTTGTTTTTTACTCAGTCAATCCACTTTTGCAGCTCCATTATTGTTCAGCATTTGTTTGTTTTTTAAGTTTGAGGTCACTTTGTAAAGTCTCCACTGTTTCCTTGATCATGGCTGATTAGTGGTATGTATGGTATGTATGTCCTGGCAGAGCATTTTTCTTATTGACTTTTCACAACTCCCACCATTAATTCTTTTTCAGTTTCCAGTTGTTCCAAAAAAAAAAAAAAAAAGATATTCTCACAAAAACAAGCATGTTGTAGTAATTTAGCCTCAAAAATCCAGTGATAGTTTGGTTTCAGACTTCTCTTTCTGTTTACTTTTAAAACAGCCATATGGTGGACTGAAAAACTGTTGGGCACAATAAGTGTTCATCACCTTGTTGTTTCATGACTTTTTCAAACTGAATCTATCTAATCTCATTCCACTGAATCTGCTCTGATTCATTTTCACCCTCGTGTGTTGCCTTACTCCCTCAAGCCTTGCTCTTCAAATGTCTATCATCTGTGTTTCTTTCCAATTTTTCCTTTCTTGACTGACTGTGAGGTTCTTCCCCATTTCTGTCAAAAAATTAAATCAACTGTACAGTTCCAGTCGCCCCGAGTGCACAGCACGTGCTATCATCATTCCTTTCGATGACTTCTGAAAGCAATGTCAGTCATGAATATAAATACTGTCCCATTGTGTTCTACTTGTGTTAAAAAAAAACCTTTCCTTTACTATTCCCTCTACGTTTATAATATTGATTGCTGTACTTTGAAAATAAAATGTCTACTTCAGCACTGTTTCTGGTCCCATGACTCATACTGAGTTTGCCTTTCCACCACATTTCCCATTCCACTTCAATGTCAGGATGTGTTTTTGTGTAAGAAAGTAACATTAAGTTTCTTTATTCTAAAAAATTCTAAAATTGTTGTCATTTCATTGCTGTCTCTAGCTCTACCTATTATAAACCTTTCTATGTGATAGTGAAGTTTGACAGTTTTTTAGTGTGTGGTCTCATTTGTTGTGTAACACTATATTCTACCAGCCATATTTGTTTTTTTCCCAGCAAGATGGCGTTTTTTTTTTTTTTTTTTTATGCGAAAGTTATTTCGAAACATATACAAACAATACTCCAATCGAAGCACTGAGACGTAAACAAAAGAATAACCATCTAAATCACAACACTATTGTTTGGTTGGACCAAAAATGCTTCACGCCATGTTGTTCACTGGACCCTTATCTTTCCTAGTAAACCAGGATTAGCAGCAGTGGATGCGTTTGTGACTCGTTATTACAATAAATGTGTAACTACTGCATTTTTTAATGCATGTTGTTGTTGTGTACTGCTTACAAACATTCAGCAAATACATTCTTTATACATTTTCCATTAAAAAAAACAGTAATCTGAAATCGCTGCTTGAGGCTTAGAGCGTTAGAATGATGTACAGTTAGTAATGATTAATCTTCTCCCTTTTTTCTATTGCTAAATATTAATACCTGAGAACAATGGGATATCGTCGTGCTAATGTAGTGCTGAAGGCTAAGAGGTTTTAACAGACACATCAAGGTTTTTATTGCAAGTCTGTACAAATGACCAGACATTGGGCAGCCTCTCTTCATCGGGATTAGTGTACTTCTCCCACTTTAACCATGCAAGAAGCATATGTGTACAGGATTTTAATCTATGATAGGAAATATTCACCAAAACCATTTCTTTCAAAAGCTTGGAATAAGTACGGGGAGTAAAGTTTTGGGAGTAAAGAAACAGCAGCATGCTGACAGCTCTTCGGAAGCTTTTTGGCCTTGTGAAATTTTTTAACTATTTAAAAAAAATCTCTGCCTATGACTGTCGAAAGGTTTTAAAGAAATTGATGGGTAGTCCATCTATCCCTGGTGCCCGTCTAGAAGAAAGCTGTTAAACTGCTGCTGTCACTTCCTTAAAGGTTAGTTTTAAATCCAGTTCTTTTGCTGTTCATCATTCAGTGATGGTATTTTGTTAAAATTAAATCTAAGCATTGTTTATCTGTAGGTTCCTCAGAATATAAAGCTGAGTCGAAGTCCATGGCTAGTCTCTGTCATGGCTAGTATGTGTATATTGTATTTCCATATTGTTTGTCCAAAAATATGAAGGCAACCAAAAAGACCAAGCACACTTTTGGGCTGTGTGTGTTCCTCCCTGCACCCACTCTATTAGGGAGGGAGGTGGGGTACACACAGCCTGTGTGTGGCTTGAATGGGAATGGAGCATGCTAAGTCGTTTCTCAAGGGAGCCAAATGTGCTCATTGCGCTCGCATATCTCTGTGAATGCTCCGCTCCCAGTGGGCACTCTTCAAGGAGGGTGCCCTCGCTCCTTGCAGTTCTGGCCCTGCTCTCACTGAGCCGGAAGTAGAGAAGCTTATGGAGGCTGTGACTTGTGCTGTTGACAAGCCAGATCTGGCTTAGCCGGCTGATGAGCAGAAAGACCCTCTGTCCAGTAAACACGACGAGCTCTTTCTGCAGCCTACATCCCAACCTCCCAACCTCCTACGGACCTGCAAACCTCCACGGAGAGGCACCTATGGCTTACCCTATTGGATTGTTCCGAGAAGGACAGGGTCATGCTGCTGGACTCCCCTCTAGTGCCGACTGGTCTATTCTGTGACTCTGTACACACGGTAGTCATTAGGTTTCAGGAGGCTAAGAAACAGGCAGCGGCGTTTCAGGGGATCACCATGCTGCTTCAGGGTTTAGAGTTTGCTGGGATACAGTCGGTCTTCTCTTAGTGGCCAGGCGGTGGCCGGGCAGACCATGGTTTGTTGATCTGGTAGCCCTTCTCGAACACCTTCCCTGTGAGATTTCTCTCACTAGGGATCTTCTCTCTCAGGCAGGGGGCACAATAATTGAACTCTGCCCAGAGTTGTGGAGGCTGTGGCTGTCCATGGTGAAATCGAGTGTATATTTAAAATTCTGTATCTTTTGATTTTTGCTGTCATCATAAGAAGACGCCCGTTTCCACCTTGTCTACTCACAGAATCTTTACATTTAGTCTTCGAGAGAATTATTTTGCTACTGCAGCTTTCAGGTTGGTGCCATGACTAAGAAAATCCTCCCCTTACTGCTCTCCTCACTATGAGTTTCTTGTAAAAACAAAGCGTTAAGCTCTTTTAGTGTAATACATTCTTTTAATACTGTTCAGTTATGTTTATCTCTAAGCCCGTTCACATTAAATGTGCCAAGGCGTAGGATTTGATAAGACAGGTGAGAAAAGCAGAGATCCATGTGCATTTACTTCGATTTACTTTTAGTAGTCTGACCTTTAACTCTGGCAGGTTTGGTTCCATGCCTGATTGCTGTTATGTGTTTCTTGAATCTAAAACATTTCAATTGTGATTTGAGTTTTTTTTTTTTACCTGCTTTCATCACTGACGCGATAAACTTGTTTAAATCCAGAAAAAACTTCTCCGGTTTGACCTTCTTACCCTTAGTTTCGTCTTAAACGCATTGATCTGGTCGACTGAATCCAGGTCCTGGCAAAATCAGCAACACGCTCATTGTCATGAAAACATTCTTCTGTAGCTTCTGAAAATGTGTCCACAATTAACACTGGTATTAACAGTAGGAGAAACAGCTGTTTTTATCTCCATGTTTTGTTTGTTCACCAGGTCAGAGTGCGGTTGTGTCTGCTCCTGTTTTGTGATGATCTCTCAGTTTCTCTCGCCGTCTTGTTTATCGGTCCTGCGCTCTTTATGCGGACAGTTCAAGTTCTCAAGTATTTCTCGATATGTGTGGATACATTAGATATGGTGACTTTAGTAACCAGGGCAGAGAGTAAAGTGATGTGGATATACGTCCCTTTGGCCCAGATGTCGCTTGTAACCAGTGAGTTTACTAAATCTTGCGTTTTGAAAAAGTGCTTTATTCGTCCATGATACAGCGATAATGTTTTTGTAACCAACCTGTTCTCTTACAGCAAGAAGAACATCTTCAACAGAGACATTTGAACAAGGAGCACACCTGAAACCATTTCTAAAAGTTAAGCAAGGACACAGTCCTCCAGGGGGAGACTCCATGGTGCCTAAACACACACTCTCTCTCTCTCTCTCTCTCTCTCTCTCTCTCTCTCTCTCTCTCTCTCTCTTTATCTCTCTCTCTCTCTCTCTCTCTCTCTCTCTCTCTGTCATACATATACACACATACATATACATATACATATATATGTGTGTGTGTGTGTGTATATGAGACAGCATGTGAGAGAGAAAGAGAAAGAGGAAAAATAGAGAAAGAGAAAGAGAGAGAGATTAAATGAGAACATTAGTTGAGACTGATGAAGACATGAGCGTGTATTGCATTCTCACAGAGTGACTGAGGGTTCAGGAGTGAGGCCTGATGGGATTCAGACAATGCCAACTCTCTTCCATTCATGTGATTGATGTGTGGGGGCATTCAGTGTGTGTGTGTGTGTGTGTGTGTGTGTGTGTGTGTGTGTGTGTGTGTGTGTGTGTGTGGGAAAGCTTGTAAAAACTTGTTGCAATGGTGAACGCTAAGATAGCTAGTCATGCACATAGGTCCAGTGAAAGAGAGAGAGAGAGAGAGAGAGAGAGAGAGAGAGAGAGAGAGAGAGAGAGAGATATGGACAGAGAGCAATATATATATATAGAAAGAAAACAAAACAGAATAGAAAACAGATGCATGTGCAAGTTCTAGTAGCTCTTTAGACATCAACTTTTTCTTTCTCTCTGTTTCTTTCACTCTTTTTCTTTGTCTATTTTGCTTTCTGTCCATTACTCTCTCTCTCTCTCTCTCTCTCTCTCTCTCTCTCTCTCTCTCCACTTTTTTTTATTTCTGCTAGATGTGATTGGCCAGATGATAGTAAGAAACCTTGAGAGGATCCTGACTCATCCTCATCCTGGTGTTATCCAGATATTCATCCATGAAAGCATCATCATTGTTGAGGTTCTCCTTCCAGCCACAAGGGTGTTGGTAAAGTCAGGTACTAATGTAGGTGAGGTGATGGTGCCTAGGGTGCAGTCAGTGTTGAGGTCAGAGCTCTATAGCAGGAGATCTTTTACTCCAACCCATGGAAAGCATATCTTCATATCTTCAGGGGCATTTTGAAGCTGGAACAGGTTTGGGTCTCTTTGTTTAAGTGAAGGCAAGATTTCAGGCCACCAAATGCATTTAAAGATGTCCTACACATGTGTATGCTTCCAACTTCGAGGTTTCGAGAAGAACCACATATGGCTGGAAAAGTCTGTTGGCCCATTAAATACTGAATATTAAAATCGAATACATTCTCATATCTATTGCTCTTATTAGAATTCCTATGAGATCTTCCTGCTTCACAACCACACACACACACACACACACACACACACACACACACACTCTATCAGTTTGGGTCACAGACACCGATCGATCCTATAATGTGTCCTGTGTATGCAGACTTGTGTCTCTTTTCACCTCTCCTGGCCGTCTGCCTCGTCTCGTCTTAGCCTTGTCTCGTCTGCCTCCGGCCTGAGAAACAGATGCATAAAATCAAGCTGATGAGGAAAAGAAACTGCCGAAACTTTGATATTTAAATCCATCACTTCCATCACACATCCAGACCAAAGAGTTCAAAAAGATGCTTCTTCACTTTCTTTCCTAAAAAAATCTCATGTCCAGCTGAAACACTGGGTTCACACAGACATATGGAAATGAGCAAACACCACAGCGGCAAGAGAAACCATCATCAACCATTAAAAAAAATTATATATATATATAGTAAAATTAAGTTTCATTAACAGACAGAGAGTCCACAGACAGACAGACAGATAGATAGATAGATAGATAGATAGATATATAGATAGATAGATAGATAGTCTTCTCTAAACTACAGTCCCAAGTTTGTTCCCAGAACAGTGGAGCTTATTATAAGAGCAAATGAGGACTAAATGTAGAATAGGATGATTAGAAAGAAGCACATACCCATATTAGGTCAGGTCTCCAGAAACTTTTGTCCATTTGCAGTAGATAGTTAAGCTAGGTAGATAGTAGTTATGCTTAATATTCTCTAACTGAAATATTAGCTCTTTCTAAAATACAGCTTGGCATGATGACACTGCAAACTCCTTCCATAAATGCTGAATTGAAACCACATGAGCATCCATCATATGAGTTGATTCTACAGTATAGAAGAAGAAACACACCTATAAAGCTGCTCTCCTGTCAGAGCTGCTGTTCTGGAAAAACTCATCAACCTCTGCCCAATCATGATCCAGATGCCCAGGTGTTCAGAAGTCGAGCGGCAGATGGACGCCACCAGAAAAGACACTGAGTTCTTCATGATGAATGGACTAATACATATTCATGATAAGTAAATCGGAAAAAATATTCATTTCTATCGCAGCGTTCGTCTCGTTTCTGTCTCACGCTAAGTCTCGTGTCTAACCCCGGTGTCCAGCTCACGCCTTGTGCTGATTAAACTCTGCCACACAGACCTAAGAGGAGTTTCATAAATCCACTGTCTGTTTAGACGTGAGTGGCACAGTGACTAATGTTCCTGTCAATGGGTAATGTGCGTAATTATTTAACTGTGCATCGTTCTACACATGCTCCCGTGGCATTAATGAGCTTGTGGCCCATCTGGAGAAACTGGTTACGATTAGGATTCTTATTTATTACTCAACCTGTGGAGATGTCTGATCTGGAGCCAACCTTCACCACATTGACAAAAAATATTGCGACATGACTTTCCCAGCCATATCAGGTTCTTCTACAAACTCTGGGTGTGGTAGCAATGACATTTTCCCTTCAATTGAGCTAGGAGACCCAAGCCAGTTTCAGCATGCTCCTGTGCACAAAGCCAACTCTAAGGATACATGCTTCACATGCTGACTGCATCTCAGGTCTCCTCAAATCTTTACCTACATCAGTACCTTTACTAACAACCTTGTGGCCAGATTGATCAACGCAACAGTGAATGGATATCTGCATGCCACTCAGATATGGATGAGTCAGGTTCCTCTTGAGGTTTCTTCCTCTCAAGGTATCATCTGACCATTTCCAACCAGCTAGCTGTAATAAAAATTCAGTACCTGACTTTACTAACACCCTGAATGAATCTCCCCAAAATCTAGTGGAACATCTTCCCAGAAGAATGGAAGTTATTATAAGAGAAAATAGGGATTAAATGTGGAATCCTATGTTCAAAAGGTGCATACGATATTTATGGTCAGGTATCTAGAAACTTTGAGTCATATAGTGTATTGTTTTCTAACAGAAACAGAAATAATACAAAGTATAAATTACAGACAACAATAGAATTTCAGCAACAATCCAAAAAATGGTAGATCATAAAACTATAAAGAAGATTAAAAGAAATGTAAAAAACCCCCCCCAAAAAAACTGATCCTTATTAAAAGGTCAGTGTGACTGAAATCATACAGCTCTTCAATCCACCAATCACAGAGAACATTGAAACCACAGACAGGTGAAGTGAATAACATTGATTATCCTGTTACACTGGCACCTGTAATTGGGTGCGATAAATATCTCAGGCAGCAGGAGAACAGTCGGCTCTCTGAGATGAAAAGATTATAGAGCATAAGGATCTTTGACAAGAAGTAAATTGTGTAGTCCAGAAGACTTGGTCATGGCTTCTCCAAAACAGCAGGTCTTGTGAGGTTTATCCAGGGGTTAATATCAAAAGTGCTCAGTCAGAAAACAACCAGTGGCCCAGCAACAGGGTCATGAGATTTCAAAGCTCACTAATGTGTGTGAGGAACAAATGTTAGACCTTCTGGACTGAAGCTACGGAAGACCTCCTGAAGCACAAATTGCTGAAAAAGTGAATGATAGATAGGAGTCAAAACACGCAGAATAAAGCTTGCTTGCTGTGTACGGAGCTGTGGTCAGAGAGGCCATGAAACTTGTACACCACTCAAACCTCCATGACTATGTAAGCATTAGAAGTGGACAACGGAGCAATGATAGGAGGAAGTCTGGATGTGGATGAGCCATTAGTTGAGATGAGAAGAGAAGTAAAATTAATTTTACCACAATGCACTATAGGAAAAAGCTGAGCCTGTGGATGCAGTATGATGCTCTGGGTGATGTTCTGTTAAGCAACCTCAGATCCTGGCCTTCATGTTGCTTTCTGCACACTGCTAAACCTGTAGTATTAGGTAACAGTGTTCCCCAATGGCAGTGACATCTTTCAGCACCTTTATACACTTCAAACGTTGTTCCAAAGCAGCTTGGGGAAGGAGTTTAAGGTGTTGACTCAGACTCCAAATTCCTCAGATCTTTGGAATCTGGAGGAATTGTGGGATGTGTTTATAAAAATAGAATAAATCAAAATAATGCAATACACTTTTTCATGATTTTGATTCAATTCTCACATTAAATGAGTTAAAATACAATAAAATAAATGGTTCAAATAGTTCTCATATGTTAGACCCCATTTGGGTACTACAGATGTGTATGTAAGAGTGTGTGTGTGTGTGTTACATTTAAATATTACATTTTCTAAAGATATGATCTCAACTGTTCTACTTATTTCAGCACATTATAACTATATCTTCATTCCTTCTATCCTTCATTCATTCATATTTTTTTTCAACGTTTTATTTTACTGCAAGTTGTATACTGCATATAATCATGTTTTGAAAAAAAAAAATCTTGAATCTATACTGCTATCGTTAGCCGCTAGTCACTTCCTGTATAGCGGCTATCGCTAATGCTTTTGATTCTTTAGCTTTTTCATTCACATGCAAAAAAAAAATAGCATTTCCGGCACGGAGGAAGTAGCCAAAGTTTTAAAGTTTAAAAAGACTCTTTCAAAGAATGGTCAAAGGGCTTAATGTGTGACGCGGAGATAAACAAACTTGCGGTTCGCTACTTTATAAAGGTCCTAAGGAAACTCAGATTTTATCTATGTTCCGCATGTAAAAAGGATTGCATTCGGTACGTGTGTTAACCGGAAGCCCTGTACCAAAAATGTCTGTACATATACGTGTACCATTACATCCCTATTACACATCATTATAAACAGTTTGAAAGTTGTATATTTATATGTACATATATGTGAAGTGTAGCAAATCAATGTCCATTAATGGCCAGGAATCTAAAGAACAAGCACTGTTGAGACTCCTTGAGGGGGAGGGGCATATCACATTTTCCCTGTCAATCACAGCAAGCCTAGCCTATAATGAGCAACTGTGAGTTGCAGAGTATGCAAAAGAAGGCAGATAGCTCTTTGTGTGGGAACTAAAAAAGATTAAATGTGAGAAAAGGATAACGATTTTTAACATTTTTATCGTAACACTTTTTTACTGGTACACCTGAGAAGCCCCAAAGCAAAAATACAGAAATTTGCTCTTTGTCAATGACCACAAATTCATCTTTATGTATTGTTTTTTCTGTAAGAAAAAAAAAACATTGAGTTCTTTGTTCATCCTCTGATTCATCCTACACAGATCCCGCCACAAAGAATAAAAATCCCCTGAAGAATCGAAACCTCCTCCCTCTCTTTCTTTTACTAATGCTTTTACCTTCCTCCAAGTCCAGGCCGAGATGAAAGATAGCATGATCTCTCTATCGTCCCTCCGTGAGTAACGAGCTGTTTAGCCCTCGTTGATCTATCAAGATTGCGCGAGTGTTGTCTGACCTTAATTTCTCTTCTCCCGAGGCCTTAATGCAGGTGATTAATTATAATTTTTTTATTAGTATTATTTTTCATATTAGTAACTAATTTCCCCACAATGTAGTCGTCGCCGGTCGTGAATCATTAAGGGAGATCGCATTAGATAGCAACCTGGGAGGGGTCATGCTTCTTCTGCAAATAAAATGAAAAGCCTGCACCCTCAGTGTCACGGGGGACGCGTTAATAAATGAGTTCTGTGTAAACAAGCTAACAAACGGCAGCGATTAGCGAAAACACTGCGATTTCAAGCCAAACATATTGATTCTTTTTCTCTTTCAATCAAAAGTCATGCAGCGCAAGTTGATGGAAAACTCAAGACACGCTTCAACAGTCGGGTTTATCAGACACGTTTTGCCTTGAAATCCTGAAATAATTTAATAGTGTCTTATCAAGGAGTCTCCCAGTGAAAGATAAGTGGAAGATAAAACGTGAGCATAAATCAGCAAATATGTGACGGAGATAAAGAAAATGTGAGTTCATAAAACTTCAAATCGCACCAAACCCACCCTGATCTTCAATTTTCGTTTCGTCTTCATTGTCTCATTCTACAGGGTCTCCAGTACCATAGCATTATAAATAATTATTCACTAATACCTGACTTTTGTATGAATACATTGATCAGATAAATATATAGATCATTATTTATGGTCAAATTTGTAGATGACATTTAAATTTTGGTAAAGAATAAATCCTTTAACAAAAAAGTTGAATCTTTGTCAAAGTTAACAATCAAGTAAATTTTTTACCAGAGTACATACAGTAGACAGACAGACAGACAGACAGACAGACAGACAGACAGACAGACAGATAGATAGACAGATAGATTGATTGATTGATTGATTGATTGATTGATTAACACAATTCAAAAAGCTTTTGAGTTCAATTTCTAGCCACATAAAGCAAGAACTTGGGCAAGGCCCTTTAACCCCATTGCTGCTAAGTTGTATGAATGAGATAAATGTAAGTTCCTCTGGATAATGGCGTAATGTAACGTCTCCATTCACTGTAGCCACACCTGCACCACCCGCATACATCATCTCTAGCAGAAGCAACGATTTTAACCTCATCAAATGTCCGCGGGTTTTCCTGCATTTTTTTTTTTTGGTACTTATTGAATTCTCTGACTACGGAAACTCTGGGGATTACAGTTTTCCTGGGAATTTAAAAAGAAGGCAAATTGAGTGTTTCTGTGCAATTATAACATCTTTACAACTGAAAAAAACTGAGCAACTGTTTTATTCGACCTCATGATGTCCAGGTTTTCTTGAAAAGTCCTTATTTTTTCAATGTCCTCGTGAGTGTATCTACAACCAAATTAATTTATTTTCCTCTGTTAACTGCTATGAAATAAAATAAAACACAGCAAATGTATATTTGAGTTTATTTAATTTGCTACAGATGCAGTTTGTGAGCTCTGAATAGTGCGCTCTCTGAACATCCAATCAAAGGACGTGAAAATGCAGACATTATTGTACATCTGCTAGATTGCCCCAGATTTAACAACTCGCAATCTGATTGGTTAAAGCAACAGTTTGATTTTCATGTATTTGAAGTTGCAAGCAGCGGCACTGAAGGCCTTAAGGCAGATGATGGCTGACTTCTGATGGGATATAAACATAAACATAAACTATTGGAAACAGCAGACCCAAGAGAAAAGTTATAAAGTAAAGAGAATAGAACATTTGAAATAATTTAATGCATATTCATGAAAATAAAAGTCAATGATTCTGACCCTGATGGCCTGCTACTAGTTCTTAGTTTTTTTTTAGGGGGGTAAATTACTAACTTTCTACATTTATGTATTTTATGTCACATGGCCTATATAGCTGTAAGCAGTGTTTAAATTGACTCAAGTCTTATGGGGGTCCACAGTTGTTGTGTAAGTCGATCTTTAACTTGCCATGGGGGTCCCTAATGCCTTATGGGTGGTTCCAAATGCCCCCAGCACCCCCTCAATGGCTGCAAGTCATGACTAGATTTATGCAATTTGGCAGGCACTCTTATCCAGAGCAATTTACAATTATAAATGAGCAGCTGAGGCTTTAGAACCTTGCTTGAGGGCCCAGCAGTGGGATTTAACCTCATGACCTTCTGAAAAGTCAGTGGAGTTTATATTAAAGCCAAGTCAATGTAGGATGCATAGGCTTTATGTAATTTTTATGATTTTAGATTTATGTGAATCAATCATAATTACTAAAAACGTTCTCCATAAAAGCGTAACAAAAATGTGCGGAAATTTTCGAAGTATTTCTGAGGTTCTTCTGATTCAGACAAATGATTTGTATCATTGATATGAATCGGTTATGTGTGTTTTTGTACAATTAAAAAGGGACATAAATTTGGTTCAGTCTGTGCACAAATCAATAGATGTAAAACACACACCCACACACATCCAGAGGACGTGATTTGGGCCCTTTTGAGTAATAAAAAGCAGAAAACAGCTGTGTGGGCATGTGAGTGCGCTCATGCATTTGGCAATTTCGGATGCCAGATCATCTTTTCCCTAATCAGAGATGCATTTTAGAGCCGTAGTTAATTATAATGCCGCCTCAGGCAGGACGTCAGTTTGCTGTTCAAACTGTAATCGAATGCATTTTCACCGGCCCCGACTCGGCCTCCGAGCTCCAATCAGCATGTTTATTTCTTTTTTCTTTTTTCTTTTTACAGTTTTTTTTTTTTTTAAAGGAAAAAGATTGTGTTTTAAGGCGTTCACTTCGGCGCAGACGTATAATTTCTCCCTATTTTTTTTTTTTCGTATCGAATGAATCTTTAAACTGCGTCGGAAAAAAAATGTTCTAACGATTTATGCCGCTTCTTTTACTTTGCTGTGAATTGATGGACGTATCAGGGTTTGTCTGCTCAGCTTTCAAAGGAAAAAAAGATATTTGTTTGTACAATATGTTATATATATCTCAAAACAGTCCTCAGATTATTTATTTCTGATCAACTTTTGGTTGAACACTTAACAATCCTTATTTCTCCCCTTTCTTTTCTTTGGATCTGCTTTATTTATTCCTCAATTAGAGACACTTCGTGCAGCTGGAAATGGTTCTTCTTCAACAACCTAAATATCCATGAAGTTTCTGAGCAACTCAAAAAAACTTTTGAATTTGGATTGTAATTCATATCAACAGTCTGCTATAATGATTCAGGGCCACAGTTTCCATGAACAGTTTTGCATTTCAGCACCAATCACTGAACAGCGCCTCAACAATGATGGAACTGGTCATGAGGATGGATTCCTTTTGAGGTTGGTTCTACTCAAGGTTTTCTCCTCATGCCATCTCATGGAGTTTTTTCCCACCACAGTTGCCACTGGATCACTCGTTAGGGACAAACTTACAATTATAAGAAACAAACACAAGTTTAGACCTACTTTATCTTTGTATATCTAATTGCAGACAATGTCCATTTTTAAAAAAGCACTCTATAAATAAAAATGAATTGAGCTACTAGATAAATCCTTCCACACTCATGTGGAAAATCAAGTCTAGAAAAAAATAGACTGCAATCGACAGCAAGCATTGTGATTTTAGACAAAGGTGCAATTGCCCTAAAGGAAATTACAGTTTCTCAAACACCAACAAAACCTCCACAACTGGTGTTTTACATGTAAACTCAATAATCGGTTATAATCAATTCTGCTTTTAGCAGGAGCGCGAGCTGCCTTCTGCAATTTGATCTGCACTGAAATGTGAAGAACTGATCCTATAATCAAGACGGACGACTTCCTGACACCAGACACCCCAATTAGATACATAAACGAAAAAGTTCTTATCTACTATATTACCTATATTATTTACTGTATGGTTCACATTAACCACAATGAAGTAAAATTCTCAGAACCTGTTCCAGCATGACAATACTGGAATACTTTGTGAGTGTGTTTATGGATATTTGTGTTCATCAGACACAAGGGTGTTATGAAAGGCAGGTACTGATGTAGGTGAGGGTTGAGGAGGTCTGGGGTGGAGTCAACATTCACATTCATCCCAAAGGTGTTAAGTAGGGATGAGATCAGAGCTCTATAGCAGCAAGATCTTCCTCTTCAAGAGCATGTAAACCAGATCTTCAAGGAGCTCACTTTGTGCACAGGGGCATCGCCATGCTGGAACAGGTTTGGGTTTCCAGTTCAAGTGAACGCAAAATTTAATTATAGCGCCATTTAAAGATGTCCTGTACAATTGAGTGCCTCCAGATCTGTAATAACAGTTTGGATAAGAACCACATATAGCAGGAAAGTTCATAGTGTATACATCAGTACCTGACTTTTTAAAAAAACTTTGTGGCTGATGAACAAAAATACCCATAAGCTCACTCCAAAATCTAGTGGAACATCTTCCCAGAAGAGTGGAGGGAATTATAAGAGCAAATTGAGAATAAATGTTGAATGGGATGCTCAAAAATCACATTTCATATTAGGACGAGGTGACCCAATATTTTTGGCAAATGGTGTGTGTGTGTGTGTGTGTGTGTGTGTGTGTGTGTGTGTGTGTGTGTGTGTGTGTGTGTGTGTGTGTGTATATATACATATATAAATTAGATTTGACTACATTTGATGTATAATTCTGCATAATGAAATGTATCAGAATCAATATAAAATTATATACATTCCATTGTTTAGTTTTTTTGGCAGATTAGAACAAAATACCCAAAAAGCTACTTTTGGAAAGACTGGAAATAAATAAATGAGGAAAGTAAAGTGTTGGTAATTTTTTTTTAAAATGCTACAATAAGCATTTATTGTCTCTCGAATTCGAATTGCCGCACAAGAAAACTCAAAGATAAATGCTTTCTGTGTTCAGGGATGCTGAGTGGGGAAAAGAAAACAGCATATTGGAGTATTTGTACTATTCATAGAGGCTAAAATGTGTGTGTGTGTGTGTGTGTGTGTGTGTGTGTGTGTGTGTGTGTGTGTGTGTGTGTGTGTGTGTGTTTAACTGTCCTGAGAAATATTTTGAAAGGTAATAAAAAAATTAATAAATAAAAAAAAACACCAGTGGTCATTTGCACAGTCTGTTCCCCTCAGGAATGCGGTTGCTAAATAGTAAATAATTAAAAACGGGAAACTTCAAGTGAATTGGTTATAGATGGAGATTTTATTATATTAAAAAAAAGGCAAGATTTAAAGCTCACAGGACAGCGTTAACGTGCTGAGAAATCCTTTAGCGTGACTAATTATATAATCTCTGCTTCATGAAAAACAGAAGGGGAAAAAAAATGTTTACTTTCATCAAAATCAGGCGCTCGTCCCAGCCAAGACTGTTAACGCTGAGTTTCTGTGACAAAAAGAAATAACACTAAACTTTGTGGATGCTTTAGCATAAGACTGCTATGAGATCATTTTTGAATGTCCCGTTCCACATTTAGTCACATAAGCTCCACTCTTCTGGGAAGATTCTTGTGTAGATTCATTCAGGGTGTTAGTAAGGTGTTAGGGCAGGTTCTGATGTAGGTGAGAAGGTGAGGAGTCCTGTGGTGCCATCAGTGTCCACATTCATCACGCAGGTGTTTAATAGGGTTCATAGCTCTACAGCAGGAGATCTTTAACTCCAACTTATGTAAAGCAGATCTTCATGGATCTTGCTTTGTCTCCTGCTATAGAGCTCCAACACTGATAAACACCTTCGAGATGAACTGCACTCCAGCCCTCCAGATTTAGTGGAACGTCTTCCTGGAAGAGTGGAGGTTATTGTAACAGCAAACAGGAACTGAATGTAGAATGTGATAGTTTACGCAGACCATGCTGTGAAAAATGCTGGAAAGTTCTCCCTCATGTTTTATTACATTTTAAACAAGAATTATCTTAAAACAATAGCACTTTGCTTCAGAAGATGTTTACAATATTCACTTTTCAGTGGCAAGATCGCAATCTTGAACTCTCTGAACTGAGACATCAATCATAACTGTCAGACTTTTTTGTTTGTTTGGTTTTTTTTATATAATTTTTCATCTTATCCTTAATCTCAATAACCGAAACACCAAAGCAATAACTAAAACATTCTAAACACTGACCTGCCATTTTATTACACACTACACCATGAGAATATTAAGTAGACCCCACATTGCTTTAAAAAAAGGCTGGATTCAACATGGCTTGGATTTCTGAAGGTTGAGGAAACATTGCTTTGGGATTTTGGTCCAGGTTGTGAAAGTTCACTACAGTACACAGAAATCGTTCTTATTGTCATGAAAACAAACTGAAATTAGTTATAATTCTGGATTAAACCAGTAGACAATGGAACAACAGTGGCTATAAAGATCAGCATCAATAAACATTACTCAGATTGTACAGAAGCATTCAAATGATGCTCTATTATTATTATTATTTTTATTATTATTATTATTATTACAGCACCAGCATGTTTTAAGGAGACGTTCCCCACAGCATTATATTACCCCCACCAGCCTGAACTGTTCACATAAACCAGTTTGGGTTTATGGATCCATAATGTTGACAAGATCTTTGAGACTAATGGTGCTAGCTGTTGCTATTCTGACCACGTCTGCTACCAAAGCCATAGCCATAAACTCAAGCCATAGAGACGTTTGATGTGACATACGGTCGACAACCTACGATGGCGAAACGAGTCGTTTGAGGTGTTTTGAGTGGCTTTCAGAGCGGAAGAACATCACTGGAGGATGACGAGAAAACGGGAAGACCTTCAACGAGCTCAACCCCAAAAAATTATGAAACTATTCGATAACAAAGAAAATCCACATGATCTCACCTCCCCACCCAGTCTACTCACCAGATTTGACTTCCAGAAGACTTCCAGGACACATTCCAGAAGTGGCAGGAACGCTGGGAGCCCCGTATTATTGTGCAATGGGACTATTTTAAAAGGTAATAGTGTGTAATTATAGATAAATAAAGTACTTTTTTTTATAAAACAGGAGTCTCTAAACCTTTCGATTCCACCTTGTACTTGGGCTTAGAAGGTATTCAAAGGCCAAAATATTCCACCTATGAAAACATTCCACACAGCATTATGACACCCCCACCAGCCTGAACTGTTCTTATAAGTACTGTTAATTCCATTTATTTATTTGTTGATTTTTTTTAAATACAACCTCAGCTATTGCTATTTGTCAGTATGGCATTTATCAGATGATTTTTAAAATGTGAACAGCCCAGGTATTTAGCCTTAAATTTAGTGTACATTTATGGCATTTGGCAAATGTTCTTATCCAGAACAACGTACATTTATGTCAATCATACGGCTGAGCAAGTGGTGGTTGCTCAAAGGCCCCGAAGTGGCAGCTTGGTGTAACTGGCATTTAAACTCACAGCCTTCAGATTCAAAGACCAATGCCTTCCACTATTCTTCCACCTCCCTGATGAGATACATGGTCTCCTCAAGATCTTTGTGCATTTTGGTATGCTATTTAACTCATACAGGGTGTAAAGATTGGTAAGTTGAGGTAACGAATCGTTCTTTTCAGAAATTGAACTATTGAAAGACCTTTGGATTTTTTATTGCTAGTTTCAAAAAAGGTAGCCAGCTTCTTATTATGGCACATAATCCCGTTGGCTCGGTTGGCTTGGCTACAAAATAGTGTTAAAAATGTAATTAGCGGGAATGTTGAAGCTTTGGAAGTTCAGCGGAGATACAGAGATAAAAAGATCTGGATAGAGCACATAGTTTGTTTTTAGCGAACGCTAAATCCCACTGCACCACTATGAGAATGCTATTGTGAGTCATGTAGGATAAACCAAAGTGCAAGTTGTCTAGCATTCCAATGAGTAAAAGGATTTCTGAAGACCTGAAGTTCATAAATAGGCTTTATACTGTATAACTGCTATTTGAACATTTTTGACAATTTGAGTCGCCTAGTTTAAGTGAAGAGGAAAAGCCTGGAAATTACATTTGTCCATATAGTATATGTTTAAACTACATATATGGCGATGTAGCATCACTTCACGTAGCACTTTAGGTAACTCCAGAAATAACACGTTCTTTTGTTCATGGAGGATAAACACCTTAACTAAAATGAACCAAACCCATTTTCACCATTTTAAAGGAAATTATGTTTCTGAAGAAAGAACATGAGCAAAGAGAGATAACAAAACGCTTAAAAAAAAAAAAAATCATTCCGTCACACATGACCGCTTCATAACTTTATTTCTGCTACGACAGAGAACATAGCAGCACGAGAAGTCAGGAGAAGAAATGAGGCAAAACAAATGAAAAATCCAAACTGGATAAAAAGAAATACAACTTATTCAAACCATCATCAAGAAATCAGAAAGAAAGAAAAAAGATTCCCAGCCTGTTTAATTTATTTATGTTTATTTATTGACTAGCAGCTCTCAAACAACTTGAAATAAACAGCTAAACACTGAAATATACATTTCTCAATAAAAAAAAAAGGCCACGCGCTCTTAGATTGAGCGTAGCGTATTCAAGCTCGCGAGGTTATTTCACAGAGGTCCTGTCATCATGCCCTCGGATCTCCTTCGGTGTCGAGCTCATGCATATTAAAAATGAGCGACACTGCCGAAGCATTAAAGGCGGAAATGGCAGGCGGAGGATGTGCGATCCTGAATTTGACAAATCCAGGTCATCGCTTGAACCCCACGGCTCTTGTATGGGTTTAATAAGTTCGCCGTGACCCAAAGCGTCAATCATGAAATTGGCGCCGCGATGTATAGCAGTTGTCCAATAAGAGACCGGTAATGAGTTTCGTCCACCTTCGCTTTCTTCCGTCATTACGTACGTTTTGTGTATGCGGTGTGTATGCAGTGTGTACGCCGTGTTCGCTGACCTGTGCTGAAGCTCGTGTAACACGTCGGTTTTAATAACCGTCTCCTCCTCTGCATTTCTCACACACTTCTTCTTCACTTTAATCTTCCGTGTAGACATGTCTGCTCCAGCATTCTCTTTTGTAAAACCATTCCCTCCTCTTCTTCTTCCTCCTCCTCCTCCTCCTACATTGGGTTAATATTATTGAGGTTTTTTCCAAGATGTTTTAAAAGGTGTGTTCGCACCTGCGAGAGCTTTCTGTCCAGACAATAGGAACTGATTTGCAGTAATTACAGTTTGTCTGAGGTGCTGGTGAATATTAGAGCTATAAAATATGCGATAAAAATGTTTCAGAAAGTTCTAGTTTAAGTAAAGGAACACAAGGCTAGTTAGAAATCTTGGTTTTATTGTTTGATAAGTGTGTAAAATGACAAGAAAGTGTTTTCAAGGGTATAAATCAAATGATTTATACCTTATACTTGCCACATGTACATTACAGGATGGTGCAATTTTTTCTGTGCAGATCCCAGTCATATATATATATATATATATATATATATATATATATATTTATTATAAAAATAAACTCCACCGAAAACATTATTTTAATCACTAAACATTTGTTTCATTGATGCGCTAAGTCTCAAATCGACCAAAATCCCTAATAACGCACACATCCGGCAATTAAAACCGTCCGTGTGGAAACATAGCAAAAGTTCTGTTTGGTGTCCTGATGATTTCCTTAATTAAAAACACCATAATTACTTAAAAAAAAAAATTAGTTTTCATGCTTTATGTTAAGTTTGGTTTCACCGATAATAAACACACGTTTGCATAAAGCATCAATATTTGTTCCTAGACATGTTGCTTTAGGAAGCTTGCAAAAATTGGAAGTCGAAACCACTCAAAACTATTGTTTCTCAAACTCCGCCCCTTTGTTACAAACATCTAATTACAATTCTTGTAAGCTATATGGACTAGCCATATGTGGCTCTTTTCCAAGTTTTACCCACAAACTTGGAGGACCAAAATTTTACAGGATTCCTTTTGATGCTGTAGCATAAAACTTTCACTTGAACCAGGAGACCCAAACCTGTTCCAGCATGACAATACCCTTGTGCACAAAGCCAGCTATATAAAGATACATGGGTTGGAGTGGACGATCTTTGGGATTAATGTGATTGCTGACTGCATCCAGGCCTCCTCACCTCACCTACATCAGGACCTGCTTTTAACCTTGGTGCTGAATGAATCTCCATAAAATCTAGTGGAACATCTTTCCAGAAGAGTAAAGATTATTATAACAGCAAATGAGGACTAAATGTGGTATAAAATGTTCTAAAACGCAATCTATTCTTATGCCTAAAGTTCCAGAAATATTTGTTCATACAGTATATGCATGAGCTTAAAAGGTCAACCACTTCATACAGACCCCCGGGCTCATCTCGGGGTCCATTCTCCTAGGGGTGTATTGTTGGCTCGGTAGAACACGATTATGTTGCTCTAGGAAGTTCATTCGCTCAGGAGACGACTTGACGAAAGTTTTTCTCGCCTTGTTTAGTGAACAGATTTTGTGCCTGGATTATTATTTTTTATTCATATTTGCCCCAGTGAACAACAAGACGTAGCCAATAAACCCTTCTGTAGAACTCTTGTTTAAGGGGTGTGGATAAAGACTTTTTTTTTTAATCTGTTTTAAACCCTTTCAAATTAGTTTTACTACAGAATTGAATATTGAACAATTGAATATTAGTTTAAACGCATTATTATAAGCCTGCGCCTTTGTCAGGGCTGCTGTTCTAGAAACAACCTCCGACCAATCAGATTCACTAATTTCCAGAATCATACTTGTATAATGTATGCTAAATATATAACCTCGCTAGATAGGTCGTAGCTCAGTGGTTAAGTCATTAAACTTTGGATTCAAAAGGTCATGGGCTCAAATCGCTGCCACTACTGGGCCCCTGAGCAAGGCCTCTAACCTCATAGCTGCTCAGTTGTGAGAATGAGTTAACTCTATCTCGCACTGAATAAGAGCATCTGCCAAATGCTGTAAATTTAGCTCAGTGTTTAAGGTCTTGGCCTCTGGATTAGAAGGTCACAGGTTCAAATCCCAGCAACACCAAGCTGCCATTACTGGGCATTTAAGCAAGAAACCTTAATGGTAAAGGCATCTGCCAAATTGTGTAAATGTTAAAAGATGTATTTGTTGATACAGTGATTTTTCCCTAAGGAGAATTGAGTTTGTCTTTGTTTAACCTTTATGGAAGGAGTCTCCGGTGTCGGTGCTTTGTAACTGAAGCTTATTGGAAGCTTATGCTTAATACCTTTGATACACAGACAATTCTTTTAAGGAGAATTGAGTTTGTATGTTTGTTTAAACTTAATGAAAGGAGTCTTCAGGGTCAGTGCTTTGGAACATGAATCATAAAGGTTTTACAACATCTTCAGGACTTCAGGCTCTTACCAGACACCAGGACATTTTACGTAACTGTTATAGGTCCCCTTTCAAAGCGTAGGGACATGCAATGATTGTGTGGAGATTTGGATTTAATGCTCTAATCCAGAACGACTTACAGCTGAGCAGTTGAATGTTAAGGGCCTTGCTTAAGGGCCCAGCAGGTGCCGGGATTTAAACTTTGACACATTAACGAGGTGCTATCAAAAAGGTTCGAGACTAGTTTTGTAACCTGCCAACAGAGGGCAGCACGTGGTGCTATTCTACCCATGTGCAATAACACGTCTGCGAGTTAGGACACACTGTCACCTCACACGTGAGTTTCTTGTTGGAAACTAACTCACCAGACTCACTCAGACCCTACTCACCAGATTTGGATCCTGTGGACTTTGCCCTCTTCCTAAAGATAAAGATCTAGCACAATGGTTGTTGTTTTGACACCATTGTGGAGATCAGGTGCAATCAAATCAAGGTGCTTGAAATGCTTCGAAAAGAAGACTACCAGGACACATTCCAGAAGTGGCAGGAACATTGGGAGAACTGTGTTGTTGTGCAAGGGGGCTATTTTGAAGGTGATAGTGTTTAAATGTGATTAAAAAAGTACTTTCTTGTAAACAGAGCCAATCTCCAAAGTTTCTGATACCACCATTATTCAAACAACAATAGTCATATAGAGTAATAAAAGGGGGAAAACTCACAACTTAGCTAAATAAACCAGAACAGTATCAGTAACAGAGGTGAAAAGCAAAGGTGGACTCTATGATGGTGCCAAATCAAAGAAAGGATTGAACCCTGCCTAAAAATACAGCATGTTTCACTCACCTCTAACCCAGTGTATCTCGACAGAGTAACACCATGGAAAAGGAATGTAGAGGCGAGACCAAAATACCTTTCCGCACAGGGCGCTTGGGAAAAGTATGCGCAACAGGCTAATGGTAGAGGTGAAGGGGAGATACTGAGGAGAAATTGGCAACCAGCACCTAGCATTCTACTAACATTCAACTAACAATAGTCTTGTGTACAGACTTTACAGTATCAAAACACACCACCACTTTAGTTATCTCAACACCCTCTCTTAGGCTTCTATTGTACAATCGGAAAGTATTCACATATTGTTGTTACATCTTTTTTCCAAAATGGATTCAATTCATTATTTTCCTCAAAATTCAACAAACAGAACCCCATTATAACAATGTAAAAGAAGTCTGTCTGAAATCTTTTTAAAAAAATGTTTAATTTAAAATTAAAAACAAACCAAAAAAATGTGTACATACTGTAAATATTCACAGCTTTTGCCGTGACACTCAAAATTGAGCCCAAGTGCATCCTGTTTCCACTGATCATCCTTGAGATGTCTCTACAACTTGATTGGAGTCCACCTGTGCTATATTCAGTTGATTGGACATGATTTGGAAAAGCACACACGTCTACAGTATATGAGGTCCCACAGATATCAGTGCATGTCAGAGCACAAACCAAGCCATGAAATCCAAGGAATTGTCTGTAGACCTCCAAGACAGGATTGTATCGAGGCACAGATCTGGGGAAGGGGACAGACAATTTTCTGCAGCATTAAAGGTCCTAATGAACACAATCGCCTCCATCATCCGTAAATGGAAGAAATTTAAAACTACCAGGACTCTTCTTAGAGCGTAGCCACCCGGCCAAACTGCGCGATTGGGGAGAAGTGCCTTAGGTTTTGGTTTTGATGAGGTAAAAATCTATGTTTCTGCTGGAGATGATGAATGCAGGAGGTGAGGCTGTGGCTACAGTGAAAGGAGACGTGTTGAATTGTGTTTATTGGGTTTTTTGATTTAGTGATGATGTTCATTCTCACTGTATGAGATCCGGTGTGTTATGCAGCGCTCTGTTTTGCTGCACTTGTCTATAATACTGATGCTTTCTGTAGACGTTGAGTCATAATGATGGCATTAAGAGGTGGATTCAGCCTCGGGGTCCAGGGCACAGCAGTAACAGCTTGTTGGTAGTGGGATTTGACCTCCTGACCCTCCAGGGCACCATTTTAAACACTGAGCCACCACTTCCTATTCACAAAGATTTAAAAATAATAATATAATCATCATCATCATCATATTATCATTATTATTATTATTATTAATTATATAATCAGCAAATGAGAGAAAAAAACTCTTATTGCTAAACAGCACCGTCGTATCACTGATTATTTTCCCACAACATTTTATTCCTTACTTTATTTCAAGTTAATAAGTGCAACTGGTTGAAAGAATTGTAAATGCACGCAATTGATTTCCAGCCCTTGATAAGCATGCAAATTTAGATAACATTCAAAAAAGTGCCCCCGAGTAAGCTGAGACACAGGGTTATAAACGTGACACGTCCTTTTTTTTTCTCTGCGCTAATGTAGCCTCGCTAATGCGCACACGCTCCTTTGTGCATTTCCTCTTCCCCTGATCCAATCATGAACCTTTGGAAATGATTATCCGTTTCGGAAAGAATACAGATGATGTCTTGAGCTTTAGTCCAAATTGCACAGGCATTAAGTTTTATTACAAATATTTGGAGGTTTAATGGATTACTGAGACGCGCGTGACAGCAAATTAGCATTTAATACCTTTTGTAAGGGGGAAAAAAAGGTAAAATTACAACAGCTCAAGTTCAGCTGAGAGAAAATTTCTTGCATATTTATCAGGAAATAAAATAACACCAAAGATATCAAAGATAAAAAGATTTGAACAAATGTTTGTGGACCCCTGAGCGTAAGATTGATATGTGCTTCTTTCTGAACATCTCATTCCACACTTGATCTTCATTTGCTCATCAGAATCTCCACTCTTCTGGAAAGATGTTGCACTAGATGTTGTGAAATTCAGCCACAAGGTTGTTAGTAAAGCAGGAGCAACAGTTTATTTCCCTCAAGCCATCAGGATCCTCAGCTCACAGAACTGAAACTCACACACACACACACACACACACACACACACACACACACACACACACACACACACACACACACACACACTGTTTCTAGGCTGTTTTTGTGTTAAATGTGTTAAATTTTGTGCTTATTTACAGGTACACTCCTGTACCCAGTTCTCAGGTTCACTTGTGTTTTCTTTTGTTTGTACACGGTTGCACACGATGCACTTTATGTCGTGAGGACACTTACTTTAGTCCTTGAATCTAAGTTGTTTTATGTAGCACCAGGTTTCTGGAGGAACGTTGTCATATTTCACTGTATATTGCATCACCTATATGTGGCTGAAATTACAATAAAAGCTCCTGAATTTGACTTGAGGAGATCGTCCACTCCAACTCATGTATAGCAGATGTTCATGAAGCTGGTATGTCATGCTGGAACAGGTTTGGGTCTCCTAGATCAAGTGCTTCACAAGTCATATACAATTGTGTGCATACTGGGATGCATAACCAACAATACGATACATTAAAGATACAAACGGAGCAGCTATCGATGCGATACGATACGAATCCCCCCCCATCCCCCCAGCCCCCCTTTACGATGCAGCGTGATCAATGTGATTCAGTGCAGTATGATGCAATGGATAAAATCTGATGCTTCGCAACTCAATATGGTACAAATAGTTTTTATTTAAACACTTTTATTTCTTTTGTTTAGACAGAAGCAAATCCCCAATTTACTGAAGAGCCTTTTGACTTCTAACACATGACCCCTTTCACACACACACCTTTGTAGTGTAACAAAAAGATCAAAGAGTAAATAAAACGTTGTTCTTTTTCTGTTGTGTGTGCAGGAAGTTACAGCTCTGCCTCTGCCATGTTAATCTGTATTCTATGTGACTCTCAGGACGCCTCCGTCTCCGTAGTGTTGTGATGCGTCATGGTCACGTAGCAGCAGCTGTGCTGAGAGAATTATCAGATATTGGTCGCAAATTATTAGTCACTTTCCAAATAATAAAAGTGCAGCGCATCTACTAATAACAGTAAACATGTTAAAGATGCATCTCGATTCAAACGTCAACTTAAATCCGATACACACTTTATATTGATGCATCACATTGTTAAATCCTTCCATCGCAGGTCCCAAAACTTGACACAAATCATCTAATAACGTATAGATTCCTTCAAGTGATGATGTGTTGCTTGATTTGATTTCAGCAGTCATGCAGACAGGTGGATGCTTTCTGGAGGTTTCTGGGGCCATCCACAATTTTCTGCACTCTTGTGGCATTTCAGCTCGACCTTTCACGGTCACCTTTCGCCGATTGCCTTCCGCCGTATTGCAATTTTGTGGCATTTTTCACAGACGCCCTTTTTTTTTTTTTTTTTTTTTTTTTTTT
>MU564352.1:6827300-6843229 GCA_024362625.1 Silurus asotus | reverse complement strand
TTTTTGAGTTTTCTTTAACATGTCGGCGGGTGGGGGGTGCACTAACATTATCGTTCGGCTTTCGGCAGCTGCTCGGGATGTTGGTTGTTCAGAATGTAATTAAAGGGGTTTATTAAAAAAGGGTGAAACCTCAGCGGGAGATGAATGACCTCTGGGATGGGTGTTGGTTCGTTTAGTTTCTTTGATTTAGCAGACATGGAGTCTGATCTGAGGAAAGAGAGACGAAAGAAGTGTTTAGAAGTGTTTCCTCCTACAAGGAGGAAATTGTGTTTCCACTTTTGTGAAGAGAAAAAAAGAATATTTGTAGTGCATTTTGTTCAAATTGCATAAAGAGGATGTCGGCAGGAAGAAATTAATCAAAAAGCAGATCAAGACAGACAGACAGACAGACAGACAGACAGACAGACAGACAGATAGATAGATAGATAGATAGATAGATAGATAGATAGATAGATAGATAGATAGATAGATAGATAGATAGAGTGGATAAAACAACCTGCCTTTCAGCAACCTGACACAAACTGTGTGTGTATGTGTGTGTGTGTGTGTGTGTGTGTGTGTGTGTGTGTGTGTGTGTGTGTGTGTGTTTGTACTCACTCATTAGGTTGTGTGAGAACTAAACACTCAGGTGTTTCTCTGAAAGGGTCTCGACCTGCAATTAGTTGTATTACCATTATTCCACACAGGCTGCTCGCTCCAGAGCCAGTAGGTCAAGCCAATGAGTTTAAAGAAGTGTGTGTGAGTGTGTGTGACGCCGAGTGCGTGGATGAGTGTGTGGCCGAGTGTGTAATCGGAGGTCAGAGACCTGCAGGCCATCCAGCATATCTGAAGTCTTTTATCAGCAGTTTGAACTCAGAGTCTCAGCAGTGGGTGTAAATACATTCGCTTCATGAATGAGAGAAACTCTGTGCTCAGGATACGGAGAACTGCGTCTACACAAGCACACAGCGAGATCAGGAGAGGAGAGAAAAACATGGGGGAAGAATAGCAGATGTGTCAGGATTATTAGATAATAATATTAATAATAATAATAATAATAATAATAATAATAATAATAATAATAATAATAATAATAATAATACGGATAAAATTCTGCAATATGATAATTATTTATATAATAAATTAGTAATTTTTTTAATGATGATTTTTTTTTGTTTGTTAATTTGTTCAATTTCAGTTCCCATAGAAATAAAGGTTCAACTGTTTAATTAATAAATAAATAAAAAGTTATTTTAATAAGTGTTTATTTATGAATCCTTTTTTGGTTACAGCTCACACCAGAATTATTTTTTTGTTTAGACATTTTATGAAATTCAGCTTTTTTGGAACAATTCAGTTCACATTCAAACCACGCCGTGTATGTGTGTGTGTGTGTGTGTGTGTGTGTGTGTGTGTTTGTTGATTCATTAATTATTACTTGCGTTTATATCTGTATTTATTCAGACTATAAAATGAAGCTTGACCTCTGTGACTTTTTTTTTCCCCCAGAATTCCGTTCACACGGCAACGAAGCCACAGTTGCTTCTCCTCTGGAGCACAGAGGTTTAAGGGTCTTGAGAGCCCCAAGTGTAGCAGCTTGGTGATACTGGAATTGGAACCTTCTGATCAGTAACTCAAAACCCTAACCACTGAGCTCCCACCTTCCCTAAACAGCGACTCGTTTAGGCTCTTCTGTGAGGAGACATTCAGAAAGCATCTTTGGAAGGAGACTCCAGTATCAGTTAAAAATTTCCCATCAGAGGAAAGTCAAGCGGATGCTGTACGGTGAGTGAGAACTATTTTCCACAGATTACAGATTAAATGTGACAACAAATGAAAAAAAAAGAATAAAATTGTGTATTTTTAATTAATAACAATAATAAAAAAAATTACTATTAATTATGGATTAGAGACAGTGGCATTGAGTAAAAGACAGGAGGTGGAGCTGGAGGTAGCAGAGCTAAAGATGTTGAGATGTTCGTTGGGAGTGACGACGATGGACAGGATTAGAAATGAGTTTATTAGAGGGACAGCACATGTAGGATGTTTTGGAGACAAGGTGAGGGAGCTGAGATTGAGATGGTTTGGACATGAGCAGAGGAGGGACATGGGGTATATCAGTAGGAGAATGCTGAGGATGGAGATACCAGGAAGGAGGAAAAGAGGCAGACCAAGGAGGAGGTTTATGGATGTGGTGAGGGAAGACATGCAGGTAGTTGGTGGGAAAGAGGCAGATGTAGAGGACAGGGGGGTATGGAGACGGATGATCCGCAGTGGCGCCCCCTAATGTGAGAAATCGAAAGAAGCAAGAAGAATTAAAAAAATGTAATTACTAATTCAAAGAATTACATTACTGTGTTTATAAGAGGAATAAAACATTTTAGCAGATAGATAGATAGATAGATAGATAGATAGATAGATAGATAGATAGATAGATAGATAGAACAGGTATATGGATTGTGCAAATTGAAAAGGGCAAAATAAATATGTAGTATATGTACATCATGTAATATGTAGACATATGTACAGTAAATAAACTTTAGCAGTGAAAAGTAAAAGTCTATGGAAGTAAATTTTGTGCTAATACTATTGTAGAGGTACAACAAGTAGATAGTTGAAAGTCTATGGAACAGAAGGTTAGAAGGGTAAAGTAGTGAAAAATTATTTTTGAAAAAAGCTGAATAGTTTGCTAAATATACATTCATGTATATGAGAAATATAAGTGTATATAGATACACATGGATAAAATATTAGTGCAGATGTATGTAAGGCACAATATGTGTAGAGAAAGAGGGGTATATAAAGTACAATATGTAATGTGTACATTGTATGTATAATTGAACAGCTTTGTGCATCTGTACAAAATAATCCACTTCAGTATAGTAAAAGCAACTCAATTATTTAATTTATAACTGAGTATTTGAGAGTTAAGGGCTTTACTCAAGCGTGAATATACTGGGGCTTGAACCCCCCGACCTTCCAGTCAGTAACCAGTCACATAATCATGAACCTGGCAGTTGGTTTGTTTGTTTGTTTGGTTTTTTTATGCAGTTTAGACGCAGTTCACATTTACAATGGAGCATTAATACTACCCCAACAACCCCTCCCCCCCACCTCCACCCCCCGATCGTTCTTTCGCCAGATGTCCATCCTCATGTCGTTTACTTTTCCTTCACGTGTCTCTGTATCTCTGTTTTGTTCATCCACTTCATTTAGAGAAAAAAAAAGGCTTTATTTTTTGAGCGCTTTATTTTTTTCTCTCTTTCTTTCATTTCTGAATAAAGCAAATCATTTTCTAAAGGGCTTTCAGAGAAAAAAAAGATCGTTTGAAGAAGACGAGTTGCAGAGAGCAACGTTCACACTTTTGTAATTTTGTCGCTTTGTATGTGCAAAAACTCACAAGTGTTCAAACAAAACCGAGAAAAAATTCAAACCATTGCCAAAATACATACAATCCAACAAAATACAATTTGTGTGTGTCCGTGATTCAGTTCTCTCTTTTTTTGTACAATTTTCCCCAGAATGGAAATGTTTTCTGTTGTCATTAAAGGGGTAATGGGGCGGAAAGAGCACGGACTCGAGACTCATTTAACTAACGCACCTCAGATCTGCAGCATGATCTCTCAGCTCAGGTCAGGAGGTTTGCTGATGCAGCACAGAAACGTCAAACCCCAGATGGTATTTTCAGTAATCACCAGTCATGCAGGTTTATTACAAGGAGAAGCACCTTAGTCACCAAACACATGCACACACACACACACACACACACACACACACACACACACGCAAACACACGGTAGAACTTACACTAAATGAAACGACATAATAGAAACCCTCTTCAGAACCCTGTGCTCAGTGAGTAGTTGACTAAGTGTGTAAATGAATAAGTGAGTAAGTAAACTAGTCATTAATTGAGTAAGTAAATGAGTGTGTGAGTAATTGAGTCAGTGAGTGAGTGAGTGAGGGAGTGAGTGAATGAGTGAGTAATTAAATGAGTGAGTGTTTCAGTGAGTAATTAAGTGAATGAGTAAGTAATTAAATGAGTGAGTGAGTGAGTAATTGAGTAATTCAGTAAGTGAGTAATTGAGTGGGTGAGTAATTGGGTGAGTGTGTGATGCCTCCTGCAAAACTGACTGTACCAGTCTACACCGCCTTCAGAAGCAGTAGTAAAGGCCACACCTTTTTCACTATCTTCTTCTTCTTCTTCTTCTTTTGGCTTCTCCCATTAGGGGGCGCCACAGTGGATCATCCATCCCCATACCCCCTTGTCCTTTACATCTGCCTCTTACAAACCAACTACCTGCATATCCTCCTTAACCACATCCATTAACCTCCTCCTTGGTCTTCCTCTTTTCCTCCTTCCTGGTGTCTCCATCCTTAGCATTCTCATACTGATATACTCCATGTCCCTTCTTCGAACATGTCCAAACCATCTCAATCTCGCCTCCAAAACGTCCCAAATGTGCTGTCCCTCTAATAAACTAATTTCTATTCCTCTCCATCGTCGTCACTCCAAACAGAACCTCAACATCTTACACCTTTTTCACAATCAAAATTCTAAATAACATGGAAACAGCAGAATAACGGTTTATAGGCAGGATAACTGTTTCAGCAGGAGGTTTATTTTATTTGGTTGGTTTCATCAAGAACCAAAACAGATTTCATCGCTAAAGCTATGTCTTTATCTGCACACATCGACATGTTAAACCAGACGATTCTGGCACTATAAACGCACGCTGAGCTCGACTTCATCTGAGCTTCAGAGCTGTGGATGACATCTTTTATGTCCTGGACTTTATCATTTATATTATTTTTGTAACTTTGATACGGAGAGAAATACATGAAAGCTGCTTCTGCACTGAAACTGGTGAGTCATGTTCTTGATTTCTGGGTTCATTTTTAAAAATATTTGTTTAATTTATTTTCCAGCACGTCCACATTTCAAAACTTTGCATCCAGGCACCAATTAGTATCAATATCATCGTATATCAGATCGACGTCTTTCGACTGCTAAACGCATTAAATTCCCCTCTTTCCCCAAAAACAACATCATCAATCAACTGAACGTCAGACCAGCGCAGTGCCAACTCGCTTTGTCCAAACACACTCGTCCAGCAGCAGATGGCCATGATCTCTCCATCACATTTATTATCTCCATTAGCTAAAGTGCCCACAAAAAAATACTGGTAGAGGAACTGGAACACTGTGTGCAACATGTAGCAGCTGTACCTGTGCTTTTGATCGAGCTGATGATAAAATTAAAAAGAAAATATGCCAATCTGTGCCTCCTTCCATCTTTCATACATTATCTTTCCATCCCTCCACTCTTAATCCATGCATCTTTCCATCCATGCAACCATTATCCATCCATCCATCCATCCATCCATCCATCCATCCATCCATCCATCCATCCATCCGTTATCTGTCTGTCCACACATACACACATCTCTCTGTAAATATGTTTACATACCATCTGTCCTTCCATACATTTATCTATCTACCCATCAACTTCATCCATCCATTCATTTCTGTCCATCTCTCCATCATTGATCAAAAGTGAGAATTGTAAAACAGCCACTCATGTCTTTGTGACTGCGTCCACCTGCTCCATCTCTGTACCTGTTTCTCCATACATTCTTCCACCTAATCATCTCTTCATCCACCCATGAATCCATTCAGTTATATGTCCATTTACCACTCAGAAGTCAACCTAAGATGCTGCAAAAACCTTACAACCTTAAAAAATATTAAAGGAACTGACATTAGTGGAAGGAGTCTCCAGTGTGCAGAAGAAGTCAAAAATAAGACACACCTCCTTCAAAAGTAGTCTTACTAGGCCACGCCTGCTTTAAATGTAGTAGCGCTAAACCACAGCTCCTTCAGAAGCAGTAAAAATAAGCCACACCTCCTTCAGAATCAGTGGTGCTATGCCATTTGCCCTTCAGATGTACTATTAGTAGTAGACCACGCCTCCTATAATAATGGTAATGCTAGGCCACACCTCTTTTAGAAGCAGTAGTGCTAGGCTGTCTCCTCTATAAGTAATAGTGCGAGTCTACATCTCCGTAGGAAGCAGAAGTTCTAGGCCATGCCTCCTTTATAAGAAATAGTGCTATGCCATGCCTCCGTCAGAAGTAGGGGGTTTGACCACATGTCTTTTGAAAGCCGAAGTTCTAGGCCATGCCTCCTTTATAAGCAAACATGCTAGGCCACGCCTTCGTTTGAAGCAGAAATTCTAGTAATAGTGTTAGGAATGCCTCCTTCAAAAGTAGTGGGACAAGGCCACATCTCCTTGTAGGTAAAAGTGCTAGGCAATGTCTCCTAGATGAGTAATAGAGCTAGGCCACACCTCTTTTAGAAACAGTAGAAGGCCACACCTCCTTTAGACATAGTGGTCCTTTGAATGTCATAGTGCTAGGCCATGCCTTTTTTATAAATAATAGTGCTAGGCCACACCTCCTTTAAATGTAGTACTGCTAGGCTCTGCCTCCTTTATACATTTACATTTACATTTACGGCATTTAGCAGACGTGTCCAGAGCGACGTACAAAAGTGCTTTGAGTCTTTACCAATTAATAAATCTACACTGGTACACTAGATTACAAACTTAAGATAAATCAGCCTTCAACTCTTAATTTTTACAAAACAAATTCGGAAAGTGCTAATTTAAGTGTTTCAGGAAGAGGTAGGTCTTTAACCGTCGCTTAAAGAGAGCCAGGGACTTTATAAGCAAAAGTGTTAGGCCACACCTCCTACAGAATTACAATTAGACTACAACGCCTTTGAAAGTAGAACTGCAAGTCTACACCGCCTTTAGAAGTAGTAGTGCTAGGCCACCTCTTTTTTAAATATTAGTGCTAAGCCATGCCAGAATTAGTGATATTAGGCCACACCTCCTTTGGAAGTCATCATGGTAGGTCACACCTCCTACAGAATTAGAATTAGACTACAACTCCTTTGAAAGTAGTACTACAAGCCGACACCGCCTTTAGAAGTAGTAGTGCTAGGCCACTATTTTTTTTAATATTAGTGCTAAGCCATGCCAGAATTAGTGATATTAGGCCACACCTCCTTTGGAAGTCATCATGGTAGGCCACACCTTCTTTATAAGTAGTAGTTGCAAACGATACATTGGGTTTTTTGCATTTTTATTAATACAAATAAAGAGACTAGTTAACCAGTTGGAATGGTACCCAAGCACAACAAATTTACAAGGAAACAAAACTTTTTTGTAATTATTTGGATCTATAAACAAGTGAGAGCGAGAGAGCGATATAGAGACACGGCCGCTAGTAAAAATGAGGGGACGCCTTTCCTCAGCCCAGGGCTCACTACAGGGCTTTCGGGACGTAATTAATTAACAACTACAACAAAAAGATCCAGGCAAGGCCCTCCAGAGGCACGACATACTCTCAGATCTCGAGCCCGGAAAGAGAAAGAGGGCATCAGTGGGACGAAAAAACACCCAAACCAGCATGAGCGTGAATCAAAGATATAAATGAGCCCCGGCTTTAAAAAGGCTCGTCATTAAAGGCTTCCTCTGCGATGACAGCAGAGGGTGAATCTCAGGAGTGTTTCCTCCTACTGAGTTTAAAAAAAAAAATTAACACACTCTCAATCATAACACAAAATAGGGCAATGATTTAAAAATAAATAGAAATAATTAGACGTAATTATAGTGGCACTAAGTGCTATATGTATTTGCATAATGCACTCCAAGGCCCAGGCACTTAAAAATAACACTGGATTAATATAGTCACATGATTCACGAAAAAAAAAAAAGCATGACTTCTTTATGCAGGTTACACTCATAAACCGGTGATATTTTGACGTGGCCTTTGGATTTCCACAGAAAATGAACAATTACCGCCAGACGTCTCAGGAGGAAATCCCTAAAGGTCTGTCAAAACTGTGAAGGGAATCATCCAGCTAGAACGCTCTCCAGCTCCTCAGGTACCGGAAGCAAGATGCATGTAAACATGCCTTTATTAGGGCTAATCCAGAACTCACTGTCAGTACTAACAGCAAGGGGTCAGAAAAACAGGAAGATGAAGACAAACATCTGGATTTGGGATCCAAAGGAAAAGTCCAAGATAAAAAAAGATGCAGGAAATGAAAAGGAGAGGAACTTCAGAGTGAAACCATTTAGAAATGCTGAGAATATCACCAAGAGTTTGGAGGCAAATGACAAAGAAAAGAAAACTGGGATAAATCTTTTATGGTTTGGTGTGTGTTTGGGAGAATTATAATTTATTGTGTGTGTTTGGGAGAATTGTTGTGTTTTAGTGTGGGTTTGGGAGGTTTATTGTGTTCTGGTGTGTGTTTCAGAGGATGGAAATATTTTATGTGTGTTTGGGAGTACTGTTATGTTTTAGTGTGTGTTTGTGATTTTTATGTTTCGTCTCTGTTTAGAGGGAATGTATTATTATGTTGTGTGTTTGGGAGTACTGTTGTGTTTTAGAGTGTGTTTGGAAGGATTGTAATAATTTGGTATCTGTTTACAATAATTGTATTACTTATGTGTGTTTTTGAGGGTACTGTTGTGTTTTGTTGTGTGTTTAAAATAATTATTGTGTTTTGGTGTGTGTTTGGGAGGGTTTTTAATCATTCAGTGTTATTTTGGGAAGATTGTTGTGTTTTACTGTGTGTTTGGGCGGTCAGTAATATTTTGGTGTGTGTTTGGGAGGATTGTCATTATTTGGTGTGTGTTTGGGAGGATTGTTATATTTTGGTGTATGTTTAGGAGGATTGTCATGATTTGGTTTGTGTTTTGGAGGATTGTAATCATTCAGTGTTTTTTTGGGGGAAGATTGTAGTGTTTTAGTGTGTGTTTGGGTGGTCAGTAATATTTTGGTGTGTGTTTGGGAGGATTGAAATATTTTGGCGTGTGTTTGGGAGGATTGTAATGATTTGGTGTGTGTTTAAGAATACCGTTGTGGTTCGGTGTGTTTGGGAAGAGTGTTGCGGTTTGGTGTGTGTTTGGGAGAATTGTGTTTTAGTGTGTGTTTAAAAGTACTGTTGTGTTTTAGTGTGTGTTTAAGAGTACTGTTGTGTTTTGGTGTGTGTTTGGGAGGATTTTAAGGATTTGATGTGTGTTTCAGAGTACTGTTGTGGTTTTGTGTCTGTTTGGGAAGATTGTTGTGTTTTGGTTTGTGTTTGGGTGGCCATTAATATTTTGGTGTGTGTTTGGGAGGATTTCATGATTTGGTGTGTGGGAGGATTGTAATTTTTGGTGTGTGTTTGGGAAGATTGTTGTGTTTTGGTGTTTGTATGGGAGAATTGTTGTGTTTTGGTGTGTGTTTGGGAGAATTGTTGTGTTTTAGTGTGTGTTTGGGAGGATTGTAATGATTTAGTGTGTGTTTGGGAGGATTGTAATGATTTGGTGTGTGTTTGGGAGGATTTTAATGATTTGGTGTGTGTTTGGGAGGATTTTAATGATTTGGTGTGTGTTTGAGAGTACTATTGTGGTTAGGTGTGTGTTTGGGAAGATTGTTGTGGTTAGGTGTGTGTTTGGGAGGATTGTAATGATTTGGTGTGTGTTCGAGAGGTTTGTCTTGTTTTGATGTGTGTTTGGGAAGTTTGTCATGCTTGGGTGTGTGTTTGAGAGGATTGTAATGATTTGATGTGTGTTTTTGGGAGGAATGTTGTGTTTTGGTGTGAGATTGGGAGGGTTGTTGTGTTTTAGTGATGCTTTGGGAAGGTTTTACTACAGAATGTAGCTTCCGAGTTCCCTTTTTGATCCAGTGCTCATTGAACTGTTAAAGTTTTACATGTACTCTTTTTTGGTCTGGTAAGATTTGAGTATTTATTACTATATGCTTTTTGCTTTTCCAATGCAAAACTGAGAAACAGCAAAACATGAAGTCTCATGACTCATTCAGAATCATTTGAATGTGGTTTTAGTTCAAACCAATGGCATGAATGGGACTCCTGGTTAAATTTTTTCTATGCAGTACGGCTCGTATCAATCCGGAAGCCATGTCGATAATGCAGCACTAAAGCTTTAGCTTGTGTGGATTTCTTATAACTTCCCCACTGTTCGGAGAGAGGAGTGTGAGCCGCTCGGGGCACTGTAGCAGTTTTATTAGCTTGCACAGCCACTCAATTTCCATGTAATTTAGGAGCTGGCTGAGCAGAGTGGGCTTTGGCGGGGGAAGGCGTAAATCTGGCCTTATCTAGCACCTGCATGCACAGTTCATCCCCTTTCCCCATGCCAACAACAGATCAATAATTCATGACAAAACCGCAATCTTGCATCACACAGAAACACACACACAGAGTCAAAATTTATTGGCCACTCGTGTGCTTGAAAATATTGGTAAGAAATATTAAAAATGGAATTATTTTATCTCCCAACTGAAATGCGCAAAAACACTCACCTTGAGGCGAAGTTTGAGGTCCGGCACCGTGGTTGTGTGTAAACAGGATTAAATTGCTCCAAATAGCTCGTGACAAATGGACTTGTTCTCCTGGCTGCCGTGTTGCTTTTGGCCGGGGATAGACACCCACGGGCGAATGGACAAATTGAACAGGTGAGGCGCTTTGTTCATTCCCGGGAAAGGTTGAAATCCTAATCTCCAATTAGAGTGAGTGATGGACACACGGAGAAATGCGAAAACAGGTCTGGGCTCGATCGCTCTATAGAATGAAAGTGAAAACTTCAGCATCATATCCATATCTTTTTAAGTTATCATCCTTCTTCAATTATCACCTGTCTGTGTTTCTGGTTTTATTAAAAACGAAGATGAGGGGAAAAAAATTACTCTTTGAGAGGTGTAGAGCTTTTAGATTCTTTTGATAGATTTTTTTTTTATTTCTCATCATTATCTAATCGTGCTTCAGGCCTGATCCTAAACTGCAAGACATCTTTAATGATACACTCCAGACCTGCCATCATCAATAACACAAACTTCTGAATGAGGTGAGAAGTTTCCACCTACATTTTTTTTTTTTTAAAGGAGCTGCCAGTAGCCATGACAACGTGCTTCAATCTGTCTTTTTCGCTCATTGGGGCAAATGAAAGTTTCCCCATTGTCTAACAGACCCTCAAAGCCTTTAATCAGTCATGATGTTTACCATCTGAAGTTTGTTATATGGACCTGTGAGGGTAATGAAGCTAATATCGTTCCAGCCAGCAGCATTGCATTCAAATTGCTCTCTACGAGTGGTTAGGTGTTGCTCCTTACATTTTTTATTTACAGCATTTTGCATTTGAAGGTTTAGAGCCTTGGTCAAGAGGGAAGAGGAGGTGGTAGCTCAGTGGTTTAAACCTTGGATCAGAAGGTCATAAGTTCAAATCCCAGCACCACCAAACTGCCACTGCTGGGTTTTTGAGCAAGGCTTTTAACCCTCAATTGCTCAGTTGTAAGCTGCCCTGGACGAGGCCATCTGCCAAATGCCATAAATGTATAAATGCTCAAGGGCCCAACTGTGGCAGCTTAGTGGTGCTGGGATTTTAACTCACGGCCTTCTGAAAAGAAGCTCAACATCTTGGCCACCAACTTACACTGGTAGGGGTATTTAGTTTACTTCCAGTAACACCATGGTTTAATGGTCACACCAGCCTGGTCTAATAGCAACATCAGGCAGCAACAAAAGACAGATAAATTGAGGAGGGAACATTTTTGTGTTTACACATTCCTGGTATACATTATAGTACCAGAGCAGATCTGCTACAACATGTTGCTTGTGGTGATTTTACAAGCATGAGTTTGAGTGTTTGATGGACTGAAAATCAAAATAGCAAATACACCAGCACTGTTCAAGCACGTAGCAGCTCAGCGGGTACCATCGACCAGCTCCGATGCTGCGAGTCAGAGCGAATATGTGGAATCAACAAACACTTTTTCCACAGTCCAGGGTAAATAAAACATACCACCATCTCTCGCTCCTACTGGTGGTCAGTGAATACTGTTGCAGCTCATTTGCGTAAAGTTCAACTTTGCTCTACTTTTGGTCACTTTCCACAAATTGTTTTTGAAGTTCAGGACTTGACATGGAAACAGGATTTTATTCAAAGCATCTTGGCTACGACAGCAGAAAGAGGGGTGTTGACTGGCAACAGCAATGGATGAAGAGGTTGTAGATAAAATGTCAGGTGATTAATAATTCTTTAATTATGACCAGTTTACTTACCAAAGATATAGTGGTTGAGCTGCGTCACAAAGCTCAAACTCGTACAGGAACCCAGGCACGGAGCAATCTTAAACATCTACATTGGCTCCTGAATCAAAATCAAAAAGCCCTCTCTCAGTTAACGCTCTACCTCTGTCCCTGGATCTTCCTTCACACCAGGGTTCACACACAGTGGTTCTACAATGCCTAATCCAAACAATGATTCAAATGCCAGCGTGAATGTGGTGTGAACTGATTTTTATTTATTTCCCTATTTACAACATTAATTCCATGCCCATAATTAGTTCCCAGTAAAAAAATAAATAAAATACTATTGTGGTTT
The DNA here is from genome assembly GCA_024362625.1 of Silurus asotus. NCBI lineage: Eukaryota > Metazoa > Chordata > Actinopteri > Siluriformes > Siluridae > Silurus > Silurus asotus. Next base: position 6,830,793 of record MU564352.1, on the reverse strand, counting down.
CATCCTGTCTAATTATAACAAAATGTGCAAAGAAAAGCTACAAAGAAATACAGAGAGGTGGTAGCTTAGTGGTTAAATCAACGGACCTAAATCAATTGAAGCAAATTTCATATCAAATTTAAATCCCAGCCACTTCTGGGCCCCTGAACAAGGCCCTTAACCCAATGGGGTTAACCCAAGAGCTTGTGTAGAACCCCTTACAGTTATAAGTTATAATGGAGCAAAAGTGACGAGTTTGCGGTAAATTTCTTGTATAAGAATGTTTTAGTGTGAGTGCTGAAAAGGAATTTTGGTGCTGTACCAGTTATGATTTCATGATTGCGTCCCATCTGTTAAAGCCCCAGATTTGCCAACTACTTCCTGTTTCCCTGCGCCAGAAAAATGGGCAAGCGATTTGAGCGAGTTTGACAAGGGCTAAATTGTCATGTCTAGACGACTGGGTCAGAGCATCTCCAAAACTGCAGCTCTTGTGGGATGTTCCTGGTCTTCAGTGGTCAGTATCTATCAAAAGTTCTCCAAGGAAGGAACAGTGGTGAACCAGGAACAGGATCATTCATGCACATGGGGAGCGAAGGCTGGTCCGTGTGGTCCGATCCAGTAGTTGAGCTCCTGTAGCTTAAATTACTGAGGAAGTTGATGCTGTTTTAAGCAGGTGGTCATAATGTTATTTCTGATCGGTGTAAGTCGTGGATGAAGGCAAATGCCGTAAATGGAAACCTGGACAGTTAACTCGCTAGTGTGACTGTAGGGTACAATACCATTTAAAAAAAGTGTCAAAGCTAGAATACTGGAATCTATTAACAAAATATTTTATAAACTGTATAAAAATGTAGGTTTAGTGAAAAACCAAAGAAGCAAACTTCAGGCACCAAATGGGCACCATGCAGATTTTATTTTTACATCAGCTCTCTAAATTCCATAGAAATGGTCTTTTCTAGGCTATTTGTTGTACTCTGAGATCATGACGTTCATAGCAGGTAACTGTTGCAGAATAAAAAGACTCACGATTCTCACCTCATTCACACTCTCTCTCTCTCTCACACACACACACACACACACACACACACTTATCTCAGACTCTACCCCGCAGTCTGTGTCAAGGCTCTGGAAAAATGAAAGGAAAAAATGTAGGACATGCGATAGGTATTGAGATGGTGCGACTCCTCTGGCTCTGTTAATGAGGGAGAAATCGGTAGGCAACGGATGAAGGGAAAAAAATGATTAGAATACTACACAAACTACTTTTCAGAAAAAGAATGAGAATTTCTGCATACTTCAATTTTTCAATGTCTTGTGGGCTTAATGATTGTGAAGTGTGATGATGTTACTGCTATGAAAGAACAGAAATTGACCTGGTGATCTGGATGCCTTTTGTGTTGTGCTAAAACATTAGTGATGCAGCTTCTTCAGATATATTTTACATTGATAAAATGTAATGCCAACCAAAGCACACATCACTCCACAAACAGAACAGTAGTATTTATATATACTTTTATTTGTAACCGTTGCAGCCAATCAGACCATTCCACGAATCCACTGTAACCAATCAGATCACACGATTCCCCACAGCATTTTCATCCATTAGACCACAATTTCTTCCTCCTTACTGTCATAGTAATAGTCATAATCCACAGTATTCAATCAGACCACAGTTCCTTTATCAAAATTACTGTAACCAATCAGACCTTAGTTTCTTTCCCGATGCCGCTGTAACAAATTGAACCACAAAGCTCCTTCCTCTAAATGTTTTCCCTCACCACATTCATAAACCTCCTCCTTGGTCTTTCTCTTTTCCTCCTTCCTGGGGGCTCCATCCTCAGCATTCTCCTACTGATATACCCCATGTCCCTCCTCTGCACATGTCCAAACATCTCAATCTCACCTCTCTCACCTTGTGCACCACACTACATGCGCTGTCCCTCTAATAAACTCATTCCTCATCCTGTCCATCATCGTCAGTCCCAATGAAAATCCCAATGGAATTGAGAAATGAGAGCAAGGAAACATCTGCATTGCAGCTGAAATGAACACATCTTCATTTGGAATAATAAGTGCAATTTATACGCTTTTTACATTTTATTTTGTAAGAAACCGATGTTGTAAAATAAACCCGATTAGGCTGAAGGAGCATTGCTGAAGTAATGACTGTCCTCTAAAGATTGCATTGAACCATTTCCTCAAAACACACTGGTGTAGTGGGCAGCACTGCATAATCACAGATCCAGGGTCAGTTCAGACTTGGGTTACTGTGTGAACTTGCTGGATGTGTTCATGTAGGTTTCTTCTGGGTTCTCCAGTTTCCCCCATAATATTATGTAAGTAGGTGAACTAGGTAGATTTGAATTCCCCTATGAATCAGTGTGTGTATGTCATCCAGCAAAGTCCAGAATGAAATCCATAATATAAACCATAATAATCCAAATTAAACCACATTGAGGAAAACAGTGACTCAGTTTGTTCAATATGGCTGCCTTTAGAATATCACAAGCAGAGGAAACACTTTGATGGTTGTGCATGTCATATTCAATCAAGGGGTCCACAAACATTTTTTTACTTTCTGTAATAGGGCAGGATCGGTCTGTAACAGAAAATGACACGGGTATTATTGTAGAGATTTTATGATTTTAAATGCATTTAATTTGCCTTCTAATTTATTATGTTGTTCTGCAACATACAAACACATGAGCTTTACTTTTCAAGAGTTATATCACCTGTTATTTCACCTGTATGTTTAAGTATTATTATCTTTTTAAAATGTTTTCATATTCATTGATATTGAATTCAAAACCTGTACTTAATTAAGCATATGCATACGATTGGTGGGCGGATCTAACAAATAATTGGGCTACTTTAATAACTGGAGGTCGACGGATAGCTCGGTTTAATCAACTAATAGATTTGAAATGTATGCTTAATAATAATAATAATAATAAAAAAAAAAACAGTAAATGTAAATGTACTGAACTTTATTACGAAAAGAAAAATAACAGTACTGAATTACAAAAATGTGCAAATTGAAATAAATATGCATATTAATTTTTAATAAATATAATTATATAATAAATAAATAATAAATAATAATAAAGCGTTCTCTTTGCAGCGTGCAGTCTTACGTGCAAAAACAAACGGCAGTGATTCACCTCTAGAGGCCGCTCTGGTAATGACAGCAGACCGCAAGCTGGAAAAACTATCGCTATGGATTTTTGCCATTTGGTACCTTGACCTCTGTTAATTACTGAATCAGCATTTTCCCCAAATCCTACTCTATTTACTTTTTTTTAAATATACTTCTATTCTTCTTTATTTATTTTCCTTTTTACTCAAAAAAGGTGCAACTGGAAGCTTCTATAACCAAAAAAGATTCTGTGTAAGTGTAAAGATACTTGGTCATAAAGCCCGTTCTGATTTTATCGAAAGACTACTGTTATTGCCGATGTGAATGTTTGATAAAAATGAATACTGTTAAATAACTGTTTTTTTTTTTTTTTTTTTT
>MU564352.1:6809565-6826629 GCA_024362625.1 Silurus asotus | reverse complement strand
TATATATAATTTTTTTCTCACAGCTGATGGTAAATTATTACTGCATATGAAATGTAGGATTATGTCATTATTTTGCAAACCATCTCTAATAGTCTGTAATATGCTTTAATAGTTTTGGGGATTTTTTTGTGAATAATTTTGTCTGACTATGCTGTAATTCTTTCCCACCTCAGGCTATTTTGTGTAGATTCGTAACCAGGGCTGTTTCTTGCTATTAGCAGTATTATTAGTCGTTTAGAGCAGCGAGCAACTAGGCCAGCGGGGGGCATCATGAACTGTACAATCTTTCTTTCGGCTTCTCCCATTAGAGGGCGCCACAGCGGACCATCCGCATGTTTGATTTGGTACATGTTTTGACGCTAAATGCCCTTCCTAACGCAACCCTCACTAGCACTAAGGCTTGTGCAACCCTAATGGCCGGGGTTGGTTTCCTCGAACCTGGGCCGCATAAATATCTATAAAAAAAAAGGAGAAAGAGAACAATTATTTATTAGGTAAATAAAAAAATTCTAGAAAGAGAAATCGTTAGTGAAGGTAATTACATAACTGAAACGGAATCGGGAGAGCTGATACAATACGGGACAGTACAAGACAACACAAGACAGTGTAAGACAAATACACAAAATAGCGCCGCCAGTAAACCTGTTGTATATTGCACACTGCGCTGTGTAAAGGACGTAAAGTGAACATTGAACAAGCTAACAATTGAACATGCTAACAATTGAAGATTGAACATGCTAACAATCTTTTTGAAATGGCTAACAACATAGGCTCTATCCTGACTAGCACATTAGACACCGTTGCCCCCATCCAATTAAAAAAGGTTAGAGAAAAAACACCTGCACCATTGTGTAATATTCATACTCATGCCTTCAAGAGAACAGCCTGTAATCTGGAAAGAAAATGGAGAAAAACTAAATTGAAGGTTTTCAGAGTTGCGTATAAAGACAGTATGCTCAGCTACAGACAGGTGCTAAAAGCTGCTTGAGCTGAGCACCTGAGCAAACTCATAAAAAAACAACAAAAACAATCCCAGGTTTCTTTTTAGTACAGAAGCTAAACTAACTACAAATCAGATATCTGAAACAAATATTTCATCACAGTTCAGTAGTGAGGACTTAAATGATTTAAAATATTAAAAACAAAATTCTGGAGGTCTAACCTCTGACAGCATCTCACGATTAAGTCTCACCAAAAACTCCACAATTACAGTTAAAAAGTTAAAAGAACAGGACAGGAAGAGCTGTATGATCTTATCTCCAAAGCCAAACCAACAACATGTCTGAAAATCCCATTCCAACTAAACTACTGAAAGAGGTGGTTTATACAGCTGGTGTGCCTCTTCTGAATATTATTAACTCCTTACTATCTTTAGGTCACGCCCCTAAACCCAAGTTGGCAGTTGTTAAGCCCCTTAATAAGAAATCCAATTTGGATCCAATCACACTATCAAAATACAGACCCATTTCAAATCTCCCATTTATGTCCAAGATTTAAGAAAAGATTGGGTCTTCCAAGTTTTGCTTCTTCTTAAAAAACAATATCTTTGAAGAGTTTCAGTCAGGTTTCAGGCCTTATCCTAGCACAGAAACTGCTTTAGTTAAAATCACTAATGACCTGTTTTTAGCTTCAGACCAAGACTACATCTCTGTTTTGCTAGATCTTAATGCTGCATTCGACACTGACATTCAATCATGACTTTCTCCTAGCATTAAGGTTGATTTAATCCTACCTGTATGGTCATTACCATTTTGTAGATTTAAATGGATAACTATCCAGGTTAATGCAAGTAAACTATGGGCTGCCACAAGGTTCAGTGCTAAGACCTGTGCTTTTTACAATATACTCTACATATTTCCCTTAGGAAATATTATTAGAAGGTATGGGATCAGCTTCCACTGTTATGCTGATGATACACAGCAATATAATATCTCATTAAAATCAGACAAAACATCTCAAGTAACCAGGTTACCTGAGTGTGTTAAAGAATTAAAAGATTAAATGATGCATAACTTTCTATTATAAAATTTTAGTAAGACAGAAATTTTGCTCATTGGCCCCAAAAACCAGTACACAGAAGCTCCACCAACTTGTCTTTTAAAAGAATATCACCTACATTAAAAAACAGGTTTCTTCCACCTTAGAAATATTGCTTAGCTAAAAAACATGTTATCTATATCTGATGCAGAGAAGCTCGTCCGTGCGTTCATGACCTCCAGAATAGACTATTGTAATGCATTACTAGGTGGTTGTCCTGCATCATTAATAAACGAGCTACAGTTTGTCCAGAATGCAGCAGCCAGAGTTCTTACAAGGACGAGAAAATATCATCATATAACCTCAATCTTCTCATCCCCACACTGGCTACCTGTTAAGTTTCAAATTATTGCTACTTACCTGCAAAACCCTAAATGGTTTGGCTTCTATGTATCTATCTAGTCTTCTAAAATGCTACAATACATCAGGCTCCTTAAGAACTCAAAACTCTGGACTTCTAGTAGTTTCTAGAATAGCAAAAAAACGTTTAGCTCCTAAACTTTCGAATATTCTTCAGTGTTTGGGGCTCAAACACACTCTCCCAGTTTAAGTTCAGATTAAAGACGTATCTTTTTAGCGAGTCCTACATCCATGTCAGAACATCTGATAACATGCACATGATCAACTATTAAGAACAGCAGCTATTCTAATTCCTCTCCACTGCTTCTCTTTCTCTACCCATCCTGAGGTTGTGCCAGCTTCAGTTGTGTCCCACCTCATGAAGAATATGGACCTTCAAAAAAGTAGGTGTTGACCCTGCAAACATCCCAAACCACCTAGAGATGAACCAGCACCATTTTAATTCCACTTTATATAGAGTTTGGCATTAGATCTCTTTAAGTGTTTAAAGGTTCTGGCATGGAGAAGTTGGTGTTGGATCTATGATTCCCCTTCAGGAATACTATATTATTACTATTACAACTACTACTATATATAAAGTTTTACTCCTTTATACTGCAGTTGTAATTTCATGTACTTCATTTGACTGCAGGTATCCTTCTATATACTGCAGATTTACTACAGTGGTACTTCAGTTTACTGTAGAAATACTGTAGTTATTTTGGAGCTAAGGGGTAGAACACTAAGCCAGCTCATATATTAGTAAAAGCTAAGCTCTGTTGAGGCTCTGTTCCATTAGTAAGCATTCCTTATAGTAGATGTCTGATGCTAACTGTTAAAATATAATTCATTAGACATCATTTATTACCATAACAATGATGGCTGGCTAGCTAACAGAAATTCAGCCTAAATATCTACTAACACTGTATATTGAGGTTCAATGACATTAGCATTCACTATTCTACTTGATGTTGCTAAATAGCTAGATATCAAAGACACTGACTTACTTTTACTTACTTACTTTGCTTAAAATTAAAGATGAAAAAATAAACCAAAAAAATTGTTTTTAGTGTTAAATTGTAGAAGCTATTGTAAAAATATTTCTCCTCAGGGTTTTAGATGTTTGGATTGAAACTTTCTTTCATTTCAGTTTTATCCATTTGATATACAGTAAGCAGCAGGTTCTGATTTTTAGCCCGTCTGCGATAAGAAACCCCAATAAAACACCACATATCTCCAAAACTTTCAAAGAAACTCACAAAATCAATACCCCATAAATAAAATCCATGACAAAAATGTACATAAATCCATCTTCTTCTGGTGAAAACATGAAACTTAACCCTTTAAATCCTGAGAATTCTTTAATGCTGGGGAGCGAATCTGTCCGGGATGCTTATAAATAGTTAATATGGCCGCTGAGAGGACGGATGAGATCACGACTGATCCATCTGCACACGGATAAACAGTAGAGTAGATAGAGGTGTGTGCGTGTGTGTGTGTGTGTGTGTGTGTGTGTGTGTGTGTGTGTGTGTGTGTGTGTGTGTCCAGGTTTTTCTCGCTCACATCGTTAAAATGCTGCACACGCTACGACACTGTATGAATCCGCACTCCTGTCTGTGTCCTTCAGGACTTCTTGAACTTTCCAAACAGACGGTAGGAATCGCTGCCCGGCAAGAAGTTCTTGCAGAGACACATTTCATACCCATGAACATTTACTCCTGGCGGAAACCCTCTAATATTGGAGAGAAACATCTCTGCCGGACTCCGTAGTGGGTTCCTGAGTGGGAACTGGTTATAATGATATTATTTGAATACACTTAAAAAAAATACAAGGTCAGATTTTGTTCAGTGGTACGTGGAAAATACAATAAAGCCAAATTGTTAACTCAGGAGTGTCAAAAAGCATAGCAATAAAAGAACACTGACGGATTTAGAATGCTATTATGCGGTGGTCAAGTATATTAGCGAATCCCAGCTAGCATAGCTATCTCATAGAAAAGAGACACTTTCATAGAAATTCATTTTGGGGGAAACTAATGTAAAATCTATTCTACAACTTTTGGTCTTTGTGGACTTTGCTTTAGATGTTTGTATTGAAACTTTCTTTCATTCCATTTTTATCGATTTTATATAGGCAGCAGGTTCTGTCCCGATTTTAGACGTCCAAAAAAATGTATCTCAAATAATATTAGCTAGCTAATTTAGCTAGCTAAATAATAGCTAGCTAATAGAACATAATATTTTATTAATATTAGCTAACTGAAAGCATTCTAAAGGTGTTTGTAATGATGCCTGCATTAATGTACACTCAAAATCCCATTCCACATTTTTGTCTCACTTTGTGTTATAATAACTTCCACTCATCTGGGAAGATGTTCCACTAGATTTTGCAAGCACATTTTCTCTTTGACACAGCTGGGTATGGTTCCACATCAAGAGGCCGGAAAAGTCACGTTTCCCAAAACTTTCTTGCTAATAATTATTTCTTTATATTTAGCCTAGCTTTCTATGCGTGACCATATTGTCGTTTCCTGTATGGGCAGTGAGTTCTGTTCCAGTTTCATCCTCAAAAAACAAAAAGAAAGGAGGAAAAAAGCCCCAACGTTCTCCCCCTGGCCAGATGTTGCATTTATTAATGCGCAAGCTGAAATATTCACATTAGCGCGCTGCTCAGACCGTCCCCAGATGTGTCCTGTCAGTTCTGATGAAGCGGAACATGGGAAGATAATCACGATGGAGAAGCTTTGCTCCGGGGCTGCGTTTCCAACTTCGATTCATTCTTCTCTTTTTTCCTTTTTTTCGCCCATCGTTCCCTTTTGTTCTCGCTGCCTTTTATCCGGTCTGTCCGGTTTATCAGAAAACTCCTCTGTTCTCTCCTGCTACGCTACTGCCTGAAACGTTCTCGAGAAAAAAGACACAAAAATATAAAAAAATCCTACTTTTTAAAGTCAGTAATAAACCCCAGTGTGTGTGTGTGTGTGTGTGTGTGTGTGTGTGTGTGTGTGTGTGTGTGTGTGTGTGTGTGTGTGTGTAAATTACAGATAGAAAGCATGGAAGAACATTAGCAACCCCATTTGACTTCAACATGACAAGCATCAATCATTTCAGAATTGACGTTTTGATGTCACCTCATTTCAGCACCAAATGACCTGAACATCATTTCTGTAACTGATTTTTTCCAAATATCTTTCCACAGGTATCTCTGGCGTACATCACTACATGTTTACTGCAGGTTTTCAGTAATATAGCATTACTGCAGACCTCCATTTAGGCGATTTTTAAGGATAGCAGGCTAATACCAACAAATGCTAACTATATCTACTTTTATGTGCAGCCAGATTTCGAATGCTTGACCGAATTAGCAAATAGTATGACTGCAGGCATCAGTACAGGCACCTTGAAAATGCTAGATGAAGTTAGCTAGAATGTTAGACCAGGTTAGCTAGCTCTGTTGGCAAACAATATAAAGTTAATACTCAACTCCATTTGGAAGCTGATGGTCTTATAAACAGGTATTTTATTCACAGTAGAAAATGAAAAATATAGGAAATCTTCAAACTAAGGAACTGTACTATTTTAAGAAAAATGTAAGCTCTATCATGCTATATGTGAACATGATTCAGAAACACCACTCATTTAAAATAAAATGAGATAAATTTGAAAAGTGTTATGTGGTCAGATGAATTAAAATTTTGAATTCTCATTGAAAACCATGGATGCTGCATCATCCAGACTAAAGAGGAGAGGGACTGGGATCTGGCTTATTATCAGTGCTCAGTACAAAAACTCGCATCTCTGATGGTATGCAGGTGCATTAGTGCTTGTGGAACAGGCAGCTTGAACATTTAGAAAGGCTTAATCAATGCTTAATGGTACTGTATATACAGGTTGGAGAGCAACAATTGCTTTCTTTTAGCTGTTCATATTTCAGCAGGACAATGCTATTGTTAAAACTGCATCTATTACAACAGCATGGCTTCATAGTTGAAAAATCTGGGTGCTAAATCGACATGGCTGCAATCGGGACCATTCACCAATGAAAAACATTTGGTGCATCATAACATAAAAAAAAAAAACCAAGGACACCCAGGATTGTTAAGCAGCTAGAATCCTGAATCTAACACGAATTTTACAATACTCTTCTCCCAAAACTACAGAAACTGGTCTTCTCTTATGTTTTCCAGGGAAACATGGCCCCGTCCAAAATGTTTGAGCCATGTTGCAGCTATCAAATTCACAATTATATTTTCCTAATAATATTAAGTTTTCCTTAGTTTTAACACTTGAAATGTTTTTATGTTCTATTGTGAACAAACTAGGGTGTATAAGATTTGCACATCATTGCATTCTGATTTATTTATATTTTAATCAACATCCCAACTTTTTGGACTTGGGGTTGTATTAATAACAATATCAATGATAAAATAGAAAAACTTTTGTATACTTTATTCTTTGTTCATGATATCTGTGAGTTTACTGAATAAAGTCTTTTAAAAAAATGTTTCTTTGGTTTGGAACTTCACAAAGCATGCATTTGATTATGCAAATAAAGCTCGGGTGAAGATACTCCAAAGAGAAATATTTTAAAGAACAGTTTGATTTTTTTAATTATTATTTGAATACATAATTTTTTTTGTAAATCAATTCTAATTTATGCAAAATTATACATTTTATCTATCATTCCAACAATTAAAGAATAGAATAGAATAGAATAGAATAGAATAGAATAGAATAGAATAGACCTGACCTTTCCTGCTATATGTGGTTCTTTTCCAATCTGTTACCACAAAGCTGGAGGCACTCAATTGTACAGGACATCAAACCTGTTCCAGCATGGAATGTGTTTTAATGTTTCATGATAAACCTTTCCTTGTAACAAAACATAGATTAACACACTTAGTGCATCCCATAATGACAACGTGAAAGAAGTTTGTTTAAAATGTTTCCAAATGTTTAAAAAATGTAATAATCACATGTACATAAGAATTCACAGCTTTTGCTCAATACTTTGTTGAAGCTCCTTTGGCACCATTTACAGCCTCGAATGTTTTTGAGTTTAATGCTACAGATTGGCACCTATTTTTGGCCAGTTTCTCCCATTGTTCTTTGCAGAACCTCCCAAGCTCCATCAGGTTGGTTGGAAAGCGTCAGCGCACAGCCATTTTTAGATCTCTATCTGGACTCTGGCTGGGCTACTTGAGGACATTCACAGAGTCGTCCCCTAGCCACTTGGCTGTGTGTTTAAGGTCGTTGTCCTGTTGTAGGATGAACCATTTCCCCAGTCTGAGATCCAGAGCGCTCTGAAACAGGTTTTCATCAAGGTTGGCACTGTACATTGCTTTATTCATCTTTTCCTATAAACCTGACTTGACTCCCAGTTCCTGTTGCTGCAAAATTTTCCGCAGCATGATGCTGCCACCACCATGCTTCACTATAGGAATGGTATTGGACAGGTGATGAGCGGTCGGTGCCTTGTTTTCTTCAGACATAACGCTTGGCATTTAGGCTCAAGAAATCAATCTTTGTTTCTCCTCGTCTTAGGAAAATGCACCTGAGAATCCTTCAGCTGCACTTTGGCACCTGAATGGCTTCCGTCTGGCCACTCTGCCAACTTTACTTTCAGAGTGACCAACGGGTTCTGCCTTAATAAGGCCCTTCTACCCCAATCACTCAGTTTGGCCAAGCGGCTCCACTCTAGGAAGAGTCTTCGTGCTTCCAAACTGCTATTATATAAGGATTTTGGAGGTTACTGTGCTCATTTGGGACCTTTAATGATGCAGAAATGTTTCAGAGGTCTACAGACAATTCCTTGGACTTAATTGCTTGGTTTGTCTGTGTCATTATGGGGTTTCGTTTGTAGAATTTTGGGGAAAATAATGATATCAATCCATTTTGGAATAAAGCTGTAACATACCAAAATGTGGAAAAAGTGAAGCACTGTGAAAATGTTCCAGATGCACTGTACAACCTTAATCGCTCTTCTTTCCAAAAAATTACAAAAACATTTGTTTTTTTTTTTATCTTTAAAATGTATTACCAGCACATTTTGTGATAGTCGACTTCTGTTCATTTCCACACCGGCCAGGAAAGTAGGAATGCAGCGGAGCTGAGGAGCGAGTGCAGCATCAAAAGACTGATGGAGTGTGAAGCATCTCTGTGGTGTAGTTTTGGAGCTTGAATCCATCATCGTGGGTGGCTCAACTCGCTCCGTATCACCAATGGGAAGAATTCCCATGGAGCTGATTCATGCAAAAGTTGTCTCTAAATCAAAAGGCATTAAAGACACACTTGGGCCGTTCCATCTTCTGGAACTCGTGCACGCAGTTTGTCTCGGCTGTAACTCCAACGTTGTTCATTTGTCCTGAGAAAGCATTTGCAGCAATATTTTATTTCATTTTTTTGTAGAACAGCAGAAAAAGTTTGACTAAATCTCTAACTTGGGAAGTTTGCGAATAGAGGAGATGGTCTGAGATCAATATCAAAGTACAGTAGCTTAATGGTTAAGGCATTGGACTTTGGATCTGAACGTCGTGAATTAAAATCCCAAGCACGCCAACCTGGCACTTTTGGGCCTCTGAGCAAGGGAAGAAAAAGTTTGTGGACACCTGAAGAGAAGATTGCTATGTTCTTCTTTCTGAACATCCTATTCTACATTTAGTTCCTACATGCTCTTATTATGACCTCCACTATTCTGGGAAGATATACTATTAAACCTGTTAGAGATTTGGGCAGATTCATTCAGCCACAAGGAAGTCAGTTAGTGATGTGAGGAGGCCTGGGGTTCAGTCAGCATTCACAATAATCCAAAAGGTGTTCAATAAGGCTGGAGACTCGAATTTCTCTAAATTCGACATAGGTGTACAAAAATCTTTAGATACTAATATAATGAGATTTGTGAACTGAGGATTTTTTGATCATTAGCTCGATTTTTGGAGTATTTATTGTAAACATTCCTAAGGCTATATCCAAAGCTATCATCTGGTCGGTTTGACTTGAGCCATGAGTTCTGTGTCATAATAATGCAATGATAGATGACGGAAAATTTCAGTATCACAATCTCAAAGATGACAGCTCTCTGTTTGATCGCTAAACCTGAGGCTAATAATAAATCCTGGTGCTGCTAGCGCCGGGCGAAGAGTTAGCTGAAGTCGTGGGTGTAGCAGTGTGTGACAGTGATATTCTCTACTGTCACAGAGAGGTAATTAATACACCCTAATCTCACTCGTGTGTTTCTGCATCACAGACAGTGATCGAGGCTTTCAGATATTTCATCTCTCTCACTCTCTCTCTCTCTCTCTCTCTCTCTCTCTCTCTCTCTCTCTCGCTCTGTTCATTGTTACAACTCACTTCAGTGCTCATCAGCCCGTATCTTTGTCCTCATCATTCTCTCTCTGTCTCTTTTTTCTCTTTATCCGTCTCTGAGCGAATGCTCGCTCTCCCGCACTCACCCTTCATTTTTTTCTACTTCTTCTCCCCGTGTATAATGTCTGCATGACCCACTATCAATCTTTCTCTTTCTCATTCTCTCTTTTTCTTCCTTTCACACCTTTTTTTTTCACATCTACAACCTGCAAATCTTTTTTTTTTCTGGTCTCCGTTTCTGCTATCTGTAGCTCTTTCATAAATGTGCCTCTGGTGTGCCGTCTTTTATACTTTTGCTGGCGCATGGAAACGTAGCCGGACTTTAACGTAGCTACTGATACCCGTAAGCCTTTAGCATGAAAACTCCAGACTGTGCTTCGAGGAAGAAAGAAAGGTTTCGGTGAAATACAGCAACAAAGAAACGTTCAAGCGGCCAGTGAGAGACATCGTATAAAGTCATAGCGACTTTGACTCTCGCGAAGAAACTCTCGAGAAGGCGAATCTTAACTTTAATACAAATATACAAATCAATGTGAGCTTGCTAGCCAGCTAGCTAATAAACATTGTATTTCATACTGAATCCCTATTTTATGACTTCACTTTCCTGGGAAGATGTTCTACTAGACTTTTGTGGAGATTCGTTCAGCTACAAGGGTGTTAGCAGAGTCAGGTACTGATGTACAGTAGATGAGGTGAGGAGCTCTATAGCAAGCCACTCAAGATCTTCCATACACTTCCATCCCATGTATTGTCATACTGAAAAAGGTTCGGGTCTTCTAGTTCAACCGAAGTGAAAATCTCATGCTACAGCATCCAAAGACGTCTGATACAATTGTGTGTCTCCAATTTTGTTAGTTATTTCACTATATTTAGTTCAGTTTAGTTGAATGTTTATTGTCATATGCACAGTAAAGAAACGTGTTCCCCTATACAATGAAATTATTCATTTGCTGTCCACAATGAATACAACAAAATAAATAAACAAATATTTATAAGTATGTAAAGTGTATCTGCAGTGAGTGTGCAATCGGTGTGCAAAGTGATAAGTGATTGTGCAAGTTCTGTAATGAGTGTTCTATCAACTGTCAGTTGTGTAGGATCCTGATGGCAGTGTGACAAAAAAAGTTCTTTAGCCTAGTAGTCCTGCATTTCACACTTCTGTACCTCTGACCTGAGGGAAGAGGTGTGAGAAGTCTGTGCTCTGGGTGGGTGGGATTCTTGAGGATTGAAACAGTTCTTCTGCAGACTTTGCGCTAGTAAATGCTCTGCAGGGAAGACAATGGAGTCCTTGTGATCTTCTCAGCAGTCACCACAAGAGTAGTGCTGCTGTACCACACAGTGATGCAGTTGGTCAAGACGCTCTCAATAGTGCAGTTGTAAAAGTTATGAGGATCTTAGGAGTCATGTCAAACTTCCTCAGCATCCTGAGAAGGTACAGCAGCTGCTGAGCCCTCTTCACCAGCTCTGGAGTGTTAAATGTCCCAGTGAGGTTGTCACTGATGTAGACGCATAGATATTTAAAGCTGCTCACCTTCTCCACTTCAAGGTCCTTTCTCCCTCCTCATGTCCACTATTATGTCCTTTGTCTTGTCTGTATTGAGGGAGGGGTTGTTGTTGTCACACCATGTCACCAGACTGTTCACCTCCTCTCTATAGACTGCTTTGTCCCTGGCAGAGATACATCATATAACTGCGGTGTTATCTGCAAACTTTATGATGATATTGTCTTTGTGAGAGACAATGCAGTTGTGGGTGAACTGGGTGTAGAGAAAAGGGCTGAGGACACATCCCTGTGGAATGCCAATGTTTGTAACAATGCTGGCTGAGGTCCTATTTTTAATCCTGACAGGCTGGTGTCTGCCAGTCAGAAAGATTAAAAGCCAGTCACAGAGTGTAGGGTGCAGGCCAAGTGTAGACAGTTTGTGGGTGAGTTTGTTAAAAGCAGAACATGAGTCCACAAAAAGTATCCTGATATGAGTCTTTATTTTTTCCAGGTGTGAGAGGGAACAATGGAGGGCAGCCACAATGGCATCTGAGCTCAACCTGATGGGCTGGTAGGCATATTGCAGGGGGTCTATTGTTGGTTAGACATGTTCGATAATATGTTAATGCTCATCATTCTGTGTCTTTGCATATAAGCCATTATGCATGAGAGAAACTGCCTGAGTTGCTGATACAGTAATCAAAACCTTCTGATCAATCAGGATTGAGGATTTAAAGGATTCTAGAAAGCTGAGGATTTAGAATAATGAGGTGGAGGCTGGAGAGAAATATGAGGTGATAATTACTAACAATTACAATTAGTTGGTAATTATTAACTAGGATTGACCTCACACACAAACACACACACACAAAAAATGCACACAAGCTATAAACTAGCGCTGGCTTTTATCTCGGCTTTTCCAAAATCACACACCCTGTCATCGCTTTAGCTTGAATTCACATTTCTATACAAATGAATAAAAGATGATGGTTGATTTTTGATTTCCTCAGCACATCTAAATAATAAAGCTCTTATATAAGTATTAATCGTTGAGAATGGCTTTAAATCGGACAGGAAACTCTGCACTTTTGGCGATTCGCGGACACAACGGCAGTGCGCAATCAGCAGTCCGTAGCTCGAGCACAAAACTCAGCAGTGACAGAGCGGCTCAGAAACAAACAGCTGACTTCTTCTTTTTCTTCTTCTTCTTTATTTTTTAACTGTTACCGTTAGGGGTTGCCACAGCGGATCATCCATCTCCATACCCCCCTGTTCTCTACATCCGCCTCTTTCAAACCAACTACCTGCATGTCTTCAATCCTTGGACTTCTTCTTTTCCTCCTTCCTGGTGGCTGGATGTCCCTCCTCTGCACATGTCCAAACCATCTCAATCTCACCTCCCTCACCTTGTCTCCAAAACATCCTACTGGCACTGTCTCTCTAATAAACTCATTTCTAATCCTGTCCATCGTCGTCACTCCCAACGAACATCTCAACATCTTCAGCTCTGCTACCTCCAGCTCCACCTCCTGTCTTTTACTCAATGCCACTGTCTCTAATCCATACAACATCTCAGGTCTCACCACAGTCCTATAAACTTTCCCTTTCACTCTCACAGATACTCTTCTATCACAAATCACTCCTGCTATCACTCTTCTCCACCCAATCCACCCTGCCTGCACTCTTTTCTTCACTTCTTTAACACACTTTCCAATACTGTTGACCCCAGATACCTGAACTCCTCCACCTTTTCCACTTCTTCTCCCTGCAACCCCAACCCTCCACTGCCCTCCCTTTTATTCACATGTACTCTGTTGTGTGTCTGACTTTCATTCCACTTCTCTCCAGCGCATACCTTCACCTCCCCAGGATCTTCTCCACCTGCTCCCTAATCTCACCACAAATCCCAACATTTACATTTATGGCGTTTGTTACACGCCCTTATCCAGAGAGACTTTGTGACCTTCCAAACCAAAGTCCGAAGCCCCCACTTAGAGCTACCACCTCTGCACAACATCAACCACAAAAATCAACATCTGCCAATGCCTCAAAGTCTCCAATCTCCTTCAGGTTGCATCTCCTACATAGAACATAATCCACCTGTGTGCACCTTCGGAGGAATACATCACCCTACTCTTATACATCACCCTATGCTCCTCCTTCTTCTCAAAATACAGATTCACCACTGCCATGAAATTCAGGTTTGTGATCCGCATGTTTGATTTGACACATGTTTTACGCTGGATATCCTTCATAACGCAACCCTTCACATTTATCTGGGCTTGGGACCGGCACTAAGAGTAACCTGACTTGTGCAACTCTAATGGCTGCGTTCGGAAACAAACAGCAGACATGCTGCGCAATTTCCACTTAGATGGCCTTGTTCGCGTGTGCTTGCATTTTTTTTTTTATTATCATTTATTATTGCACTTTTATAAACAAAGATAAAGCCATGCCAGTTTAAAGTTCCCTCAGCTGAAAAGAAGAGTTTTGTTGTAGCCTTTTTTTTTTTTTACTTTTTCGTAAGCTGACATTTGCGTCTCGGAGATGGGAGTTTTAGCATTAACAGAAATCTGTGTTTAAATCGGTAGAGAATGAGGAGGGTGCACAGGAAAGGTCAACCATTTAAGCAAATATATATATATACACACACACACACACACACACATTATAGTTGGAAAATTTTTGCCAATATCGTGTATATACTGCGTGTGTGTGTGTGTGTGTGTGTGTATATATATATATATATTTACATAAATCAACAGTGAAGGTGAATAGTGTGTGTTTATCCCTGATGAGTAGCCATGGCGACTGTGGCAAGGAAAAACTACCTTAGATGTTATGAGGAAGAAACCTTGAGAGAAACCAGACTCAAAAGGGGAACCCATCCTCATTTGGGTGACATCAAGAGTGTGATTATAGTCTTTAAACACTACAGAACACTGGAGAGTGAGAACTAACATGAACACTGGAGTGTGAGATTATAAATAATGTTTTTTCTACAGTCTTATGCAGTCATTTATATATATATATATACCATTTTGCACCATCCTTTATAAAGTTTACAGACTGTTCTTATATCTGATGTAAACATTAATAATACTTTTGACATTACCTGCATTCTATTAATTCATTGTGGTGCTGCTGCTGCCATCTGATTGGCTGATTGGATAATTAGAGCACTTGATGTTCTGTCTCTCTAAATGATGCTGCTTTCTGCATAAGCATGCTTATATATATTACTGGGGCATGCTGGTGTAAGTCTTGGTTGTGTTTCCATGGTGAATGTGGTTTATTGTTGGATCAGAACTTTTTTGTTTCGATACTTTTGCTTTTGTGTTTCTAGTTTATTATTGTCTTTACGTCTCCCTGAAATTAAAATAAGATAGCTAAGAATAGATCACCTTTTATGTGAATTTCATGAATTATTGTTTTCAATTATTAATTTCAGTTCATTTATTTTTTATGGTTGTAACAAACTTACTGGTACCGACCGCACTGAAAGAAAGACAGACGTCTCTCTCTCCTCTTTATTGGCGTCACCAGACTGAAACAGAGTACTTTTATTTAATTTCCAGACTATAAAGTGCACCCATATGTAAGCAGCACCCACTAAATTTTACAAATATTTTTAGTGTTAACATAAACAAGCCGCTAATGTACTTTACACTAATGTACTTTACACAGATTTTAACGAAAGACACGTTACACACGGTATTATGTCCGGTATTACTGCGTGTGTGTGTAAGACCGAGGAATATGTCCTTATTATTTTCTGATGCTCATTTCTAAGTTTCTTTGACTAACCCAGCTCAGAACACAGGTGAGGTGCGTTTTTTTGTTTCATTGGTCTTATGTTATGGGGTTCAGTTTTTTGGCTTGAATTTTGTGAAACCAGGAAAAACCGTTTCGTTGTTTAAGCCGCCTCAATAAGCCGCTTCTTTGTTTAAGCCGCGGGGTTCAAAACGTGGAAAAAATACGGCTTATAGTCCGAAAAATACTGTAAACAAAAGTTTCAAAGGACACTTTTACTTTTACTGGAGTCACATTTTACAGAGTGAATCTACTTTAACTCAACTACATGCTTTGTGTACTTCATCCTGGTCCAGAAGATGTCAGAAATGCTGCAGCTTCGGCTCTGACAGTTGCACTGACACCGAAGATTCCTTCCAAGCTGTGCATGTGAACAAACTAAAAAAGGCAAAAACACACAAGAATTGAACCGAAAATGACTTAAAAAAAGTTTTGTGGAGTCCAAATTGGAATTTTTGTCACCAACAGCAGAACGGAAAACAGGAGAGAAGATGTGATTAGACTGCTTCACCCCCACAGTTTTGACATGGAGGTGGGAGCGTATTGGTTTGTGGCTGTTTTGGAGGAGGGAATGTTGGAGATTTATTCTGGAAAATGAAAGAAACCAACATGGCAACCTTTCCATATTTCACTATTACACCATGCCCGGTCATGCTCCAACTGCTCTGGGATGAACTGGTGAGGAACATCGTGGGGACGTTTCAAAAGAGCCACCACAAAGTATTTCAGCTGAAAAAACAGTCCTGAAACTGAGAGTGTTTAATGCTGTAATTCCTGCTAAGGGAGGAATTTTCAATTAGAATAAAGTGGAACATCTAAACATTTAATAGATTTGTTTTATTAAAATCAACCTCCAGACCGTCAAATTACCACATTACACGAGTTTGTTGTGTAGAAACAAAAGGAACATGTGTCTAGAGGTGTTTCCACACATTTCACCGGCTCTCGAATTGTTTACGAGACACAGAAATCTCCACCGTATCAACAATCGCTCATGATTTCCAAAAACAATAGATTGTATTCCGACACAATTTGTTCGTTAGGGGTCCGTGATTATGTGGCGCGTCCACTATACAAGCTATTGTGGTGATGGTTGTTACTATGGCAACAAGAAAAGTATTAGAACAAGCACAGTGTGAGTTTATTATTAAAGTTTACGGTCTGTATCATGTAACACACTCTATTTATATCAATCAATACTGATCATCTGAGACAAATCTACTGAGAACATCATCACTCTATCAGTGTTCTGTTACAGATCTCTCTCTCTTTCTCTCTCTCTCTATTTTTTTCTTTATAGCTGGCTGTCTCCTTCTGGCTTACAATCGTTTTTTTCTTTCTTTCTATCTTTTACTTCCTCTATCTTACTTTTTCTCAGTATGCAACCTTTTCTCTATTGTCTGTCTGTCTGTCTGGCTGGCTGGCTGTCTGTCTGGCTGGCTGGCTGTCTGTCTGGCTATCTCTTGTCTCCTTCTGTCTGACTTTCTCACCCCTCTCACTCTCTGTCTCTGTGTCTTTCTGTCTCGCTTTCTTTATCTGTCTCTTCTAAATCTCTCCCTCTGCCTGTCTTCTTCTAATTTTCTCTCGGCTTTCCCTTTCTCTTCCTATCTCTCTCTATATATATTTTACTTTCTATCGCTTTCTTCCTCTCTTAATCGGTCTCCCCATCTGCCTGTCTCCCTCTCTCTTTCTCTTTCTTTCTATGCCCTTCTGTCTTGCTTTCATGAAGTGTCTCAGTCTGAATCTCACTCTCCTTCTGTCTTTCTCTCTGTGTACTCCCTCTTTCAAACTGTCTGTCTGTCTCTCACTCTTACACTCTCTTTCACTCTCTCTGTGTTCTTTTTCTCTCTCCCTCTCTCACACACCTTCTCTGTCTCCTTTTCTCCTCCTGTCATTCTACTTGTTTTTCTGAGCCTTTATATCTCCATCTCCATATGTTTGTCTTTTATTTATCAGTTTTTACTCTCTCTCTCTCTCTCTCTCTCTCTCTCTCTCTCTTTCTCTCTCTCTCTCTCTCTCTCTCTTTTTCT